>PVKZ01001824.1:0-313039 GCA_004027375.1 Macroglossus sobrinus | reverse complement strand
TCTTTCTTTCTTTCTTTCTTTCTTTCTTTCTTTCTTTCTTTCTTTCTTTCTTTCTTTCTTTCTTTCTTTCTTTCTCTTTCTTTCTTTCTTTCTTTCTTTCTTTCTTTCTTTCTTTCTTTCTTTCTTTCTTTCTTTCTTTCTTTCTTTCTTTCTCTCTCTCTCTCTCTCTCTCTCTCTCTCTCTCTCTCTCTCTCTTTCTCTTTCTTTCTTTCTTTTATAATTATTTTTTTTTGTATTTTATGTGAAATTACTCTTTTCAAATAAGCAGAGTGGCTTTAAATGGTTGCTTTCTAATAATGACTTCAGTCATTCATTTAGGGAAGAAGTTTTTTGTAATGAAGTTCAGCCCATCACATTTCTATCAGAGTGCTTATTGAAAATTGTTTGTTTTTAGCATTAGATTGGAAAATTTGTGAAGGCAGACATTATGCTTTTGCATGGGACTTGGTATAATTTGTGACAAATATTTGTTAAATTAATATTAAGTAAATAAAGTGCTTGCTATTCTTGCTGTTATCAATTCTTTACCTGTCACAGATTCTTTTCCTATGAACACTATCACTGCCTTTCAATTTCAATTTTTAATACCAAGAAAATAGGTTCCCCTGTTAAAAAAAGTTTTTTGAGTATAAATAAGAAAGTCTTTAGGGAAGGCATAATGGAACAGATTCTCTAATGAGAAAACACAGTGGGTTTTTCTGTTTTAATTCATGGTCTGTGAATGCTGAGTTTGACAGAGCAAATAAACACTAATGACTTTGGTGGTTATTTTTTTTATTTTTATTTTTTTACTTAATACCATGTCTGTACAATTTAATCATTTTGTATGACCCTAGTTTATCTGTGTAGTCTAATGTACATAAATAATAAAACAATAAGATTCAACAGGTAAATGCTTTTTGTTACTTAGCTCATTTAGGGATACATTTTATATCCCCTTGTATTTGTAGAAATTATGTCAGAGCGTTTGACATGCCTGCAGAGAACACAGTAAAACTTCCAATGAAGAGCAGAAAATATATTTTATATTTACTTATTAAGAGACCTAGATATTTGGAGAGCATGTTTGTTTCCATAAAACCTCTAAAAATCTCAGCTCTTTCTCCTTCACTTGCTGTGTGATGCACACGCTACCTGGTATCGTAAGTTCCTGTGTGCATCCTTAGAACCATGAGGGCCATCATGTCCCCATCTGCACATTCTTGTTTCGGGGCATAAATATGGTCACACCATAGGCCAGAGAGATGAAAGTCAAGTGAGCCTGAATTTATCACTTGAATAAGACTTCCTTTTTCCCTTTTCTCTTATTAGTCTTTGAAAAATGAAGAGAAATCAGCCAAAACTAATGTTCAGACTCTTCTAGAAATAAGTCAGAAACAAAGGTAAGACTGTGTTTTCTTTTTATTTTCTCCCATAGTGCCAAACTCCATTTAGAAACTTCACAACAATCACTTCATTCTAAATGCCTTATATTTATTTATCTTCTTACTTACACTTGAATATATGAGACTCTTGCTCAAATGCAGATTATTATACAGAAAATCTAGGGTGAGGCTTGAGAGTCTATATTACTGACAAGTTTCCTGGTGACAGTGATGCTAATGCTGCTTGTCTGCAGATAATAATTTCAGTGTTTAAAGATCTGTATTATTTTCCTCTGTTATCTTAGTAATAAAGACACTGATAAGTCTTCCCTTCAGTAGGCAGATCCAAAAACACTGACCTCAGTGGGATAGTTTTAATAGTATCAAAAATCAATTGTGGTAATAATGGTGGAGATGGTAAGGAATGGGGTAATCTTATTAATAATATAAGTAGAATTGTACAATATGGTTAGTGTCGGTTTGTTTATTTATGAGAGAAATGTATTGTGAGATAAATTTCTGTGCAGTATAAAAGCTAAATTATTTAAAATTGCTTCTCAAAGAAAAAGTATTTTAAAGTAGAAACAATCTGGCATTTATTATACATTTATTAGAAGCTTTGCTAGGTGCTTTATATATTTTTCTTATTTCACCCTCCCAATTAATTCTCTTATAAAATAGATATTATTATCCTCATTTAACAGATAGGAAATTGTTGTTCAAAGTGCTTAAATGAATTGTTGAAAGTTGTGTTAACTAGAATTTGCTCTGCTGTTACCCAGTCACTATCACAAAGCAAGCAGTTGTTAAGTTTACACACATGCTACACTGTGTAGTCCTTTCTCACCATTCTGTATCTTCTTTGATATTCTTGCCTCTTGACTTAGAAAGTTCTCATTAGCATATATTTGGATTGCATTTATGACATGTTAAAAACATCAAGGCCAGAATCCTATAGTGACTATTTTTATTATTAAAATGAAATTATTATTTTTTGAACATGACATTCTTTTTCAATCCAATATTAAAAAGAGCTTATTTAAAATATTGGTCTGAGCATGCTTTCAAAAGTATATAATTTTAAATTATATCATTGGTTCGAAATTAGCCACCTATGCCCGATATTACATAACTATTTGTGGTTCATTGAATTAGTGCTGGAGAATTACAAATGGAATTTTAAATAGACACAACTAGTCAAAATAGACCAAGAAACACTGAAAACTATTACTTTTTACAGAGCATTCTACGGTGGGATAGGATAATAAACAAAAATATACAAATAGAAGTAACCTCTGCATGTGTGGCACCGCTGAGAGAACTGCAGTGAATAAGAACAGAAATCAGGGAAGAACAGAAAATTAATCTGTATACATAGACTGAGACTAGAGATAAATACTTTTAAAGATCGGAGGGATCCTATTTTAGGCAGCTCCACAGGAGGAGGATATAAATTAAAGAAGTATTTTAGGGAGATTATTCTGAAAACATTCTTCAGGGCAAAAAGAAAGAGGCATAGACCAAATGAAGGAAAAATGGCTTAGGGATGAGTACAGGGAGAACTCAGCAGTGAGGACCATGGAGTGACAGTGCAATAAAGTCTGCTTTTTCTCACTATAGGAGAGACACAGATGAGGCAATAGGCTTATTCATGATATTGATAAGAAAAAGCCTATTTTTTTAGTTTGCTGATGTTGTCATAAATTATCATTGGCTGTTTCTACAGGACACACAAAATACCCAAGCAAAACAGAAAAAAAAATGTAGTTGGGTTTATTAAGAATTTCTTAATCATCATTTATATATTTGGTACATATACAGACTACTAAGTGATGGACCAAGGCTTTCAGTGAAAGAGTTATATGGTCCAGATATTTTTGTATTGTGATTTCAAAGTTTTATCCCAAATTAGAAAATTTGTTTAAAATGCATAGCTTGTATAATGTACACAAAGTCAGAATGTGAAATCCAATAAATGCTAACAATAGATAATTTCTCAAAAGGATATGACATTTTATATATTAGTTTTTGTTGTTTACTTAGACATATATAAAAATCATAGTTTTCTAAATGTGAAGATAGCTCTGTGTCTTTTTCCAAAATAAGAGATAAATATTAATAAAGAGTAAAAGAGAAAAATATGATTTTAAATATAAAAAAATATTAACTATTGCAAATTTAGAAATGTTATCTGAGTCTGAAAGAGTGTAATGTTTTATAAATACCATTTTTCTAATACACTCAGCTCTCATCAACCCCTGTTCTTCTGGGAGCCTTGCCACCCAGCCCTTTACCTGGAGAAGTAGGACCAAGAAGTCATGCTTCTTTTATGTGACTCTGATATCACTGGCCACAGTTAATTGGCTCAGAGACAGCTACTGAAACAAAACTAAATCAATTAAAATTTCCCTCTTGGAATTAAAGCCAAGAAGCAACAAATAAGTTTCTGTGTCATTGGAACTAGGCTCTAAGTTAACTCAGGGGACATGAGGTAGCCTTATACAACTATGTGGAGGAAGCAGAGAGTTCCTTTCTGCCAAGAGAGACAAAAAAAAGAGTGTGTACGTGCATGTGAATGTTTTTGTATGTGTTTATGGGGGAACGGAGTGGAGAGAGAGAGACAGAGAGACAGAGAGACAGAGAGACAGAGAGACAGAGAAAGTTGTATTAACTCTTGAGTGTTACCATTTCAGAAGTATTTAGACATAGGAGTCTCCACAGAGAGTTTTAAACCTTACTATACTAGGAGTGAGAGTGTGTAACCACAAAATAGTGACTCCAGAGAATAGAAGAGTATCCTAAAGTACCTGAAAGACTGTATTAAAAAAAGATAATAAAGCATTTTATTCTTTATGGTGGTTGGTGGGTAGAGATACCTAAAAGGCAGTTTTGTACTATGTGTACTAAAAGGTTTTAAAATATAATGTTCTCTAAAAATAAACAAATGGTTGGGAGTAGTAGCAAGTTCTCTGTGTGATGTTATTACAATACAAACTGGAAACTATTTTTTAAAAAAATCCTTTCTATAGTGATTTGGGTGTGTGTTTTCTTGTTTATAATTTGCAGGGGAAGATGTGTGAAACAACTGTCTCTTAAAATCCTTATAACCATGAAATTATATGATAAAATGTACTCAACATATGAACAACCTATCACAGATGGCACTGGAGCCTTTAGTTCTTTAGAATTAAGTTTCGGTTCAGTATCAAATATGGCCCTAGAGTAGCTAGTCACAGTCTACAAATTTCAGCTGGTGGAGGGAGCATTTCATGAGCAAGTCAGGAATCATTTCTCATAAGAGTATAACTTAGCATGTCTGTGAGGCAGAAATTTGGAGGCACTTAAAGCATGAGAGAGAACAGTGAGAATATGCATAAATAAGCCTGGAAGGCAGAACGAGATGGAGAGAATCAGAAGATTAAAAAGTCCCACATCACTATTCTGGACGGTAGCATTTCTTACACAGAAAAAAATGTACAGAATCCCCTGACTTCTCCAGTTTTTGTTAACAGCTTTTACAGTTTATTTTTGTCTTTCTCCTTACATTTCCTATAAATGTCAGTATGTGGGAATTTTTTAATATAGACATGTGCCTATTTTTATAAAATCTGTAATATTTTATGTGTATACATCATTTAAAAACTAAAAAATAAATACAAAATTTCCAAATCCAAAAATATTAAAATAATTATTATAAGATTTTACTATAATTTTTTATCAATCGGTAATATGAGTTTGATTGTATTTTGAAGATTTGAATAACACATAGAACCTTTTTTCTTCTCTCTCTCTCTCTCTCTCTTTCTCTCTCTCTCTCTCAATAAAGGTAGTATAATAATTCTCTGGAGTTTGAGCACATAAGCTCCAGAACACAATTTAACCATTTCTCTATGTATCAGTTTTCTGTATTTAATATAATCTCGTAATTTGATGCAAAGCTTGTAAAAGTGCCTATTACATTGTAAGCCTACAATATATGTACGTATTATCATTATATTATATTATGCCACAAATGCTCTTTGTAGAAAATATCAAAAACAATAATGGAAGTCCAAATTTTAAACGTCCACATATGAAACAATTCTGAAAAATGAAACCTGTTTGAGGAAGGAACAAAAGCTAAGACTTAAAATTCGCTTTAAGCAAAAGCCTTTTATATGTGTCACTGAAGGAAGCATAAATCATCTAACCAAAGTGACTGTAATTATTTTACAACGTGTTTAGGTTACATTTTGCTTTAACAAAGCCCAAATTTATTCTAACAATCATGCAGATTCTTATTGATATTTCTGAAATTAAAATTGAGACTGAAGATTTTCTAGAGTAAGAAATTTGAGCCATATTCAATCCCACTGGATGAAAGAACAGCTCATGGTGATGC
Organism: Macroglossus sobrinus; assembly: GCA_004027375.1. Lineage (NCBI taxonomy): Eukaryota > Metazoa > Chordata > Mammalia > Chiroptera > Pteropodidae > Macroglossus > Macroglossus sobrinus. The sequence continues at coordinate 307,294 of PVKZ01001824.1, read as the reverse complement.
AGAAAGTGGTGGTCAAAGAATGAACACAGGGACCTGCAGTAGTGCCAGGGGCTGTGACAGTAATCTTGTATTTATTAAGTGACTATTTCAGGCATTATACTAAGTATTTTGCTTGCATTATATCATCTAAACCTCAGTACAAACCTATGAGGTAGTTCTATCATTGTCACCATTTAACAAATAAAAAAAAAATGATCCTGAGAAGGAACTCTCCTATCCCCTAGCCCCTATGTTGTAGTTACACACCGAGGTTCCAGACGGAGACTTTTGGCTCTAGATGAGGAATTTTAAATTAATTTGGGTGCTGATAAGACTAGAAATGTTTTTATTTAGTTGTTGCTTTTACTTCAAAAGAGTTTATTTATCTAGCCAGAATCAATAAACACACACATATACTCGCTGATTCACTAACCCTTATCTGATAATCTGAACTTTCTGAAGTGATAGTTTAGGTGATAAATTAAATCACAGAAGATCATGTGATTTGTCATAAATGAGTAAACCCTTGAGAGGAATGCATATTTATGGAAATATTTATATTTTTAAGAAGTGGACAGGGTCTGTATATATTTGTGAGCTTGAGACACAGTGTGTATATATGTACGGACAAGATTTTTTTTTTTATTATCCCCAATAAATAAAGAACTCCTCAAGTTAGAAACAAGTTTTCTTTCTCTTTGTTTTTATAAAAAAGTACCAGTCTTTACGAAGTGTGTCTAAAGCACAGTGCTTTAGAATTAGTCAATTAGGAGAATCCAAAGGGAAAAATAATTTTATCCTATCAGCAGTCTATGGTAACTCTCTCCTAACCAGCATGTTCATACTCTGGCATGCTGTCACTAAAATTAGCTTTTCAACTCTAATTATTAAATTGATTTGATTTGACACATTATGCAGCTCACAGATGATTCACACAGTGGGATCCTTATAAGACACAATAGCAAGGCAATTTCCTTTTAAATACAGATTGCTTTTAGTACTTGCATGGGAGAGAAACTCTTTATTACCAGAATCCTGAGATATACCCTGTCTGTTTAGTTGTGTCTCAATTCAATTCTAGTTATCTGTTTCCTAAATGTATGCAGAAAACGAAACCTCCTTTCATAATGCACATAGGAAATAACAGAATTATATTATCTCTTTCTCTCTTTTGCTCTCTATTTTCTACTAGAGAACAAATGAAGTCTCTCCAGGAGGCCCTGCAAAATCAACTTAAAGAGGCATCTGAGAAAGCAGAAAAACAACAGGCTACTGTAAGTGTGTTTCCTTTTTGTGTCCTTTGCTTTGGGGCTGGGATATTGTTAATTATTTTCTTTAAAAAATCACTATGAAACAAACACACATGTAAAATATAGAAATGAATATACAATGAAGAAAATGCAGGCATCAAGATCATAAAAATACTTGATTATCATTCATTCCCCCCAAAATATTTTTGTTTTATTTGATTCTTAGGGGTCTTCTAATTCCCAACCCTCATTTAAGAATAAAAAGCCGAAGGCAAGAGTAAGGAATGAATGCTGTGTCAGGCCTCAGCTTACATCAGTGGCTCTTGAATTGTGGGGTGTAATTGACCTTGAACTAAGTTAAACTGTTCAGATCCCCAAACCACAGGCTTCATCTACTGAGTAGGAGTCTGTCAGGTGAGTCCACAGCATCTATTTAATCAATTCCATAGATGATTCTGATACACCCCAGAATTTAAGAATCAAAATTTCTTCCAGATTTTTTTTTTCAAACAATGTTCTCTTGACCCCTACTTTTCAGTTCTCACAATATTCACCATAGGCAGGAAGGATGGTGCTCATGAGAGCAATGCTGAGAATTAGACTTGTACTTAATTCCCCTGACCCACATTATGCACCAAATGAGGACTGGACCTTTTACCTTTTTCCAGAACTAGAATCTGTTTTAAAATATAGTATATTGAATAGAAAATTTAAAGTACAGTAAGCCCAAAAGAAACAACTATCATTGAAGAGATAGTTTATTTCTCACAGTTCTCAAGGCCGGTGGCATGCCGTGTGACAGGAACCACAGAGGCAGGCACCGTGCTGGTCTCAAGGCAGAGGGAGGCAGGGAAACTTTGGGCCTTTATTGTGGTTTATGTAGGAAAGAATGAGTAAGAAAGGGTGCTGTCTTAGGATTGGCCGGAGTAAATGATATCAGTGGGCTCTGGGGCATAGAGACTGCCCCTAGTAGTCTGGCACCTGGCTCTGAGGGTGATTAGGGTGGGTGCATAGTAGCCTGGAGTGTGAGCACCTGATTCGAGGGGTGGCTGGGACTGTGGGCTCTGTAATTTGTACTCTGTATTTGAAAAGCATTCCACCAGAAGGGGGAATTTTTTTCAGAGGGTCAAGGAGGGAGCAGCAGTAGGGGAGACAGAAGGTTAAGGTAGGATGACAAGCATATTATTGGGTTGTTCATAATGAGGCTTGTCTACATATATGTGTAGGGTAGATGTTAAAACATCAAGTTTACAGAAGCTAGAAACATGATTAATACAGCCTCCATCCAGGTTAATTACCTGGGATCCCAGCCCCTATATGAACTGACAGCTTGCCTTTCATTTGCAAGGCATCCTTGAATACCTGGATTACAATGTGGAGTTTTGCTTCAGAAACTCAGCCCTGTCTGTTATTTGGGACACCCGCTTCCTGAAGACAATCTTTCTAATAATGACTGTTGTCTTTCTTAGGCACAGGATTGTTTCTTGTTAATTAATTCACTGTTATCTGTTCTGCCCTCATAGAAGGATAAGCATGTTGGTTCTTCTCTGCCATGCCATGGCAACACTCACTGCTCACTGCAAAGTATACTAATATCTGGCTCTCCGGACATCAGATGTTACATAAAAGAACATACATACTTTCAGCATTAGTATGTTGCTCTTTCTCCTCCACACCTGACCCAGATGACTAGATGCTCCTAATTTCAATCCCATTTCTGTCTTGACCTATCACATGTAATCTGGATTGTTTCATAGCCTGTTCACAAATCATGGTTGTTAGAATAGAATAGACTTGTTCATACATACTATTATCTCAGATCCTTACAATAAAACTGCACACTTTTTTTTTTTTACTGAAAATGAGTGACTCAGAGAAAGTAGATTTTTTGCTTGTTTTTACACAGCTAGTAGTTGGAGGAATCAAAGCATGAATTTGTGATTATTCTAATATGTTATGGATATGGTATCTAAGACCCATTAAGAAGAAGGCTATATCTTTTGAAAGAGTATGGCTAAAGTTAGAATATCTGTAAGTACGGGACAAAGGATGCATAGTTGGGAAGAGGAAGGGGCAGTACTAGCTAAGAAGCCCTTGCCCTCATCTCAGCAGGCTTGTGATGTCTTTCTTATGGCTCAACATTGAATCGTGAGTGAGGATTTCCCTCTCCCACCCCAAAATACTCTACTAAACCAAAAATTCCCTAAGTGGATGCACACTTATCACGTACTCCAGAATAAGATTATTCTGTTTTTAAATTCCTAGTGGGCCATCTACTAGTGCTGTGAATATGAGCAAGCTCTTTAACTTCTGCAAGTTTCCTTATTTACAAGATTTTGGTGACCATTTCAGTTAAAATAGCATTTTCCAAAAACATATCTAGCATATAATATATCGAAACACTAAACTAATATCATTTCTCATTGTTCTCTCCTTTTTTCAATTTCACCTCTACCATTGCTTAGCTGAGTAAGTATAAAAAAGTTATTTTATATTTATGAAGCTCTTTTATTATAAAAAGCATGTCAGTGCTATTTACATAACAGTTTATTTGATGATCTTGAGGTGATGCACACGAAGCACTGAACAGGGTGCATAATCAATTGTGAGCAACTTCAGTATTGTATCGAAGTCTTATGAGACTGTCTCCCACTCTGACTTCAGACACCAGTCACAAGCTCAGGTTATATCACCTGTGCTTCTGACTTACCAGCGACAGATTGAAGGTTCTGATAAATACTTCCTTCGATTCATTTGCTAGAGTGGCTCACAGAACTCAAAGAAACATTTTACTTATTAGATTGCCAGTTTATTATAACTCAGTTAACAGCAGGATGGAAGTGATGCATAGGGCAAAGTATGGGGAAAGAGCGTAGAACTTCTGTGCTCTCCGAGTGTGCCACTCTCCCTAAATCTCCATGTGGTAACCAATCCAGAAGCTCTCTGAAAGCTTTCCTTTTGGATTTTTATAGAAGCTTCATTACTTAGGCTTGATTGATTAAATTATTCACCATTTGGCAGTTAATTCAGCCTCTAGCCCCTCTCCCTTCCCTAGATGTCAGGGGAATGAAACTAAAAGTCCCACCCCTCTAGTCACATGGTTGGTTCCCATGGCAACCAGTCTCCATCCTTAGGTACAGTCCAAAAGCACTTAGGAAATTTCAAGGTTTTAGGAGCTGTGAGTCAGTAACCATGGAAAAACCAAATTTCTATTTTTTATTATAAATCATAATGTCACTATCAATTACTATGATCATGATCATTATCATCACTATTACTATTTCATCTTTTTAAACCATTTAAACTCATTGATATCTACTAATATCATAGTAAGAATAATCAGGAATGAGAGAAGAATGGGTACCTGAAAAAAAAGAAAGATTAAAAAATATATATTTCTTTGTTCATGGTTTAGGATGTTCATTTTCTTCAACTCTACTTATATTGCTATTCAAAATAATTTGGTATTCATTGAGTTCCCAGTATCTGCTCTTAAAATCTGACTCTGAATTGTTCAAGACTGACCTGGAGTTCCCAGAAAATTAGAAACACATTCTTTGTGGGAATCAGACATTTTACTTAGTAGTGAGCAAGGTTAAACATGGCTTTATTTTTGCTATTAACAATAATTACTAGGTAATTGAGTTGACCTTTTTTACCATTGGCTTGTGTTCCCTTAACTACAGACCGACTTTTCTTCTTTATATTTGCTGTTGTTGTCAATTTTAAAAAATAATTTAAAAACCATGTAGGCTTATATAAATATGTATAAAGATATCCATGGGTATATTTGGTGTGTATGAATGTGTGTGTGTTTGTGTGTATGTAGAAATACAGGGACAGAAACAGAGAAAGATGGTGAGGAGAGAACCAGAATATATTTCAGCACAGGATTCTCTTATCATTATATTTTTTAGACAATTAATTAAATATAAAAAATCTCGGTATAACTAGGTGATGTTAAGTAGTATTAGAACTATACCTCATTCTGCTCTGACGTTAACAAATGTATACAGGTATTCTATCATTTGGTGACAAAGTTAGAAAATGTACACATTACTATAGGGAAGGTTTATGGTAAAGAAAAAATTTCCAAATGGCCAACTTCAAAGAAAGTTTAATGGAACTGGTTCAACTAAATGAGAAGAGACTATCTTGGTCTTTGGTCTTTGCCAGGAGGTAGAATATTTGCTGTTGGCTGGAGTAGGGCAGCAGTAGGGTGCATGAGAGCTTAGGCTGAAGGACATTTGTAAATTCTACTCTTCTACTTTCTCTCATTCTTCCTTTGGAGTATCACCTCCCTCTTCTTCATCCTGGGAGCCCGTAGCAATAACTCAGATCTCTATGTCATCATGGTAACATCAGGGCAGTCTAAAGCCCTGCCAAAGTAAGGAGTTAAAGGAATCAGAAATGATGGAGTTCTTACAAATCCCACCCACCTGAGAACCCTCAGCAGAATTCTGGGTCCAAGGCTCTCTGCCCTGGATATTTCTTTTTCTTACCAGGACTGCTGCTGCTGCCTTGTTTTTTGTTTTTGTTGTTATTGTTTGCTCTTTTCCTATACACATTGCTACTGAGTAGCTAACAACACAGATAAAATAAGCTAAGAAGCTAAAATAACACTGAAATATGAGATATAGAGCTACTAAAAAGAAAAGCCATACTTTGGACCACATGTTCACTGTGAAGCAGAATTTCTGAAATAGGTAAACTAAGAATTTAAGCTAAATATTTTAAATACACTCAAGGAGATAAGAGTATTCACAATCCACAGGGAAAAAAAAAAAACAAGAAAACACAAAAAAGAGCTTTCTGTAAATATTAAATATAGATACTACCCAGTATCTAAAAGAAATAACACACTAGTTAATACAAGTCTATAGAAGCAAATAGTTAAGTATTAGTAATGATAAAAATATCACAGAAAGCAACATAAAAAAATCAGAAAATAGAAAAAAAACATTAAAATAAATTAAAAAATCAAAGTAGGAGGGCCAAGTATCTGAATCACAGAATGTATAAATAAATGAGCACAAATATACATAAATAGAAATCTTGCTTCATTTATATCTATGTTTCAGAAGGTTTTCAAATAGAAATTGTGTGGTAAACCTTCTGAGGTTTTATATGACTTAACATCTGAATGCTTACTTAGTTGGATAGAAAACTAAGAGTAGATAATCTTATGTGCTATCCTTGATTACATTTCTAATTACTCTGCTTTTTTCATAAAAATAAAAGATTGTATATTTTGTGCAAAAGATGTTGCAAATATTCACATCATTTGGTAAGTCTGTAGTAAAATGCTTGAAATTTAAAGGAAATATCGCTTTAAAAATCACAAAAATATAAAAGAAGATACTCTTCCAAAAAATTAAATTGAAAAAGCAGTAAAGCTGTCTCAATCTAATTCTGTTGAAAATACTTTATGTGAACATGTGAACATCTGTTTTTTTTTTTCCTTAAGACAACAATGGAATGACAAATCTTTCAAACCTGTATTTCTCATGAAAAACCTAATAGCAAGGAAGAATGAGCTCTCAGGTGTAACCAGAGTAATTAAAGATATTAATGGTCATTGGATGCATTTCCCTACTCTTGTTAATTTTTATGGCTTAACTTGCCGTAAGTGAGACATAATTAGTCTAAAAGCAAGGATTAGCTTCAAGCTTTGACTCTCATTAAGAATAAAGACTTGCTATGTTCTTTCATTCTTTAGTCAAGGTAAATTAATGATACTTTTGTCTCTGAAAATTATTTCATTAACTAAGAATGCTTATTTTTCTAAGAATGTTAAAACCTGATTCAATTCTAGACCAATGGTTTCAGAATGCTAATACTTTTTGAAGACTCTGAATATATTTTAGGTCCTGAATATTTAAGTATTGCATTCTCAAGTTTTTCTGTCCCAGTTTAACATTTAAATAATTATATTTTTGACATTGCAATATATTTTCATTACAATTTTAATTACTTGTTAATTATGGATAACATATAGTGAGTAGTATCAAAATGTGAGGATTTGGAAAAAATAAAGGTATCAGTGGAAAAGCAGGATATTAAAATAAGCAAATGGCTTTAAATAGTTTACGACTTAAACTAAAGACAAATGTGTAACATATCAAAATTTTCCAGTGCTCATAAAATGCTTGGTTAGGTGTAGTATAAGCCCTGACAGTTTGGTTTGTTTTTTGTTTTTTTGTTTTTGTTTTTGTTTTTTATTTGTAATGCAAGTGTAGAATTTAAACTTTGATTGCAGAGGCATCCACTTCACAGAGACTCTTACTTCAAAAATAGCTCTCTCAATAAACACGTTGCCAGCTACTGAAGGAGCCAGGCTGCCCATGCTTCCCCAGCCCTCCACACACCCACACCTGCTCCTTTGCTTTAGAGATCTTAGCTGATTTCCATACGTGATGGATAACTGATCACCGGTCCGCTTTTTTTTTTTTTTTCTCTTCCCACGCTTTATATTCCCACTCTTTTAAATTCACCAATAAAGAGTCAGCCCTTGAAACCCTGGGCCTTCACCTTTGACCTCAATAAAAGCAGAACACTCCCTCTCCCCCTCCTTCTCCCCCTCCCCCTCCTTCTCCTCCTCCCCCTCTATCTCGCTCTCCCCCACCCCCACCCGCCCCTTCCTATCTTCATAAGCTCCAGGTGTGCCGTGTAATTTCCAAGACTTGTAAGTAACAAACCGTTTTTTCCCCTCAATTTCCTGATGGTTATTGCTGAGGGTGTCTTATAAATCACTATAAGAACCATGAGGTTTAGTCCAGTCACACCATTGGTTATCAATAATCCGAGACCTGCACAAAACAGTAGAAATGGGTATGAAAGTTGTTAATTAGGACACACACTATTTCTCTGCATATATATTTAATTTTGAATGACATCAAGGTCTTTTGCCAATACTTTTGTTTTATCCACCAGATTGAAGTATATCTTCCTAATGGGACAATGAATATGACTCAGGTTTCGGGTTGTTATGAATATCTTCATAGTTCAAACTTACCTTAAAAATTATTATGGCCAAATAATGGAAATGGCAGGTCTCAGGCTTCTGCTTCTGTTTTACATGTAGTTTTGATGTAGGATAGGGCAAATTTCCCCAAGTGGCCCTGCATTGAAAGGAAAGTGTTCTTGACTGAGCACAAGAAATAACTGAAATGCATGCCAGAGTTAGAGTCAGAAAGAAAGTTTATTAGAGAAGGGGTAATGCTTCATAGACAGAGCATTGTCTCCTCAGAGGCAAAAAGAGCCTGAGAGAGACTCAGAGAGAGACAATGAGAGGGATCCTGAATGTTCAGGGAATTGAGTTTATAGATTGATTATAGTTTTTATGAATTATAGTCTAAAGACTTTGCTTACCCATTTTCTTTTAATGGTATGGGCATGCAATGTGAAAGGATAAGAATATGTAGTGTGAAGGGCCTCTTGGCAATTTTCAGCCTTGATCCATAGGTTCCCTCATGGTTTTAGCCACAAGGAATAAATAATTTTATTTTGTGTAGGATGTCACTTAAAGACTTTGTTGTCCTGTTTTCCCTTCAAGGTGTGGGGAAATGGTTTGTTAGTCTCAGCAGAAATTTTTCTTTGTTCTGCAGGTGGTCTGGCAGTGGGCCTGATCAGCATACTGCAGTCTTCGAATGTAGCTTGATTTAACTTTAAGTTCTCTTGCCTCCTCCATACATTAGTTTGACCATCACAATTTTGGGGTTTAGATTTTTCATTACCATTAGAGAGAATAGGAATACAATGACACCTACATAAGCCAGAAAAGAAGGGGTGTGAAGATATGCGGTCAGGCTTTACACAATATACAATGAGTAAAAATGCACAAATATGTGCACAAAACTAATGCACATGCACTTCTTTGGTATAGTATTTACTTCTGGGGAAAGTGAAGGAAGAAAAATTAGGTGGAGCTTTAATAGTATGTGTAACATTTTCTTTACAAGATTTGAAGAAAATTAGACAAAACCTTTACTTATGTTTATTCCTAGAGTTGGGCCCAGAGCATTTCACATATTGCTTCTTGTTCTTTTGTTTACATTTGAAATGTTTTAAACCTAATTTTTAAAAAAATCCATATGTATGGTAAAAATTATCTTTACTCTTTAACCTGATTTTCACTGGTTCATCTATCTCCAGAGATAATACACAATGCCAATCTCTTTTGTGTCATTCCAGGGATCCTCTAAGACTGTGTTTTCTAATACATAATCAATAGATAAATGAGGCTATTGAGCATTAAAAAATGGCTCGTCCAAACTGAAATGTTATGTAAGTGTAAGATACACAGTGTATTTCATGTCATTAATAGTCTATTTCATGTCAAAATAATATTTTGAGTATATTAAATAAAATATATTAGTAAAATTAATTAATTTCACCTGTGTCACTTTAGTTTTTTAAATGCTACTACCAAAATTTAAAAACTGGAGAAATTAAATGTTTCATCTACTGTCATAGTGAACCCTTAGTGACTAAGTCACATATCTTATCTATTGTACTATATTAACTTAAAAAAAATATATAGGCAGATAATGATGCTATGCTCATACAAATACAGTTTGAATAATTGGCCTAAGTTTACAGATCCAAATAATATCATACTCAACAGGAAAAGTCATAGCTTTTTTGGTACAGTATTTATAAACTTCCATGAGCATGATGTAAGGAATATCACTATGCATTTGCTCTCAAACCTGGCCATAGGTCAAAATTACCTGCGGAGTGTTTTAGGAATAGATTCTTAGGTCCAACCCTAGAATCTATTTTTTTCCTTTTTCTTTTAAGAAACACTTTTTTAAAGATTGAGTTTTAAACAGATAAAAGAATAAAATAATTCATTTAAAAAATGAATTTTTTATTACATGAGGAAAGGCTATTTTAATTAATCAGTAGATATGTATAAATTGGGCAATGAAAATTTGATTAATAAAAGTTCTAATTCTTTGTTCTTTTTCAATATTTATTGATAAAAAAGATGATTATTATATTCACCTCCAAATTATGAAAATAAATTTCTAAAAGCCACAAAAATAAATCTGAAATGTGTCTACATAATTTTCTGTTTATTTTCAGATTAATTTTTTAAAGACTGAAGTGGAAAGAAAAAGCAAAATGATCCGAGATCTTCAGAATGAGGTAAGACATATTTCAAGAAAATTTTATATAAATCAGAGAATATACACAAACACATTTATTTGCTACAAGCTTTAAAGTACTGATCAATACAAATTTGGCCTTTAGTTATGTACTAATGAAGAGAAACTGTAAAGTTAAAAACTTAAAAGAGTAGATAATTTCTACTTTCATAAATATTTGATAATGTCATTAGTTCATACATCTCCAATTCATTTTCTTTTCTAATTATATTTTGCTTGGAAAATATTAAAAATTTATTTTTATTTTATAAATTTATTAGTTGACATTATAGGCACCAAAGAATAAAGCTAGTTAGATATTGACTTCATGCTAGAAAAAAAATCTAGAATGAAAAATTAATATAAGATCATCCTAGAGTACTGTAAATTTGAGCAAAATAAGCTGTCACCACTTTCATTACAACCTTCAAAATGTAAGGACCCTATAATATACTATATACCTTTTATTTTTTTATTCTTTGTCTATCTTGTATAAGTAGTTTATTTTTTAAAATTTCTTTATCATGTTTCTATTTCTACCTCTTTATTTCCATTTTTCTTGAATGCAATTAGTCACTTAGGACCATTAAACTATGACTAATATTTTCTTTAATCGATCCCATTAATTATGGTTTATTTTGAATCCCAAATCAAAGACTTTAGCTGTTACTACTTTATCTTTCTTTCCTTCTTCCTTTTCTTCCTTACTTTTATTTTTTTGAGACATTTAAATGCAGATAAGCTATATTATTCCTAAATAGTTTCCACCTTATGTCATGGTTAAAAAACAGACTACAAATGTCTTGATATTAATATTCAGCATCAGTGTTCTGGTTATGATATTAAAATGTTTTCTCAGATGTGCAAAGACTGGGAGAAAAAAAAGCAGGAAAATATTTTAAATGGCTTTCTGATAATTTTTGTATTTACATTTTTTTTTAATGAGTTTTTCGTCTGAGTCTTCTTAAGAAAGTGTGATGGGGCAGCCTTGGTAACATTTTTCCTAAGACTGAAATCTTTTTTGATTTACTGTTTATAGTAGAAAATGTCAGCAGATTGGAGTTACCAGAGTACTCAATGTTCTGGATAATTTCTTCTTCACTGGGTTCAGGGAGAGCTCAGTGAAAAGGCTAAATTACTCAAGTCAAAAACTTTCCACAAATTGTGTAATACCAGGGGAACATTTAAAACAATGTTAAAGGCAGTATTAAAAATAGAAAGTCCATTCCTTACACACATGTACACACACATACACATAACGACATGAACCCAGTTGTATGATAATGAAAGAATTATGATGGGTTAATTTAAACCTCTATATAATTTTGATCAGTTAACTTTTGAACTTGATAATTTTTTTTTGAATCTAGCATTCAAGTAAGGAGAAAACACTTTCAAAATTAAACTATAATTTATTTATAATTTGAGGACGAACTATTTTGTTACTGGGGGATATTTTATAGTGTAATATTAATTTTCTTAAGTGTGTAGGCTAAAATAGTTCTAAAAGAACTATAACTCTGCCAAAAAATATCTCCTAAATATAAGTTGTGTAATTAAATTTACTAATAATTACTTTCATCATATTAAAAATTTACAAGGTGAAAATTGATAACCAGAAAAAGGTTTTGATTTCTTGAAAAAATAATATAATGGTAAACATATATCAACTAAATGGTGAACATATAGCATCAGTTTTAAATTTGATTCCTTTATATTAACTAAATTTTTCAATTTGTCATTTTGACAATGGCTAGTATGTAGAAATTGAACAAAATAACTGACCCATATTTTGTATAGTAAAATTATATAGACATTGCTTAGATTTTTAGTTTAAGAGTAAGAAAAGAAACATGTAAATTGATAAAACAAAATACAAAAGGTGAGAGAGACAATACGGGTACAAAGAGATTTATAGAAGAAACTTGAAATCCCCTGAGTATTGCTGAGTGACAGTATTGAGGAAGTCCCAGTAGAAAAGACTTTTGAAAAGTTATTAAAGAATCAATCAGCATTTTTTCCATATGTGAAAGCAGCTACTAAAAGGTGCTTTTACATTGGCACCTGGAGATTTAACTTTTAAGATTTCAGATGTTACTTGAAAAGGTAAAAATATTTACACATTTTTATTTTTAAAGCAAATGCTATGTACGGCAGAAAGCATTTTGATTTTTCCATCCAGGCAGGCACACCTGGAACAGGCCACGTAGGGTCTCATGACTCAGATTGTGAGGCATAACACTTTGGAACCTAAAATCATAACTGAGAAAGAACACTGGAGATTATAGAGAACAAAGTGGGAGAGAGAAAATAAATAGAGTTTTTACAAAGAAAATAGACAGTGGGACTAGAAATGGTGTGAGCTGTGAGATAATAAGAACTTGTCAAGCTCTTTTATTTCATTTATCTCTGTCTTGACCTATCTTCATATGGGCATCACTTTTATTAAATCTGTGTCTTGGACTGTTTTTACCAACAGAAGCTTCATTGGGATTTAGGTGGTCTCTAGGTTTCAAGTCTTGGCCATCTACTTTTCTGGTTATATTCTCTTTCATGAAATAGTCAAGTCAAATATATTCTACTACCATGAGTACATTTTTGTACCAAATTACCTATTAGCAAGTAATAGGTGATGAAATGATGTTAGTAAAGTTTTGAAATTTGTGTTGATTTTTATATATGTAATTTTCCCCCACATGTTAGGGTTTGAAAACAACCTGGGAGAAGCCTGGTCAAATTTTAGAGAAATCTTTGTCAATAGAATGACTCAAGAAAATATGCAGAAGGATGTAGTGTGCTTTAGTGCTGTAAGATGATTTAGTGCCTTTAACCATTTTATAAAGATAGTTTTCACTAAATCAAGATGTCTAGTTAGGAGATGAGTATTGAAGACTTTCCTGCTTCATTAAGGGAAGAGATTAATGAAAATATACATCAGATTTTAATTTTGATGATGTTATACAATATTAAAAGTCAATTCCCATTGGGATCTATATCTCAAAGGAAAAAGCACTAAATCATATGTAGTGCTGCAAAGGATTAACTATGATTCTTGGAATAAATGCTGTAAAATATTAAAATGTGATTGTACTTTTATTAGTACTGTTATTATTTTGTTAATGCTATGATTACAAGGTTACATCGTAAGTGGCCTTTCCCAATCATATTTTTGCTATACACACTGTATTGTTAGTGCACAAATTTACAAAATGTGAGGTTTCTCACAGCTCCACAGTTAATTTATAGTAGATATATCACCTGTTGTCAGGAAACTTCCTAATCTGTCTCTAGTTCGGATGTCTCTTATGTAATTCATCTTTGCACATTCAGTTGCTTATTTTGCATTTTGTATTTGGATATTATATGGTTTCAAGAAATATAAAAATTTTCACTACAAAATAAAACAAACAGACAAATAAATTAGCCTCTCTTTTCTGACTTCAATGTATATGCTAATTGTATCATTATGTGATATAGTCAATCTCAGAGACTCTAAAGCTCAGAATTGTCTTTGACTTTGCACTTTCAAAACACCCTCTCTTCATTGTCATGTTTATTTTTTTAAAAAAATTATTTTTTTCCTCCCTAGGGTAAAATAAGTTGGCCTATATTGGTCCTTGTTATAAGAAAATATCAAGTGATGAATAGGATAATACACAGGCAATGAAATATTAGACAAATTAGGCATCGGGACAAGCATCTTTGATTAGTTGAAACTCCTTAATAAGAGGTGTGAGTTTGATAATGTTTGGGTCTTTGTAAGGGAATATTAGTTGAATGTGATTGATTTAGATTAGTATTGAAATTGTTTATATTAAATTAGTGAGCGGATAGAGGTAAGAAGGAACAAGGGTAAATGGAAAATAGAAAGAAAAGGAGAGAAGGAAGGAAGAGAGGGAGAAAGGGAGAGATGGAAGGAAAGAAGGAAGGAAGGAAGGAAGGAAGGAAGGAAGGAAGGAAGGAAGGAAGGAAGGAAGGAAGGAAAGAAAGAAGGAAGGAAGGAAAGAAGGAAGGAAGGAAAGAAGGAAGGAAGGAAAGAAGGAAGGAAGGAAAGGCAAATTGGGGGAGATATGGTCCCCTGCCTTTCCACTCTCTTCTGTGGTGGTTTGTTTTAGTATAGATTCTTATGATGGATTTTTTTTTTTACTGAGACTCATTCAAGATAGTTCAAAGTAAAGATAAAATAAGGAATCATACTAAAATAATAATCATAAAATAAGGAATAATAAAGGTGGGCTTCACTCTGCCCAGCAATGGAAATCAGAAATTTGTCAAAGCTCTTCTCTCTCAATGGCATGCTTCCCCCTCACTATTTCCTGACTCAACTTTTCTTTCTTTCTTGTCTCTCAATTTTTTGCTCATTATTTTCACATAGCTCATAGAGTTTTTTATGTTTTGCTTTATTGCTATTGTTATAAGTGCCTGGGAGAAAAATCTTACCATAGGTCGAATCTCTGTCCAATCTGTGAATTTCTAAATAGTTCCAATTGCCATTGACACATACCTGAGCATACAAGGGATAAAACATTGGTTTTTAGGATCAATATACCAGTTACTGTTCTCAGTTGTGGCAAAAAGAATCCTCTGAAAAGAAGAAAAAGGATTTATTAAGTCATATAGAGATCTCACAAAATTATTAGGATTGCTGAATATACAGCTTATAGGTTAAACTTTAGGAATAACTCTGTAAACTACTCAGAGCTGTCTGTCTTAAGACAGGGCTTCCTCTGCCAAGATCAGGAAGCTGCAAACTGGCGCATTGCCCCCATCCCTGCAGACCCTGGTATTCCACAGCTGTATATCTTGTGCATCAGACAGTGAATAACATCTAGCCTGTTTTTCTACATCTCCAGTTTTTGTATCTGCATATTACGGGGATCATGTCTAATTAGTGAAGTCTAAGTCATGTCTGCCCAGGAGCTGCAATGGAACTTTAGAAATAAAGAAGATGTATTCATTTTGTTTCTAATTTGTTTGCTTTAATTTTCCTTGAAAATATGGGTTCAACACTAAAGAAACTTTTTCATTATGAAAAAAATGTTTCCAAATTTGGTAGCCTGTATATTAACAATTTTTCTTAATAAACAGTTAGGGTCCATGATCAGCTTTAGTATATGATTGAAGGATTTTGAGTAGTTAAGAGACATTCTGTAAATACCACTGATAGAGCATACACTTGTACATGTATGTATGTTACAATATCTCATGTGCATACACAGCCTCTTGCTTATTTTTATTGTGTGATTTTACCTTTGTTTTTGTCTGAATTATTTCTTTACCTAGGTGTTGTCTCTTTAATGCTAGAATCCCACCTTTTCTAGAATATCATAATTTATACTTTTTTTCACAAAAGGAAAACACAGGGCCATGACTGTGTACAGTGAGAATAAATTAAGACCACAAGTAAGTCTTTTCTTAGCACCAATGAATTAAATGAATTGAATAAACATTGAATATTATCTCCAAATTTGGAGACTGAAACTATCTTTCCTAATTTACTATTCTCTAGGTATTAGGATTGGTATCAGGGAATCTCTGATCACCCCAAAAGTATAAGATAACAGATATAAAGAATAGATGCATACATGCAATTTTCAAAGGAGAGGGCCTAGTTTCTGAGAAGGGAGTCCATGACTAAAACAAAACAATAATAATAAAGGTTAAACCACCAAATCAAGAGAAAACTGGTAAATTTTAAGACAAAAACCCATTTAGTTCAACTCTTGTATCTATAAATCTTTCGAAAATAATTTTTTTCATCTTGCTTCAATAAGTACACTCAAGTGAAGATGATGAGATATTTTATGATGTGATAGTGCCTCAGGGTCATCATTCTGAAAATGAAGTCTTATGCCTGCCTGCAGATGAATAGATATAAGAGTTTTAGTCAAATATATACTACATTCAGTATATGCCTGAGATGTTTTCAAATAATTTCATTGCAACTTTTTTACTTTATTTTTTGCTGATTTGCCTTTTTTTGTGATTATTTCTGAGAAATTTTCATCAACTGATTATTCTAGTTAATTGTGTCTCAGTATTTAAAATTCACTATAACTCATTTATATGTAGCCTAGGGCTGCTA
Source organism: Macroglossus sobrinus (assembly GCA_004027375.1). Taxonomy (NCBI): domain Eukaryota; kingdom Metazoa; phylum Chordata; class Mammalia; order Chiroptera; family Pteropodidae; genus Macroglossus; species Macroglossus sobrinus. The sequence goes on along the minus strand of PVKZ01001824.1, from coordinate 290,828 downwards.
TAATAAAGTACCAGAAATTGGGTGGTTTAAAACAGTAGAAATTTACTTTCTCGGTTCCAAAAGCTAGAACTCAAAAATCGAAGTATTGGCAGGGCCATGCTTTCTTTGAAGATATTAGGCAGTAACCCTTCCTTGCATCTTCCTGTTTCCGATGCCTCCTAGCAGCCCTTGACAGTATTTGACTTGTCAGAAATTTCTGCTTCTGTCTTTGTTTGGCCTTCTCTATGTGTCTCTATCTTTGTGTGTTCTCTCCTTGTCTGATACAAATGCCAGTTACTGAATTTAAGGCCCCCTCTAATCCAGTATAACCTGGTTTTAACTTAATCATGAGTCTAAAGACCCTACTTCTAAGTAAAGTCATATTCTGAGATTCCAAGTAGACGTGAATTTTAAGATGCTAATTAAATCACTCTACCATCTATGACATTTTGTATATTCCAAGTAAAAGCCTAGGTGTTCTTTTTATTTTTTTTTTAAACAGGCAAGGAGGGAATGTTTTATGGATATAAGTCTGTCTATAGAAGTATTCTAACATTACTTATTTAGATGTATTTATAAGATTTATTTATTTATATATTCATTCTAGAATAAACATACTATTTAATTCCCAGGATTGTCTCAACATTGTGTTGGTCCCAAGGGATATAAATATTAAATTTCAGTTGTACAAAACCATCTCTGACAATGAAGAATATAAAAAACAGAATTTATTATATAATAGACAATATTTTTCTATAAGATATATAATGATACAATAATAATTATAAAAATTACACAAAATAACTATAATAAAAACACATTAAAATAAACATTTTACAATGAAATATTGTAAGGAGGCAGAGAAGGGCAATACCTACACAGGTGTGGTGGTCACTGAATGCTTCATTGAAGAGATGGATTTTGAAGTAATAAAAGGATTAGAATTGATGGCAATTAATTTTGATTGTAGCTGAATTCAACTTTAGTCCAGCTTGCTTCAAGAGTATGTTTTTAATCTCTAAATCAATGCTATAAATATGTGTTATAAGAACACCTTGAGGCAGACAATCTGATTGATATGGCCCAAGAATAATACACAGAAAAATAAACCTAAAAATTTCCACTGTCAGATATAACAATATCAGTGAACTTTCTCCTTTTCAAGGACATAGAATTGTTACTCAGCACTTCAAAAGTAAGTTAGGACTGGTGTTTTATGGGAGATTAGAGTCTACCTTAAATTTCATTATTTACTGCTGGAATCAATTAATTCTACCAACGTGTAATTTCCTGCTTCAGAGTGTTGGCTAGATGCCAAAACTGTAAACAATTTTAGGAATGACTCTCAGTTTAAATTGTGTAACTTGTGCCCCTGGCTGCATCTGGGCTACTGTTTGTGTTTTCTGATGGAGAATATCCAGTGTCCTCTGCCATGATTCAAGGAAGGGGGAAGGTTTGTGTAATTTTAGGTATCTTACAATATTGTGAATTTAGTAAGTGAGAAAAAAATGCATATAAGAACCTTAGCACATATTTAGACACTTAACAAATCATCATCATCTTTATTATTGCCATGAGATTCTGAGGTAAAATTGGAACATCGATAAGCAATGCTATGTACAAATAAATATTTCTTTAAGAAATGGTTCTAAAACAAACAAATACACAAAGACTTCATATTTCATTTAAATAAAAATACCAAGGTAAGACAGGACTCTATCTCTCTAATATCTAGATAGTATCATTTCACTTTTCGTAAAGTCCCTCTCTGCATGGCAGAGAAGAAAACCAAGTACTGTCTAATTCACATCTTGCCAGCTTAGCAATAATATCCAGTTTGTACCAGCAGAAAAAATTCCAGAAAAAATCCTTAATTGTTTCCATGCTTGAGCCAATCACCAATAGCCAGGGGAATGGGGCACTTTGGCAAGTCTGAGTCACATTTCTATCCTTTGTTAGATATGATCAACTGTAGTCCAAGCAAAGTGGACTTGCTAGAGGAAAGGAGGGTTCTTTGTAAAAAACAAAAATGTCACTAGATATTAGACCAATAAAATAAAATATCCAGAATATCATCAAACACTTCTATTATTACTTGTCATCCTCATTCATTTTCTTACTATCTCTCAGGACAGAGTAAGTAATATTTTAATCATTTTAGGTCCCAAGTCATACACCATATCTTTGTTAGCAATGCTCCTTTTATATATAATTCTAATATATAATTGAATATATGTAATTATATTCAATCTCTTGTATAAAATTCAATCTCATTCCAAACATATCAAGGATATTAACTTGCTACATTCAATTTTTTTTTTTTATAAATGGCAGTAAGGAAGCTTTAGTTATATAACATTAATAAATGATCATCTCCATTTCTCTGCCTGGAAGAAAATTGGAGAACTGCTTTGTTTTCAATCATCACAGATTCATTATTTTATTGTATTTGCTTCTCAACATGTCCTTGCTTTCATTATTCCCTCATTTGTACATCATTGGTGTGATATTAGAACAGTAACCTATGTGCTTAATTATTCCTCATGTCCCAACTTGAAATGAGTTTCATCTCCTGCATGATATCTTTGCACCTTAAGTAGTCTTTACTCAAGACATAGACTAGTTATGGGAGGGTAAAGGAGCTATGTCTAGTTAGAGGATTAAGTAAAGGAAATGCATTGCGGGGGGGAATCTATTTAAGTAAGTTGGAAAGGATGAAATGAATTCTGCTTTCATGATGGACAGAAGAAGAAACAAATTCTAATAATATATATTATATATATTAATATATATATATTACTTTTGGAAATTATATATATATATATATATAACATCTCATTTAATCCATAATGGAAATCCATAAGACACAAGTTGGTGCTTTTCGTGTTAGTTTTATTTTTAGAATTACTAAATGGGGTAGCTCTTTGTCTTTGAAAACTTAAAAAAAAAAACAGAAAAATATGACACCCCATCTTGCTTTTTCTTCTTTATAGTAGTTAACACTTCTTGAAATTACATTATATAGTTCATTAATTGTCCCTTTTCACTCTTTTCCACTGTTCTTCTTTTTTTAATTGTGGCAAGAAAAACACATACACACACATAACATGTAATGGGAACGTAAAATGCACATTGGGAGAAAGTTGCATATTACACATTTAAACATACTCTTACCATACAATCCAGTGATCATACTCATTAGAATTTATTTAAAAGAGTTGAAAACTTATGCCCACATAAAAACCATGCACACAGATGTTTATGCCAGCTTTGTTCATAATTTCCAAAACCTTGAAGCAACCTTCCTTCTGTAGTTTAATAGAAAAATAAACTGTGAAAATTCAGACAATAGAATATTATTAAGCATTAAAAAGAAATGAGTTATCAAGACATGAAAAAAGCATGGAGTAAATTTAAGTGCATATTACTGAATAAAAGGAGCCAATTTGAAAAAACTATATACTTACTGCATGATTCCAACTATATGGCATTCTGGAAAAGGCAAAACTATGGAGACTGTGAAAAGATCAGTGGTTATTTGGGGTCAGATGGGAGGGAGAGATAATTAGGCGGGACACTCAAGATTTTTAAGCAATGAAACTACTCTGTGTAATATTGTATTGGAGACTACGTGCCATCATACATTTGTCCCAATTCTTAGAATGTACAATACCAAAAAGGAAACCTAATGTAAACTGTGGACTTAGGATAATAATGATATGTTAGTGTAGGTTCATTAGTTGAAACACTTTGGTAGGGGATTGATAATGAAAGAGGCTCTATATGAGTGAGGGCAGGGAGTATATGGAAAATCTCTACCTTCGTCTCAATTTTGCTGTGAAACTAAAAGTACTCTAAAAAATAAAGTCAATTAAAACACACACACCATGTAATCTACCATATTAATTTTTTAAAAGTATTATTAAATACATACATATTTCTTTTCTAAATATATAAAAACAAACAAACATTATTATTATTATTATTATTATTATTATTATTATTTAACATTATAGCCTCTATATCTTTTCTGAAACATATAGAAACTTGATATTTTCTTAGTGAAAAATAAATATTGCTTAAAAAAGTTATATGTATTTAAATTGTATGGGATACATCACTCTTTGTAATTCATAGGAATAGTAATCTCCAAATTATGAGAGGTATTTTTTAAACTTTAATGATTTTGAAAGTCATAGAGAATCAGAAAACCTCATATTGATCAGACACTGCTAACACTTGCTATCATAAGTCTTTTAATATGGGGCTGGGAGGCAGGGTATGTACTTTTGGTTATTGGCATGCTGCATTGAAAGAGAGAATAACATAAAAAAAGGAAAACACAAAAGGAAAAAATATATAAAAAGAAAGAAAAAAAAGAAGGGAGGGAGGGAGAAAAACAGAAAGCAAGGGAAAAGAAACTTGCCTTGGGCTGATATTGAGAGAGTGGAGTTTTTACCAGCATCTAAGACTTATTCACTTTGTCACCTTGGATGTCACAATTTTTTATTAGTGTCATTGGTAAATAACAGTTTGGATGAAGTGATACCCATGATTTTTTAAATTTCAGCTTCTGTTTCAAAGTTTATAAATTCTGGTCTGTAGAAACGCCACCACGTAAGCTATGAGTTAATAATATCAAAGTACTAAACTCAGAATAAATTTCAAGTGGATAGCTATTAGTACTTCAAATAAATCCCCAAATGACTGTAAATTGTGTTTGGATTTGCTTAGAGCTTTTCAGAATATTCTAAGAGTGTTTAAAAATATTGAATATTAAAGCAGGTTGTTCTCCAGTACATGTTATAAATAAATGAAACATGCATAGTTAGCAGGTCATCAATCAAGATTATTTTTAAAGGTTTCAGCATTTAATCTACATTTATAGTAGTAAAATGTTATTTTTAAAAGAAAGTTGATTTTAAAACATTTTAGTGTTTATTTCTAGTGATTGTACAAATTCGTAAATGTGTAAAATATTTTGAAACAATTAAACTCCCCTTCCTCTTAGATATGTAAAAAATACCAGTGCCTAGAAAGACAAAAGTAGTGAGAAAGTTGGCAGAGTTAAAATACAGAGACCCAAAGCAACAACAAACAACAACAAACAACAACAAACAACAACAAAAAAAGAGCTTCAAATCACATCTTTGAAACTTTGTGATAATTAAATATTTTTAATATTTAAGTAAAAATACCACCATCCAACCCCCCAGTTAATATGAGAGTCATCTGAGATAATAGTTATGAGAACTGGTGTGTTTTTCCTTGTTCTTTCCAGTTAATGTTACCTGTTAGTATGTGGCTGTTCGCAACCTAAGCATTTCTTTATTCATGTCATATTCTTTAATCAGTTCCTACATAGAAACATGAGGTAAGCTGAAAAGTGACCCAAAGATAGCAATCCTAATTCCTGGAATGGGTAGTGCACATGGTACACTACAGGGAGAAAGGGTCTTTGCATATGTAATTAAGATTTTTAGTCAACAGGACAAGTAATAACAAGTGTTAGGTAGTAAGGGAAAAGAAACCTTTATTCAGTGCTGGTGGGAATGTTAACTGGTACAGCCATTATGGAAAACAGTATGGAGATTTCTTGAAAAAATAAGAATAGAATTACCATATAACTCAGTAATCTCTCTTTGGAGTATTTACCCCTAAATTTGAAAACATTTATCCATATATTTGCACCCGATGTTCACTGAAGCATTATTCACAGTAGCCAAGAAATGGAAACAACTGAAGTACCCTTCAATAGATGATTGAATAAAGAATTTAGTATATATGTGGTACATATATACAACGAACATTGCTCAGCCATAAGAAAAGACGAAATACTGCCATTTGTAACAACATAGATGGATCTTGAGATTATCATGCTAAGTGAAATAACTCAGACAGAAAAAGTTGAGAACCATATGATTTTACTTATGTGTAGGATATAAAACCGAAAGCAACAAACAAACATGACAAACAGAGAGACTCATGGACACAGACTGTGGATTAATGGTTACTAGAAGGAAGGAAGAAGGGAGGTACATAGGAGGAAAGGGGGTCAAATATATGGTGATGGAAGGAAATTTAACTTTGGGTGGTGAGCACACAATGCAATATACATATGATGTTTTATAGAATTGTACACTTGAAACCTATATAATTTTATTAACCAATGTCATCTTAATAATTTTCATAAAATAATTTTGAGATGGTGAGATTAACCTGAATTATTCTAGCGGACCCTAAATGCAATCACAAGTGTTTTATATGAGGAGGATAGAGGAGGAGACAGTGTAAAGACAGAGTAAAGAGATATTTGAATATATTGGCTTCGAAGATGGAAAAGATGTAGCCACAAGAATCAATGAGTGCCACCATGATTTCAGCCTGGCGACTTCTGACTTTTGGCTCCAGAATTGTTAGACAGTGAATTTCCCTTATTTTAAGACTCTCAATTTGTGATAATTTCTTACACTGGCCTCAGGAAATGAATACAGTAGAGATTGGATGGGCAAGTATCCAGGTTATTATTAGCTATAATTATCCAAGTGTATTATGTGGTAGCAGATTCTATTTCCTCCTATTAATTTTGAAACAAAACTGAAACTCAAGCAAGACTTTCATGTGTCTATATGACACTATTTATAAATGATGGTAAAATACTTGCATGTTTTATTTTAAAGCATTATTTATTACACTCCTGAGTCCTGGGTCCTGGGCATTGTGCGAAGCAGGGAGGAAATGAAATCAATGCTTTCCTAAGCCTTGTTACAGATCTTAGTCTTGTGTGGATAAGACTTCTCAAAACACATAATAAAATGATATAATCATAACACAGTATATACCAGGGGCCAAGCATTGTACTTATTTACTCTATTCAAATGGGAAATTTCATAGTACTAGGATATACAAAAATGATGATGATGATGATGATGATGATGGCAACAACAGCTAACACTTTACTAGTATTTATTCTGTATGTACTACCAGCCAGGGCCAAGCTGTGTATTATCATATTAAGAGCTTTCCATGAATTATCTATTTAACTTAAGCAACTATTTTGTTTGGTTTTGTTTGTTTGTTTATTGTAATGTAATGACCTTTGATGCACAGAAATGCATCAGTTATGATCTATGGTTCCTGGGAAATCTTTATCATATGACATTGGTTCTGCATAGTCTTTAAAAAATTATTTTTAGTTATTTTTAATAAACACTAGTAAAGACACAAACCAACACATGAGCTAGACCTTGCGAAAAATTCCTTTTAGCATCATCATTCACAATTGTTAAATGAAGGAATTGAGGGATAGTGAGTTAAAAGTTATAGTCAGTCATGCAGATGGGGTTTGAAACCAGGCTGTCTGACAAAAGAGCTAATACTTTCCGCTCTCAACTAAAACTAATACTGTGTATTAAGTTACTGAGTTCAATCTTTTGTCCTTTTTGCATTAAACCTAATTGTAATTTGAAAAACTTCTACCTCTTTTAAGTGTAATTTCAACCATCAACTAAAACACCTTGCCTTTTGACCCTTTTTTTCCTTTCCTCCTTCCCCTTCCTGTCTATGCTCTATTCACATTGATACAGTTAAAATTATATGAGTGAAAAACTTTTTGCTCTCCTTACCAACATAACAATTTTATCATTGTTGAAATAGATTCAACATGCCCTACTTGGCCATCTTCCAAAATATTGGATCCTTTAGCACCATATAACTGAAAGCTACAGAAGGCAGCATTAATGGAGCAACATTCTCCATAAGTCATTGAGAACTGTGTTCCAAAAATTTTTATAGCAAAAAGGAAGAGAAACTTCCATTTCCATTTTTTCTAAAAAAATAAACTCTTCAACACATCATGGTACATATTAAAACCTAAAAATGATATCAGAAAATTGCAAAGGAGTTGCTATTTTATACATTAAGAACTCTTTTTTCTCTAAAACCATGTATTATACCTTATTGGAATTTAGCATTTTACATTGACATAATCTGTTGCTTACTCAAAATGTTTTTAAAAACTAGGTGTCTTCCTGCATGCTTCTGAAACTTTAATATATACGAGAAGCACCTGTGGATCTTGTAAAACTACAGATTCCAATTAAGAGCAGGGCTCGGAATCTGCTTTCCTAACAAGTTCCCAAGTGATAGCAATATAGCTGAGGCCTGTACCACACTTTGAATAGCTAGACTCTAAGCAAGTGGTTCTCAAGCTCAATGAACAAGTTCTGGCTGACTGCTCAAGATCACTTGAGCTTCTTTAATACCCAGATATCTTAAAGCTGTTTAGAATCTCAGTATCAATATGCGAGACTTGAGGCATGGCTATCTGCATTTCCTAAGTATATATAGGTCAAAAGGATTCTATTATTTAGATGAAGTGTTCACAGAAGTGATGGGGAACTGTTGACTCATTAACTATGTGGGGTAGTGAAGAGGAATCTTCAAGAGCAACTTTGGTGGCACTAAAATTATGGTCTGAGGGCATCTGTAGAGAGGGTATACCACAGCCTATGTTGGGTCTCATCCACTCTTACTGGCCAAGGAAGAGCAGGACAACTGACTAAGTGGTCAGCTGTGTTGCATGAGCGAGAGGTAATTCCCTAATACTAAATTTGAAAGGGCCAGTTGGACTAAACATTAGAGAGCCAAAGCAACATAATAACATGATAACAGGGACATAAATAATTTTATAGTCCCAGAAAAATAAGGCATCTGACATGTTAAGAAATAAGATCCACATTTGGCAGTCTCTGCTCTGTTGTATAACTGCTTTGCCTTAATATTTCCTTTCTTTCCTCTTCCTCCCCATCATGTATCACAATAATCACTACCATTTAGCAACCCAGTCAGTGCTTATCACACAGCAGATATTCAAGAAGTACTTGTGAGCTTCATATATATATTTTTTTCAATAAAAATATCTCACCAAAGAAGGAATAAAAACTGCCACTGCCATGTGGCTTGCTTGCAGGTTACATGAGTAATTGCATTTCTTGGTGGCAACAGTTTTTATATACATGATTTCTCTTAATCTGCACAACCCAGCGGTCAAGCAGAACACATTCTGAAATGGAAGGAAAAGATAAGGAAAACTAAATCTTAGAGACTTTCCCAGTTGCTTAACTTCATAGAGCTAGAAGAATGAAGAAGGATCTCGACACCCAATTTTCCCTTTTCTTTTAAGGTGCTTTTCTCATTCTACCTACTGTTCTCCCACTCTCATGACTATAGACTTTGAAATAAATGTGAAACTAACCACATAAATAACTGCCTCTTTTAATATTTCTAAATGTCACATGTAGATATCCATTGAATGAACTCACTATTGCCACAGCTGTGAGAAAAAAAAAAACTCTTTTTTGTATTCTTCATAAAGCTGTTTCTGTAATGTTAGATGTTACACCTTTTATATTCCCATGGATTTCTTCTCTTCTAGATAAGATTATGCCTTTGTTGACATAGTGGAAACCTGCTATTCTGGGCTTTCAATAAAATTACACTTATCTTTTTTTTTCCTAAACAAAACTAACAGAATTTTATAAATTCTCACAATTCAAACTTACCTGATAAATGTAGTTGTTAGATATAATTTTTAAAAGGCAATTCTATTTTGGTTTTCAAGATATAAAAAAAAGAATTTTAAAAATCTCATTTATTAATTGATATATTTCCAAATTAAGTTCTGATATTTTACAAGTTTGAGGAACAAAGTTTCATGTCAAAATGACTGCACTGGTATGCATTTTAAATTATTTTAATATAAGAAAAACTAAAAATAGCCTTTTAGTTCACTAATAGCTGGGTATTTGACCACTGAAAGATATTTTGCTAAGTTTTCTTTCTTAACCTGTATATCATACTCTTTGTACATTTTCTAGATTTAAAAACTCATTTATGTTATTGCACTCTTTATGTACATATAGTACTTCACTATCACTGACACTCGCTGCCTCTGCTGGTCACCAGTTTAATTTAAAATAAGGTAGTACGGTGGTAACAGCTATCTGGTGCCTGTCTTCCATTGGTAAGAGAACAAGTGACTTTTAGCTGGAAATTTATATCTACTCTGTGAGGAACCACATTTACTACCCTTTGCAATTAGGGCCACATGGTGATGTTTTGGCCCATAGATTAAAACAAAGAAACAAACAAAACTCTGAGTCTATAGCTATCTAAGAAGGAGAAAACTATAATTGCTTTAAAGATAAGTAATTCTTTTTCACTAAGTGCCGGGTGTTCATCTTTACTCACCATGACTAAATGATAAATTCTTGTTCAATCTGCAAAACTCTTTTTAGGTCCAAAATTGTTTTTTTTTTTTTTTCTTATAAGATCTACTCCATATCTTATTGAGAAGTTTTCTCATTTTATCTTTGTCTTTTCTTATGCTCTTGCTCAAATAAGGCAAGGTATTGTCTTCATATCTGATCTTCATCTTTCTACTTTTGTGGAAGACTTTGCTTCATCCCTATACTCCTTGTCAGACTAGATTAATAACCCATCTGTGTGCTCTGGCACTGTTCTACACTTCTCATATCTTAAAAGTCATCATACCACATTGCACTTATCTATGACTGGGCAGGACAAATACCTATTTGTTCTCTATTTATTCTCCATTTCTAATGTGGCACAAGAAGCACAGTAAGTTTTTTATAAATAACTAATGAATGCCAAACCTGAATCCTCTAAGTATACCTCTTTGTGTGTATGTGATTGTTTTTCTTTTGAGGATCAATATTCTAGGAGATAGAGTGTGAAACCTGTTTTTCGGGAAAGAGATTTCCTAAACTACTTGAGATTTTTATTGAAAATAGTGCCATTTGTGCAGCTCCAAAGACTTTCTTGTGTTGTACTGTTAAATAAAACCCTGGACATGGAGCTTTTGAAACTAGTGATGAATTGCTTCATGTTCAATGTCTTATGAATCAACAGAACTGAACATAATACAACCTGTATGAAAGCAGAACTTTCTTTTTCCAATAATGATGGAGACAATTTTTAAGACAGTTAACTGTCTTGTTTTTATTCCACATTTTATCTATCTCATAATTTTAGAAAACTTATCATTTTTATAATCATTAATATTTCAAATATCTACGGAAAACATTTTACTTTTTAATTAAGGATCTTTGAAAATTTACTTGAAAAATATGATGACAATAATAAGTTCTAAGGATACTTGTCATCTGTGTATTTACTTTCTAATGTTTGTTTGGTTAGATTTCTTGTAAAATGCCTCTACTTCAATCCTTTGGAAGTTGCTCTTTATGCCACAAAAAGGTAAATGGCTTGTCTGTTTCCTTTTAAAAGAAGCTAAATCCATTGTCTAGCAATAATGAGTCAGAATCTTCCAATCTGTCAGTTTTCTCACAAGAGCAGCCTTTCTCTCAAACCATTGGCCAAACATTAAGAGTTATGAAATTAATATTTATTCAAACAGTGTCTGAATCCCCTATGTGAACAGAAGAATAGAGAATTAGTGACTCTTTGGATGTAGTTTGTGACACAACGTGCTCCTGATCATAGCAAGGTAAAACCCAGACAAAAGTTCAATTTTTGTGTCATCTTTACCTGCCAACATATTATCATTTTTTGGTGCATGACTATGATCAGACAAAAAATGCATATGTATACCTACTTATACACCTACATATAAGTATCCAGATATTAGCACTTACTTGGCATCAGCCTTTTGGGAAGCTGAGCAAACTTGATTCTCATACAAATTTTATAGTTTTGTGAAAGTGTGAAGCCCATTTCATATGACTGTCTTTAGGCTCCATGCCTCACATGTACTTTGCTCCCTGCCATCAATGCCATTCAGGCCAACTGTTCTTTGAAAGACACCTCTGTGATGCCTTTTTAGACCCCTCCCATGTAACTTAATTGACTTTCTCATCTGTTTCCTTCACTAGTGTTACATATCTCCCTACTGTGGCTTTCATCACTGTTGCTGGCTAGTTTCTGCTTTTGTGTCTGTTTTATCTACTATACTCTGTGGGAGGCAATGTTCTAAATTCTTCAGGACAGGAAAGAAGGGAAGAAGAAGGAAATAAGAAGTTCACAATCTGAGCTTTAATAAATGAAAGGGTAGGTAGATTTGTGATTAAAGATACATTTTAAAATGTTTCAGCTTTGATTGTATCAGTATACGAATAATTAAATAAATCATAGACTTTGCTTTGAAATGTTAACTGAGTAATTTAAATAGCCTGTGACCTGTGAAGACATTGCTATTTACTTGGGAGTATTAATGTTCTATCTGTAGAAGAGTCTGATATTTCATTAGAAAGTTTAATGAGTTTGACAAGATGATCCTGGTGGTCAATTCAATTCTAATGTATTATTATAATATGATTAGAATGAAGAAGAAAAACTCAGATAAGATAAACAAATCATCATATCTGACGATAAAATTATGGCTAGAATTTTACTTAAGTAATATTATACACACCACTAAAGCCAGGGAGATCTCAGCGTTGAGCCCACCATTCTCACTTCATAGATAAGAAGTTAGTGGTTTAAAAAGGCTAGGCTGATTCTTTGTGTGATTGGTTTATTTCAAATTGGCACTGGTTATAACTCACAGAAAATATAGAAAAACCTCTCTGCAAGCATTCTCTAAATATAATGATTTGAGTTTATGCTTTTAAACTTTGTAAGTTTTATTCCTTCAGGTAGAGTTAAGCGTTATGGCACTGAGCACACTATTATGTTAACTGATGTTTGCTTGGTGAAAACATTTATCTCCCGCTGGTACTTGGTAAATGATTGCATTTTTTATCTAAGTGCTCATAAATCCCTCAGGATTGCAAAGAGGTTGTAATGTGTGTCTCAGGGACAGCTAAAAACAAAAAGCGTATTATGTAGTTTATGATTGAATGAATAAATAAATATTAAATATATATTTATATATTATATATATATATGCAATAAGACTTTTTAAGGAATAAATTTATTTCTCAATTATAACTGCATGCATGCATGTTCAATATAGGAACAAAGCCGGAAACAAGGAAAGTAGTAGAAAATTGTTCTGTCATCTTACTATGGGAAAAAATAGAATATATGAGCTATCTAACAAATACAGTCCTGAACCCTCTATAGATGGAATATATTATATATTACTTTAAAATTAGTATTTATACTTGGTACTCAAATCTTTGGTACTCAAATCTTTGGTAAACATTATATTAATGGCTGCTTATTTATAACACTTGCCCCACATCTAAAAAAAATGGTATCTGTCTATATATTTATACATCTATCTATCATTTATCTATATCTATATCTATATCTATATCTATCTATCTATCTGTCTATCTATCTATCTATCTATCTATCTATCTATCTATCTATCTATCTATCCATCCATCCATCTATCATCTATCTATCATCTATTATCTAGCTACATGTCATCTATCTATTAGATTATAATTATGATTTTTAGGTTATCTATATTTCCATCTTGAAATGCATTAAACATTCACTTACATTTTCTTCCAAATAGTTTTATGATTAACCAAATTTTCAATAAGAAACTTTTATATCAGTAAATAGAGTGATGCTATTTGAATATTCTTCAGTAGGATTTGTACGCTTGAAAAATATGACTGCCACTAAAACATAGAGGAATCCCCAGTTTTTCTTATACAAGTTCAGCACAGTTAATCAACACATCTGAGGAGTGAGTGAGTTAATTGAATGTTTCTGTTAACTCAAGTTACACAAGCTCTGACCCATGCTTCTTGATCCCCTAAAATGATTTTTAAAAGACCTTATTATTTTAACAGCTATCACTGGGCATCCTTCTGAAACTCCAGCCAATTAAATTCTTATAAAATTAAGCTCCTTTGATTATTTCATCTCTTCCAGAGTCTCAAGCTCAACATTTAAGTATCACTTGTGTTTTTCTATGACCCAAGATGTCAAAATTAAAAGAAATTGAGTGGAATGTATATTGGTTGTAAATTCAGCAATTTGAGGAGACAGCCTTAATTTCTTTGCCTGTAAAATAGAGATAATTATAATATCTGTGTCATTGATTTATTGTGAACATTTAAATGTATGGAAAGACTGTGAGAACAGCAACTAGCTCATAGCATCTCATTAATGTCAGCTATAATAACTGTAATTATTATTATTATTGTGAGTTAATAAAAAATAGATAAGATTCTATATTTATGTATTTGTATTTATTTATATTTATGAAACATATTAGTGTGATCAGTAATAGGGCTGTGGGGGAAAGCTCTCAATTGATATTTCTAATGTATTTGTTTCTGGTTAGACATAGTTTAAAATTTCTCACTCTAACACCCATCCCCATTTATTTTCTTTGCAAGATCCTTTCTTCTCTCACATTTATTTTCTTTGCAGTGTGTAAAACAAATGTAAAAATCAGATTCATATTCAGTAATTGTCCTCACAGCTAACCAAACTGGGTTCTCTGTGCAACACACTTGATAGTGGTGTACCTAGGGTATCAACGTAATCATTATTATCAAAAGTATGTTATTGCTGATACCTGCCTGTGAGCAAAACCCTGATCACTGCAAGAGCTGGTGGCTGGCTCATCACCTGAGTGGATCAACCTGCATTTATCCATAAATTCTCCTTGCTAAAAATTATTTTCAACTATTACATAGAAACAAATTAAGGTAAGTAGTACTGGACCAATGGTTTTGAAGAAATGTTTTCACAACTTAAAACACCACAGTATGAGTAGAGATAAGAGATAAAAAGCAGAAATTAAATTTATATATGGAATATCTCTATCTCCATCTCCAATTCTACTTTTCATCTCCAACTCTAATTTACATCTTAAATATGTATATTTATATATACTCATACATACCTGCATATATGTGTGTGTGAAACTTAAATCCCAAACTTTCTTTCTCTAACCTGTTGTTTTTCCTAAGTATTGTTTTTTTTTAATTCCATTATAAGATATAAAACTATATTTTAATGAGAATTACAATTTACGTATTCTCTTCAAAACATGTCTATTTAGGAATCATTTGTAAAACACATTGCCTATTCCACCATTTGACTCTCCTCACTAAACAGCCAAATAGATATCTTTTAACAGTATATACCGATACAGTATTTATTTCACTGATTGTCAATGAGTTCTTATTTCTTAGTTAATGAAAGATATGGTACCCATTTAGATTTTGGTTTATATGATAGTTGGGTCTAGATTATCATAATTTTACCTATTGGTCTCCCAACATTTTCACTGTCCCTTAATTCTTCATGTTCTTATGTCTCTTCTTTTCCCAACCTAGTTTGTGCTACTTATTCTAATAATTACTCCCTAGAATACTCCCTCATCTCCCTCATGCCTTCCTTTTTTTGCCATATGCTCATGGCAAAATCCCAAACGTAATTAAACCTAGATATCTCTATGCCTGCTTCAATTTTTCTATCTGCTGTCTCAGAAGGTGGCTGCTAATGAAAATCAAATAAGTGTGATGACTGATATCATTTTGAATTTATGGTCAATAATAATCTTAAGTGGACCTTACTGCTGCTAAGCAATCCTGCAGTCTCATACATTGCACAGTCCATTAATTCTCTCACTGTGAGAGATCCCTATTTTATAATTTCTTCATTCTCCTCACATTTCAACCTCCTTCTCCTCAGCCCACACTATCAGTTGATAACCCTGGTATTTAGTCAGGATTCCCAGAGAAACAACAAAGCCTACAGAAAGTTTGTGTGCCCGTGTGTATGTGCTATCTATATCATCTATATCTATATCTATATCTATATCTATATCTATATCTATATCTATATCTATATCTATATCTATAATCTATCTATCTATATCTATCTATATTATCATCTATATCATCATCTATATCTATATCTATCTATATCATCTGTATCTATATCTTTATCTATATGTGTGTGTATATATGGTTTTATATATATAAGTATATGCCTAAATCTATATATCTATATATGTATGTATGTATGTATCTTAAGAAATTGGCTCACATAATTATGGAGGCTGATAAAAAATCTGCAAGGTAGGCTGGCAGGCTGAAAGACCCAGAGGAGAGATGATATTGCGATCCAACTCTGAAGGCTGCCTGATGAAGTATTCTTTCTTGCTTAGGGAAGGTCAGTCTTTTGTTCTACTCTTTCTTCAACTGATTAGATGAGGCCCTTCCAAATTATGGGAAACAATGTGCTTTACTCCAAGTCCCTTAATTTAAATGTAAACCTCATCCAAAAACACTCTCATAGAAACATCCAGAATAATGTTAGACTAAATATCTGGGTGCTAAAGAACAACCAAGTTGACACATAAAATTAACCATCACATTCTGCTGCTTGTTTTATTAAAAAAAAAAAGTAGAAGCTATCCTTGCTGGATATTGTTGATTTATACTTCCAAGTCTACTTTTTACACATTGTTACACTGCTGCATGCCCATATACCTGTATTCTATAGACTACTTGAATTTGTTCTCTTGTCATTTGGCTTACAGTTAGGTTTGGCCAATGAGAATCCCTGGCAGCAGGTAGAGGAAACTGTAAGGTCACTATATTTGTGTACCATCTATATATGGTCAGCTAGACCTGTCAGGATTTCCAACCAAAATCCACAGCTCCTCTCAAGGTGTATCTCTCTATTTAAATTTCTTTTCTTGGATTTATGTCTACTCCTTTCCCTTGTCCCTTCATGCCTAAAGTAGTTATAGCTTCAAGTTACTACACTACCGCTTACGGTTTTCTCCACACTCTTTGCATCTTGGAAATAGTCCTCCCCCATCCCACCCCCGACTCAAAATAATCCAATTTTGATGGTCCTTTCTTTTTCTTGATGGAAGCCTAATTAATACATTTTAAGAAGCAAGCTTTCACATGCTCCCAGCACGTCTAGCAATCTATTTGCATTGTTACTCATTTACTCTGCCTTTGTTCCTTATTCTGAGTGAATCACCCACTGTCTTAACTCAAGTTAGTCCCTACACTTGTGCATTGGATCTATATGCCTCTTATACTCAAGGATATTTATTATCCCTTCTCTCTTATGTGTCATCAACTTCTCTGTTTTATAAATACCATGCTGTTGTATCTTCCATTTTTGAAATATCATGACTCAATCTAACATTTCATTAAAAGAAATGTGAAATTCTTTAGAAGTTTGCCTATATTCTTAAATATATTTTTATCCTCCAAATTCACAGTTGAACCCACTCCATACAGACAGCTCTTTCCTTTCAAGGTCAACAATAAATTTCATACTGCTAAGTTGAAATGTTAGTTCACAGTTCTCAAGTTAGTTAAACTATCAACATGTATTTGCCACTTTCTTAAAACATTTGCTTCATTTGGTTTTACTAATTCATGTTTCTGGGATCTTTCCCTTTCTCACCTACTCATTCTCTTTTGATATCTACCCCTATGTTTCCAGCTATTTCACTGTTGGACTATATCAGAGCTCAATCTCCAAACTTTTTCTCTTTTCCATCCTTACTCACTCTCTAAGTGATCTTTTCTATATAAAATTTGTAACATTGAACAATGTATACCTCTCATATTCATATTTTCTTCTCAGATCATTTTTTTAAATTCCAGATACTATATCTAAATGCTTATTCAGTATGCCTCTTTGTATGCTTAAATGACATCTCGAACTTAGTCTATACACAAACAATGCTTTCTACTGTCTTCTTCATATGTGGAGGTTATTGAGACAATTTATAGTCACCTTCATACCTCCCTTTTCTCACATATAAAAATTTTTCTTAATGTTTCAAAAGAAGTAGTGGAATCTTACAGATGCTTTAGTGATCCTATAGTAAATCTACTATTTTACATTATTGCCAATAGTGGTCAAATAAGCAAGTATAATTCAAATGAGATAAATCTGTTCTGTGTTTTTAACTGTCATATTTTCAAGAATCTTTCCCATTATAAATTTACATTTAGCTGCAAAGCTTCATCTTTCAATGGGACACAAAGATATTTTCAGTGGATCTCTAGTGTGGTTTTCTATGACATAAAATTTTGAAAGAATAGAAGGTAAATATGTATTTATTGATATTGTGTCATGACATGAGAAAAACTGCTTAAAATTCAGAAATTAACGTTAAAATCTTTATTATAATCTGCCTACTTATTACCTATTATTCTAAGTACAATTAATTTTAAGTACAATTGAGATAGATGCTTATTTTTTTTACTTTGAATAGTTTTTTTCTTTCAATTTGTACAACGTTTAAGGTGTATGACATCTTTAAAGCTGTTCTTTTTTCAAAAAGCAATGTTAGCATGCTAAGCAACTCTTACATTTTATTAATTATCTCTCTGTCGTGATTAACGCAATAAGGCATTCAATACATATGCTCACTAAGCGTCCAGAGCTTTGGCTCCACGCTGCAAGAGGATGAAAGAACAACTGATAAGTAACCATATTTTCCAGGATCTCAAAATGTAGTACAATTAATATAACTATTAGCAAACTTTTGCATTGTCATCAGAAATGCCTGTAAGACATTACTCATGATTTATAAAAGTCTTTTCCTTTATTTTACCCTTAGCTTACCTATTAACACAAAGCAAGAGTAGCTATTCTGACATGCTTTTATTATTTGCCCTGAGAGATTTTATCTTTTTCATACCCAGTCACAAATCGGTTATATTTACATGCACTTCTTTCTCTTTTGTGTTCTGATTATCATTAATCATTTATTAAAAGAAAATCAGAATAGTACTCTTTCTAATACTGAGTCTGAGAAAAAAACTAGAATCTCTTTCCTTCCTCCCTTTTTTTTTTTTCCAACCTTGCTCTCGTGCTTTTCATTTCAAGTAACAGGCAAGTGAACATAATGCCTGTAAAATGTCAAATTCTCATCTGATTCTAAGTGGACGGTTAAGAATCTTACCAAAGATCCTGGCCTTGTTAGCCTTGTCAGATCTCCTTAGTTGACTTATATAGAGTTTGAGAAGGAAGTGCCATTAAACCCTGACCTATAAAAAGAGAAAAAAAATTAGAATTTGTAGGGGAGGAAAAAGTCCCTCAACTCTCTTTGGGTTCCTGCCCCCAAAAATAAACTGGAAAAGACAGACTAACAGGAGAAAAGCCTTCTTTTTATTCTTTTTTTTTTTTTTAGTATAAGTTTTATATGATATAGAAGCCTTATAAAGAAATGAAGAAACAGGCTAGGTTTGATGAAGAGTAGGCAGTTGTGCAGAAATATGGTAGGTTAAGAAGTAGGAGGTAATTATGTAAACTGGGAGAAACAGCAAAGCCTGTTTGTTAGGATTTTTCATGGCATCCCTTTGTCTTCAGAGTTAAAAACTGTTCCTTTCCTCTGGGAATAGGGAGGACACCTTCCCCATAAGGGTTTTATAATCTATTTCAGGGGAGAGAAGGATAAAGAAATGTCAGAGTGACCTGATGTTTTTTCAAACTCCTTATGATTAAAATATTTGATACGTAGGTGCCATATTTTGAGGTAACATTTCCTGAACCCATCAGGTTGATTGCATATTCTGATACTCTACATATTCTACTGTGATATTCTACCTACTCTACATACTCTATATGTAATATATTATTCTTAAAGCACAGAGATGGAGCTCTCACTTTTTTTTTGTTGGTTTGCTTGGATTCTATTAGTAAAGGATGAATATGTTCAAATCCATGCTCATTCTTTGTCCCAGTCCTAATGGTATGCAACAGTGTGCATTTTCAGAATGACTGGAAATGGAATTCATGAAAATAGAATCAAGAGACTACTAAACATAATGAAAATCCCAACCTTAGACTCCTGGCCATTATGCTCTACCCACTTGAGCTAAGTACTCCCACATAGTATTACATTTAGCACTTTAGAATGAAACAGGAACTATGACTGTATAAACTGTTCATGGATTAAAATCAATTTAGTGTGCCATGATTTGGAAAAACACTGTGTCATTTTGTTGTTGTGTCAATTAGGCTTAACTTTTTCATTTATAAAATGCAAATAATATTCTCTGACTTATCTTTTCCCTAAGCTTCTTTTAAAAGTCAAACAACAACAACAAAAGTGTACTGAAAGTGTTCTTGGAGCTAAAGGATTTAGGATAACATGCTGTCAATAAAA
Organism: Macroglossus sobrinus; assembly: GCA_004027375.1. Classification (NCBI taxonomy): domain Eukaryota; kingdom Metazoa; phylum Chordata; class Mammalia; order Chiroptera; family Pteropodidae; genus Macroglossus; species Macroglossus sobrinus. The sequence continues at coordinate 270,736 of PVKZ01001824.1, read as the reverse complement.
AGGAAAATTAAATAACCTATTACTAAGAAGTTAATTTCAAAATTATAGGATTTGGAGGTTTGAATGGATCTCGGGATAATTTGGCCGCAAATAACGTCTTTGGTGTTTCTTTGTTTATATGTGTTAAAGATAGTGGTCATATGGAAGTTAAATATTGTCAAATTCACTGAGAAAGTAAAATTCAAATTTAATTCCATAACTTTCTAACCTAGTTTACTCTTTAGAGTGTTTCTGCTTTATTGAGAGTGCTCATAATTATTTGTTTCTTGATCACTAGTATAGGGATCACATAGATAATATGCATGATTTATGATGAAACTATGTCATTAAGAATGAGTTTATATTATTTTGTACTATTTATAATTACTTATGTTATATAAGCAGAATTTCAGTTCTTCAGAAATGCTGTTTTTTTCCCTCTTTTAATTTGCTTGCTTTTTACTATTTTCTCTTAAGAATAATTGATAGAAGATCAGCAATAAAATATTTATTTTTATGTTCAGGAAGTTTGCTAATTATTCACTGTTTGTGATACATACATCATTTAAAATGTAAGAAATAGTAAAAGAATAAGAACAATAACAATTAACAACTGTGAAGAGACTACATCTTACAAAGCATTTTTATCAGCTTTATTACATATAATTTCCTAGTATCTATGTGAAGATGAATGTAGTAGTTTCATTTCTCTAAGGAACAGAGATTGATACTTCATATAAATTAATAAAAAATCTCACAACTAAACCACAGGTTTTGACTGAAACCCTAGCTAGTTAAAGGATTCTGATCTTTTGATATGTCAGTATTTCAGTGTTCTACTGAATGAATAAACTGTTGGTTCTTATCATTATCATATTATAAAATAATGAAAAATTCTGAGTTTTCATTTTTGTTTGAAATGACTATTTGTGACCTATGTTCAAATACTCATCTTTGTGTAATTTTTAGTTGCCACCCAAAAGCAAGTGTTTTACAATACCCACAACTTTACAACTAAATAACAAACATATCTCTTATCTTGGTTGGATCTGTCCATTAACATTCTCTCATTCCTTGGATTAGTATTTTAATAACTCTTGGGAAGTTCATTATCATTGAGAAGAATTATTTTAGTTTCTTTAAAATAGTTTCTTAATAGAATGCCATGAGTGTTAAGCTAAATATTGTAAGTAAAGTGTCTAGTATCTGGTAAAGGTGGCACTAGTTTTCTAAATAAGTGAGATCTATGGATTATAATCACATTTGAAAAAGAAACAGTGCATATTTTCTAAATATTGTGTTTGTAAAGCAAGCATACTGTTTTAAACTTAGATAGTATTTTTATTGTGGGAGGTGGAGAGTTGACAGAGAAATATTTAAATGGCAAGCATCCCTCTGAATATATCATGACACTGCCACTGGTATCTGTTACATAGAAGATAATTTTTTTAAAAATGTAAATTCCTTTCACATGCAGAGTTGTACTATATGTTAATTTAAATTTTTATTGACAAAATTGCCCATTTGTCTATCAAAAAATTTTATGGTATCCCACAATTAAATTCTGATTTGATTCAGAATTTATAATTAGATGTATTACTCCAAGAAAAACAGAAATTTAGAAAGCCAGAGATGGTGATGCTGATTTCCATGAAGATGATGGCAATAATCTTTACTTGAATATCTGAAGTTTGGCAAAAACTGTATGATGTTACTTTTATGGAAATTATCTCATTTAATTCTAAAAACAATTTTGAAAAGTAAGTATTTTTTTTCTTCCCTTTTTACGCTTGAAGAAACTGAACCTCAGAGAATTTAAGAATCTTATTCAAGGTCACAAAGCAAATGACAGGAGTCAAATCATAGCTTTTACTACTACCAGTAAACCTGCAGTCTACAGTAAAGATGCTTCCTATCATTCATAGATGATAATTTAGGGAAAATTTATTTTATCATTAGCGTCTTAATTTTACATTGGTCAAATAACAACTTTTAGAATTCATCTCAGAAAATCTCCAATTCAAGTAATTTAGCTTAGGAGTGCTATTTATTGTCACAGTTCTCTTAGAAATTTGCTGACAAGACACTGGTAAGAGTTATGAGCAAAAGTTGAGTACAATATACCAAATTGCACTTTTTTCCCCATTTATTGTTTTCAAGACATTTTAAAGTCTTCATTATGTCAGAGAAAATGATGAGGATATATGTTTGAGTCATTAAGAAAAATATAAAGAGAACATCTAAAAGCAAGGCCAATTTTTCAAAAATGGCACCCTATAATAACGGGAGGAATTTTGCTTTGGTTTTCTTTTGTTGTGTGAATTTTTCTTTTCTTTCTTTCTTTCTTTTTTTTTTGTCTTTGATGCTCTTTAAAGTACACAGGTCCTTTTTTTTGGTATGTTTATTTTCTTTGAAAATTGGAAGTATAATTAGCTTCTCTCTTTGAAGCCACAGGCATCTTATATTTTGTTAACTTTAATTTTAGGAATTTGCAATTAATTTTTACCACAGCCAAGTGGAGAACACAAAATAACAATGCACAGGGGATATTCAGCCTAGGGTGTTCAAATGGGAAGTACATACTTCCCCTGTCTAGTCTGGTTCATAAACTGTAGCAGCCTGGGGCTATCTTGCTTGCTGAGCATCCCTTTTTCTGCTACTTCCTGTTAGAAAAGGGGAAAAAGTTTCCTCCAGCTTGGAAGAATGTAATAAAGGAAAGAATCAGCTGCATATCTGGCTTCTGAAGTAGACCCAAGATGCAAAATAATGTTGTAAATAGTGAGCAGGAGTGCCTAAAGTGGTGACTCAAATGGAATAAATAATAATAACTTTCTCCTAGTAAGGTGGTGGGTATTAAATAAAATATGGGAAAATTATTTTGGTGCTTGGCAGTGGGAATTACTATTAGAAAACAAAAGTAATACTATATTATTATTATTTTTAATCAGAAAGAGTAAGGCAAATTTAATGTTCCCTTAAGTTTAGGCATTGAGCATATCGAGAATTTTAATACAAGTATTTAAATGAGAATTTTAATACAAGTGCTTAATTTAGTTAATTAACTAAACAATCCTAGACATCATCAGAAATAATGCAAGATAGGGGGCCAGATACAAATTTTTTAAATTCCATTCTAAGGGCTGACAATCTTCTCTTTCCTTTGCCTTACTCTCTATACATTGCTCTTTACCTACCCCAACTTTTTCTTTTCAGGGTTGAATGCTGGGAAGAAGAGGATATTTTCTCTCTCTTCTCCTACCCACTTTTCATACACATGCTGAGAGCTTAACGCCTTGTGAAAAAGAAGTTATGATAATAGCAATAGAAATAAACACAAAAACAATAGTGGATATTTTAAAGTCTTTAGCATTTGTAAAGCACTTTCTTATAATCCCCTCCAACTGTAAATTAACAAATTAACCATGGAAACAGATAATAACAATGTAGAAAATATGGTCATGTCTACTTCAAATAATTTTGGGGGTTTGGGCTGTATGAATTACAATAATATTTAGCTCATGTCTCTGTGAAGGTCACTAACATGTTATCTTGTATTTATTTAAGCTTCTGACTAGATCTGCAGTGTACTCAGTCCTGAAGGTTGGCAAATTCCAATACTCACCTAACCTTTCTTGTAGACATTATCTGATAAAATAAGGCTTAGAAAATTTAATTCTTTCTCTGCCAATCTGTAGAGTAGAAGAAAGAGGTTTCAAAGCCAACTTCTGACTCTAAAGCCCAATGTCACATTTTTCAGTATAGATAGTATTAGGATGAGGAGCTAAAAATCTAATATCATGATTTAATTAAAGTTCTTACATAGAATTACTCTGTAGTGCACATTGCAGGAATAAACCTGTCTGGTTCATGCACTAATAAAAATTTTAATTGTGTTTACTTTATAAGTTGATCTCCACCTTTGGCACTACTCAACAATATTTACAATCCTTAAGCTCTATTTACTAAATAGTCAAATGTAACAAATCCCAGCTATCAATTCTAAAATTAAAAGAAAAAAAATTTTCAGTTTAAATTCTATGTGTGTATAATTCATACAGGGTAATCAATTAGGTAAAATGCTAATAGCTATAATACAGCTAACTCATAAAATGACCTTAATACATAAGAACATATATACTTGCTTGATTAAAGTTCACTATCATGTTTTACGTGTCCCTCTGTCTGAACAAATGATGTTCTACATAAAAAAATATGCTGAGAAATAACTACAGAAAAAAAGAGTATTTTAACATGGGATTCTCCTTCCTATTAAAAAAATCATGAGTTTTCCCTGCCATAGGTTTAACATGCATAAATTAAAAAAATATATATGATATTCTGCATCTATATCTATATCTGTATCATCTATATCTATATCTATATCATCTATATCATCTATATCTATATCTATATCTATATCTATATCTATATCTATATCTATATCTATATCTATATCTATATCTATCTATATCTATATCTATATCTATATCTATATCTATATCTATATCTATATCTATATCTATATCTATATCTATATCTATATCTATATCTATCTATATCATCTATATCTATATCTATATCTAATCATCTATATCTATATCTATATCTATCTATATCTATATCTATCTATTTATATCTATATCTATCTATGCAGAACCAAATTTGGCAAGGAATTTTCATCAATAGTATTAGAGAAACAAAATGAACCCTAACATTCTTAATTATAGAAATAACCACTGGACAAACTGCTAATGGCTATGTATTAAAAGATGATTTTATTAAGTAGATTATTTTTCTTTAGAAAGTTTTTCTAGAAGTACTGTGTTAATTTAGAATTACTATGTCTTTAGAGTTAAGAAAGTTTTTAAAATGAATTGCAGTCATTTTATTTCACTTTGGCAAATAGGTGAAGTCAGTCCTTTTGGAAAGAGAAAATATAAATCCTTAATATATTACTCGGTCATTAGCATGTTTTCATATTAAAAAAGTATGGCATGGTTTAGCTGGCAAAGCAAAAAGTTTAATATCAATAAGAGCTGTGTCCCATTGTGACCTCTATGACTTGTTAAATGTATGATTCTAAAGCTGTTTTAAATATTTTTTGCCAAAATGCAAAGTATAAACAAACACAAAAGTAGGTGAATAAATAAATACAATGCATATTAGCTTGGGTAATTTTATTAATCTCAGGTCATTCAAATGTGAAATTGGAAGACCATAGTCTGACCTTGCAGAAGTGCTGAGGAAGCAAACTAGCAATTGCTGACATGTCACAGATGATCAATGAGTTAGCTTCCATTTTTAACTATTCCCTCTTTCTGCATCCTATTCCTATTTTTATTGCAGCATCTCGCCTACACCTGCCACCCCAAATTCCAAGGACACCTTTTTCTCCTTCATCATACTTACTGTGTGTAGAAGTCTCATTTTCCCTTAATTGTGCTTACTTAAGTGTTTGAAAGAAACAGAATTCATAATAATAGCACAGTCAATTATTAAATTAGGTAGAGAAGGAATAAGGGGAAATATGTGAGAATTAGCTTTCTTAAAATAAGAGTTTTTAAATCCTGCATTTAAAACATATTTTTAAAATAACATTACAAAAAATGTTCTTCTGGAAAAAGGAGCAAAATACAGATTTTTATTTTACTCATGTGTGTGTGTTTGTGTGTGTGTGTGTGTTGTGTGTGTGTGTGTGTGTGTGTGTGTGTGTGTGTTGTATTGTGAAGTAGTTGTATTTGCTCACGGACCGCTATGTAAGAAAGAATTATAATAATACGTGGGTATAAATGAAAACTTGAGTCACTTTAAAAATATTCAGTAGATTATATTGAAAATTTTTTCATATATTTTTACAACAAAGAAAAATAGCTACTAAATGATTATTTTTTTCCTGATAGTGGAAAAGCAGCAGTGAAGTCCAGAAAAAAAGGTTTTTCCCACTAAAGTACTGAATACTAGCATTTAACCTGCATGTATCTGCAAAAGAACAGTTAAGTTTACAAGCAGTTAAGTTCTAGGTGGTTGACAGTCGCTTTGCTTGTTGTTTATTTTTGTTATTTATGAAGTTACTAATATCTATTTAGCTTGTAGATTTCAGAATTGAAAATGTATTTATAAACATCAGAAAGTTTAAGGGGGAAATTATTCAGCACACACACACACACACACACACACACACACACACACACACACACCCCACACACACAAAACACCAATCAATTTTAATTGTAGATTCATCCAGATTGCTGTTGCATTTTCCCTAAGCTCTATTTAGCATATTAGTTGAGCTATATAAAATTGCCATTTTTGTGGGTTAAACAATTAGAAAATCACAATTTCACATGACTCAACCTAGTAGATAAAATAAACACAGATATTTTCAAGGATTTAAGTAAAGATAAAAACTATGGAATTCTATTGAAGATGATTAACATAATTTGTTAAATGTTAGGTCATTTAATTTAATTTAAAAATAATTTCTTCATTTGTTCAATAAATATTATTTAGTGCCTGTCATACGCCAAAATTAGGAAACACTATTTAACAGAACAGCCAATATACCTATTCTCATAAAGCTTACAATCTAGTGGGAGAGAGAAAAATTAAGATACATAAATGTAATAGATTGTATAGTGTGTTATAAATAGTAATAATAAAGTAGGGACAATGACTTTGTATGAGAGTGGGATCACAATTAAAGAAAGTGCTCTGGGAAGTCCTCAAGAGAAAAATAAAATTCTGACAGAAGCAAAGGGCAAGCCATGTGAATGTTCATAGAAAAACAGCAGCCATTGTGCTCTGAAGGTCAGGATAGGATGACAAGTGCTGCTGCAGCACATGTTCAGTGTCACTCAACTTGTTGACATGGGTCAGTGGCCAGGTTTACAGCTCTTAGCATCTACACAACTGAGTTCCCGATTCCTTCTAACTACGGACTTGTTACCCTCACAATCTTATCCAACACAGTTAATGGTAACTTTATCCTTTTTGTTCTTCAGCTAAAAACCATGGTGTCATCTTGGTGGTCCTCTTTTATGTAGACCCCACAGTATCTCGTTCTGGAAATCCTGACAACTCTACCTTTAAAATATATCCAGTATGTTAGCCTTTTCTTTGATGGGCACTCCACTATGGCTCAGGCCATCATCATGCCCTACCTGAATTAGTTGAGATCATCCATAGAGAGTGAGTGTAGATAAAAGACAGTAGGGATCCAAAGTGTTGAAGTTTTGAAGTTAGGCAATGAAGAGATCAGCCAAAGGAACTACAAAGGAAGAGCCAGAAGGATGAGAAGAAATTCAAGTGAGTGTAAAAATCTAAGAAATTCAAGTGAATGTAAGAATCTAAAAAACATGTAAATCAAACAAACAGGTGATTTAAAAAGAAAAAGTAACCATTTTCTACCTCTCTTTAGGACTGGTGAATTTCTTCATTGGGGAAGTGGGCTATAGTGTTTCATTAGAGCTGCTTAACAATATAATAATGTATGGCAGATCCATCACATAGCGTTATTCAACAGTAGAATTGAAAAATACATTTTTATCTTATTTTATTGGAATGAATTGCAGGAAAATGTTTGATGTAAAAATAAAATTTTTTACAGTGAACATTTTACATTTCTATGAATATTTCACTGATGTTGAACATCACCTTGAGGTTCTTATTTATTAAGACCACAGATCAGTTGAAAAGCTTATAAAGAATTAAGAAAAATATAAATCCCTATGTTGAAAAAGCCATCTTCAATTTTCCTGCACCTGAGCTCATTGTTTACTAGTAAATAAAGACTCTAATAACTCAAACCATGTGGATCATCAATAACCATTTGCCAGGTGCTTGCCAGGTGCTTTTACACATAATGAGCTAATTCCAAAGATGGAGCTTCTATTTTTAGCTTCCTAAATAAGTCATTTAACTACAAAAATAGGGGGATAAATTGTTTTTTTACACACCTCATAGAGCTAATGTGAATATTGGTGAGATAACATTTTCAAAGCTATTTGAATGTCTCACACACATAGAGGTGAAATTAGATTCTTCCTGTGGGTTTCCCTGGATTAGGGGTGAAGAAATATTATTAATTATTTTTTGGACTGCAAAAAGAAATAAAATGCTATATTATTGTCTGACTAAAGCATTGAGGAAAATGACATGCATTCTCAGAAATTGTTGGTGACTAGGGAATATTTTACCAGGAATATACCCATCTTAAAGATGCACATGAAATCCTTAATTACAGTAAACCTGAGGATGTGGTTCTTTGAAAGATACTTTGATCTTTTTGTAATGGTTTGTGCCACATGTAGTACCATGCTGCCTTGATATTACACCAGGACTGGAGGTCATTCTGTTTTTTTTTTTTTCCTTTACTCTTCACATTCACTCTTCTGGATCGTATCCACTTTTTCTCCTCAGCATCTTGCTAATTACCTATTAACACATTGAATTAATTTCAGACTGCCATTATTTTCTTTTCCTGTGTTAATTAATGTCATCCCCTACCTGATCTCTCGGCCTACAGTCTTATGTTTCTCCATTTCATCCTCAGTATGCATGGCATACACAGTTCTCCTTGTGTTGTGCCTGTTTCTTTCATCTAATTGTATGCCTGCCACTCCCCAAAAAGAGTTTTTGTTACAGACACTGTAACACTGACTTCAGGGATTAAATTTAGAAAAAAGAAAAAAAAAACTCTTACAAAATAATTTAAAATCAATATGGCATAATGGTTATGTGCTATAAAGTCAGACATTTGGATTCAGAGTTCATCTTTTATTTGCTAATTTGATGTAACAATACTCATTTTTATCATCTGTAAAATGAGAATAAATAATATTTCAATTTCGCATATTTTGTTGTTAGTAATAAAGGAGTTATTAATAATGCATCAAATGTAATATTAAGACAAAAAGATCTTTAAAATTGTATTTCAGTTTCTAGTTCTGCCACTTAAACCTATATATCTAGGATAGCATATGAAACCATATAATTTGCCCAATTTACAAGTGAGGAACAGATTTAGAGAGATTAAATAGGCCAGTGAAAATTATAAAACTAGTAAGTACAGAATTGAAATCTGAAAAATAAATTTCAAAAGATATCTATCTTTAAGGCTCACATACTCTACAAAGATTGGTTATATGCGATTTCAATGAACTAGGTCAATTCTACAAAATCGCTGAGGATTTGGTAAGAAATTATCTTGCTGAAGAATGCTATAAAGTGAAGGATCAGTATTTTTCAAGTCTGCGGCAAAGGGTACAGTTTTCTGTTCTCAGCAAAGACAAGACATGGAGGTTTTGTTCAATTGCAGAGTGAAAAGCAGTTAAAAAGAATTATTGTTCAGGAAATAGAATTAGTAAGTGCATCACAATTTCCTGTACTACTTATTTTACCTTATCCAAGTAAAGGTCTTCATTACACTCGGTAATATGTTCATGTGTTATGGACATATCTCCTAATTCATTTTTGCAAATGTGTAGATAATAAGAGTTATTATTGTGTTTTCTTTTTTGTTCCTACTGGCAGGTTACAAGTGATTACTGAATTAGTGCTTTAGAAAAAATGTCAGGCATGGGCAACATTATGCTGAAATAAAGATATTAAGGCACTCGGCTAGAAAATTCCCCAAGCTCTTTGAGTGGCAGCAACTTAGTTTAAAAACAAAACAAATCAAAACAAAACAAAACAAAACAAAACAAACAAAAAAACAAAAAAAACCCCTTTAGTTCCATTCCTTTAAATAGATTGGCAAAATAGAGTTGCTGTCATTGTAAAATTTTTCAAAAAATCTTTGCAGATGGAATACTACATGAATGATGTGACTTGCAGGTAGATGATGATCAGATTCTTTATGTCAAGAAGGCAGACAACAAAAGTGACTGCATCTTTAGAAAAATTCAGATAGAGCAATTTTCTTTGCCTTTATCAGAATGAGTAATTAAATTTCTTAGCAAAGTTGAAAATACTGGGAACATTTTGTTTCTATACCATAGCTAAAAAATTGGTTTTTAGAAATTTGCATAGTGCTAGAAACTCAACATAGCACATATTATTCTGGCTTTAATAACAAGTATCCCAGAGGTGGGAAGGAGAGCACAAGTGGGACCACAATCATTACAGGTTCTACTCTAAATTATTTTTGTTAAATTTTTTAATAGATAAAATCTCAACCCTTAAACCCTTAAACATTTCATTTCTTCAAAAAAAGTATCAGTTTGCAGAAATTAGAAAATGAAAAGTTGACTTTGTCATTTATTTGTTCACTCAATATACACTGTGAGGTGGCTAAATATCATGCTCTGTGTTTGACAGTAGACATTACTTCTGCTTCCTTATGCTTTCAACATAAACATTACTTTCACAGGGAAACCGACCTTGACTCCTAAACTTGGCTTGACTCCTGCAATATATTCTCATATGTCATTTAGTATTCAATCATATATCCTATTGTCATTGCTTATATAATGTCCACCTTGGCTAATTTTCTGTAGGCTTGCAGAGATCAGGAGTCATATCTGTTTTATTAATTATTTTAACTCAAGTGTTCATAGCAAGAGCTTAATATTTTTAATACATTAAAAAGGCATAAATGCAAACAATAAAGACACTTTAAATAATATGAAACTTAATGGTATTTTTTTAAAAGTACAATGGATACACAGGGCAGGCAAAATATGGGTGTCTGGAAATGTCAAAGAGACTTCATGGGGAGGTGACTCTGAAATAAGATTTGTTTGTTTTTGGCAAGAAAACTGAGATAAATAAAAAGTGAAAGAAAAGAAAGTTTGCAAGGACAACATGTTTGAGAAAGTATACAAATGGGAGCAGAGAGAATGCGATGTAAGATGCCAGGACATAATTCTAGACAAGTGGTCGGAACCAGCTTTTGAATGACCCTCCATATGACTAAGGAATTTTCATTATATGTATATATGTTTCTGTAGATATCTTATATATCAATTGATCAATGTGTGTGTGTGTGTGTGTGTGTGTGTGTGTGTGTGTGTGTGTGTGTGTGTGTGTAATTTTTTTCCATGGGAAGACCTTGAGGAAGTAAATGTGAAAATAAAAGGATTCGATTTTTGTGTGAAAAAAGATACTTTTTTAGTGGATTGTTAGGTGAGTAGCTACTTCTTGCCTCAAATATCCAGCCTAGAATATATGGATGGTTTAGTCATTTAGGCATATATGTTAACATATATGTGCATAAACCCATATGGGAATATACCCTGATTATAATGCCTAAGTTTGAAACTTTTCTAGTTGCTGTTTTCTTTTTTCTGTGTGTGTTTTATCTAGAGTGCTTTGTCAATTCACCATTTTCACATTTCACGATTTTTCAGACTATAATACATTCATGGTACATAGTGTGATTCTATCTCTTAATCAAATTCATAGCACCTTCCTGGAAGCTAGATTTTTTCTTGAACACATTCATTATAGATGTTTGTGCTTTTTTTTGTTTTTTCTCACAGTGAATTATAAAGGAATGGTTACTTTTTAACAAGCCACAAAATACATAAAAAAGTTAAGTTGTGCAGTTTTTAACATTTAACTGTTTCTATAGTAATAATTTTTCCTACAAAGAGACTTTTTTCTTTTTCCTCTGGAATATAGTAAAATACAAGCAAAAACTTTAGGGATAGAAAATGAGAGTGACAATTTCTTACTTTCTATTCTCGTTTTTAAAATTACTTATACGTTTTATTGACTGGACAGTAAGGCTGTATAAAGGAGTCATGGGAGCTGACAGTGAAAACTCATTTAACATTTACTAAGTATTTGATATACACAAGAGAAATAACAGTTTGTTTCTTCAATGAGCTTTCAGCCTAGTGAGACAAAAAGAAGAAATCTTTGAAATAAAGGGTAGAAACTATTATAATAGGTGAAGCACATAGTGGCAAGTGAGCACATTGCCTGTGGACTTTAGAGAAAGTTTCATTAGGGAGGTGGCATGAGTGCTATGTCATGGGCATGCCCAGGTGTTCAACAAGCAGAGTCTGAAAGGAAGCAACAAAGAACAGCACATCTGACATTATAAAAATATGGAAATACATATTAGATTCGAAGAGGCATAGTTTGTTTGTATGTGTGTTGGTGAAAGGGACAGGTTCAAGGAGTCCTAGTAAGGTAAAGTTAATTCAGAGCCAGAGGTAATGTAAAACCACCAGAGACTTTAACATAAAGGAGTGCCTGATTAGGTTTGTTCTAAGAAGTATAATTTCACATTCATGTGGGGGTGGATTGGATGGAAGGAAATTAGAGACAAGTCTTGACTAAAAATGAAATTAAGGTATAGGCAGTAGGATTAGTTCTGACAGTATATGCCAGCAATATCAATAAAAAATGTGAATGCTTGTGGTTTAATATTAATAACAAAATAGAATATAAATTCTGTACACCTCTTCTGTAGTTCCCATCATTTAATTGTAAATTTTCTGTGCGATCATTGACAAGTTTCTTACTATCACCCAGGGTTTTTTTTTTTCCTTTAAATAATTGGGATAGAGTTGTTACAAAGATTAAATACAATGCATTGTCAATAGTGCTTCATACAGTATGAAATGGAACAGACCAATGGTGGATGTAATTTTTCTGTTGAAAAAATATTTCCTTTACTACAGAAATCTAAAATCAAATGACAGGTTTCTCCCTTTTCCCTCCCTCCCTTCTCCCCTTTCTAGCCTCCTCATTTCGTCTCTTCCTTCCTTCTTTCCTAATTCCACAATCTGATATATTTACCATTTACCTCCATTTTCACCCTGTCCTAGTTTGAATGGAACCTTTTGTTGCTGTTTTTAGCCTTCTAAATATACATGCTGTACATTTGTAAACCATTCTTACTTAGGTTTTCTTCTGACATATTTTTGTATATATTCTGTTATTGCTTATTCTCTTCGCAGGAGTATGTATATATTTGTGAGTATATGTGTGTGTCCATGTCTATGCATATTAGGTGAAAGTTTTTCACTTTTGTTCTCTACTTTTAAACAGCTTTATTGAGGTTTATTTGATATAAAAAACTACATATACATAATGTATACAATATTATCAGTTTGAACTTATACATACAATTTTGAAACCATTTCCACAGTGAAGGTAATAGACAAACTCATCACCTTCTAAGGTTTCCTTGTGCTTCCTCCTTTTTATGGTAAGAACATTTAACATGAGATCTACCTTCTTAAATTTCTAAAGGCACAGTAAGATATTGCTGACTATAGGCACTGAGCTATAAGCAGATCCCAGGAATTTATTTGCAGCTTATTTATCAATCCTTTCCCTACCTCCCCAACCACCCCAGGCCCTGGTAACCACTGATCTATACTTCTATAATTTTGACTTTAAAATATCTCATGTAAGTGGAATCATATTTATCCTTCTATGACTAACTTATTTTAATTAACATAATGTTCTCAAAGTTCATGCATGTCATTGCAAATGGCAAGATTACCTTCTTTTTTAAGGCTGAAAAATATTCCATTGTATGTATATACTACTTTTTCTTTATTCATTTATCTATCCATGGACATTCAGGCTGTTTAGGCAGTTTTCACAATTTGGCTATCATGAATAATTCTAAGATGAGCGTAGAAATGCACATATCTCCCTGAGATCCTGATTTCAATTTTTTGGATACCTACCCAGAAGTAGGATTCTTGGATCTTATGATAGTTCTATTTTTAATTTTTGAGATACAGCCATACATTTCTACCAATAGTGTCAAAAAATTCCAAATTCTGCACATTCTTACCAACATTTGTTATCATTTTTTTTTATAATAGTCATCCTAACTATTGAGAGGTGATATCTCATTTGGATCTGATTTGCCATTTCCCTGATAATTGGTGATGTTGAGCACCTTTTCATTTACCTTTTTTTTTTAATTAAAAAAATTCCATTTGCATATTTTATTCAAAAAATGTCTATTTAGGTCCTTTGCCAATTTTTGAATTGGATAATTTGGTTTTTGCTATTAAGTTGTATGAATTCTTCATATATTTCAGATATTAACATATTATCAGATATATGGTTTGCAAATATTTTTCCCCCATTTCTTTTTTTTTTTTTAATTCTGTTGATTTTTTTTTTCTTTGCTATGCAGAGGCTACTGTAATTAAAACAGTAAGGTAGACAAACATATAGACAAAAGGAACAAAATTAGAGATCCTAAACTAAAACCACATACATAGAATCAACTAATGGTCAACAAGGGAGCCAGGAATACATAACAGGAAAAAGATAATCTCTTCAAGAAATGGTGTTGGGAAAACTAGATAGCCATATACAAAGAATGAAAGTGGACCCCTTATCCAACACCATACACAAAAATAACTCAATATGGATCAAAGACTTTGTTAGACATGAAAGTGTAGAACTTTTAGAAAAAATAATAGGGAAAAAGCTTCTTAACATCGGTCTTGACAATTATTTCTTAGATATGACTACAAAAGCACAAGCAATAAAAGCAAAAATATCTCAGTGGACTGCATCAAAGTGAAAGGCTTTCTTTAAATGATACTCATTTTATTCAAAAGTGTTAGCTTTAAGTATTATTACCAGGGTATCTCTTTACATATTCCCCATTCTTTGTGTTGCTTGTCATTTTCTTAAGATCCTAAGTCCCTGGAAGTGTCTGATACTGCAGTAGTGCTTTCTCTTCACTAATGACCGTTATTCAATGGATGACACTTTTTTTGTCAAGAGTCTCAGCATGTCCACTTCCCTGACCCATTATTACCTAGTGATTGATTCAAATCTATGGCAGTGCTTTTCATTATTACATTTTATTCATTTTGAGAAATAAATCTGTAAGCCAAATTTTTAAAAAATATATATCTCTATAGTTAGGTGAATGAAGTTTTTAGTAGTTTTAATGGTTGTTGATATGCCTTTAATTACTACTTGTTTCTATGAGAGCTTTTAAATTTATATTATAAAATCATTATTTTCTCTCTTTAGGTGAAAGAAACTAGAAATAAATATGCTTTATTAGTTGTACAGATATGGTCACAATCATTTATTTATTCAGCAAATATTTTTAATATGCTTTTATTATACATCAGAGACTCTTCTAGAGTTGGAAATACAGGAAATAACTATTCAGATAATATCCCTCTTCTCTTGGGGCTTGTGTTAGAACAAGAATTTTAGGTAGAGATAAACTCTATGGAGATAATACAACTGGGTAATATGATGCAGTGTAATCAGTGGGACCAGTTGTCATAGGATTCATTAATATGTGATGACATTTTAACTGAATCTGAAGTAATGAGAAGGAGGCAGCCATATTACAGTTTGGATGGTGCATGACTGTTTCAGGGAGAATAGAAAGCAAATCCAAAGACACTGAGATTGTAATAGTCTTGGTGAGTTTTATGACTACCTTTATAACTGGACAATAGTGGACAAAAAGATAACTGAAAAGAGATAAGCTCAGAGAAGTGGGAAAAATTTGCCTCGTATAGGATCCTAGAGGCCATAGAAAAATAAACATTTTGACTTATATTGAGTGTAATATGAAATATTAGAAAATTTAAGTTGGCCTGTAGTATAACCCCATATGCATTAACAAAATAATTATACCCATTTGTGAAAAATAGTTTATATTGAGTCAGTAACAGAAGCAATAGGTCCAACTTGGTGACCTCTGCAATATTCCAGGTGAGGAGGACAGTAACTTAGGCTCTATTAACAGCAGTGAAGATAAAAAGAAATAACCATATCCATTTTCTGGAGACAAAAATCTACAGTACTTACTGAAAGTATGGGGGGGGATGCATTTATATACAGAAATGAATCAATGATTTCTTCTAAGTCTTGGAGCTGAGCAAATGAATGGTACTATTTACTGTGACTGACAGGTCTTGGGGTACTTTTCTTAGAGAAGACATGTAACATTTGAGAAAGAACTCTGGAAGACACCTCAGAAGTCCTGAGTTACAGTTGTTACTCTTTATACTGTGCTAAAAAATAAATCACAAAATCAGATCAATCTTAGTTTTTATCATGTGAATTTATTTAGGTGGTTGTAGAGTTTACTTCTAACTAAGTTTTATAATATAGTGAAAGTCGAATAAAGCCCAAACTCCAGTAGTTTTTCTTTCAAAAGCTCTAAGTATATTTATTTTTCATATTTTAGTAATCTTTTTTTACATATAACAGTTATCTTTTTTTTAGAAATTTTAGAAAATGATTTTTATGATATTCTAACATATGTTATGTATTTTCAAAAATCTCATTTTGTGTTTATGTATGGGACCATGACATTGAACAATAATCATATTTAGTTATTAATTATAATATTAATAGAATAAATTACACAGGATTTTACATTTTTAGGCCAAAATGGAAGTTGTGCCTGTTATACATTATTCTTTTGTTAATGAAAATACAAGCCCTATATTTCATATCAGTGTTATCCAATGAAACAAAGTTAAAGTTGATTCTTGGAAGATACACAAACACATAGATGAAGATTCATGTGCAAAGCTATACATACAAACATACAGAATTCGAGGTAGAATGGTTTATCTCATATGTATAGTCTAAGATGTCATATTTTTATCTATTTAATTCTAATTTGGATTCTCATTAAAAAATGAAATTTTTTATAAAGTATTTTTATTAAATAAGTCAAAGCATAAAAGAAGTTTATATTCCCACTACATACTCACCCTGCTAAGGGCAACAACTTAGTGGCATCACTCATAATGTTATAATAGTTTCCTTAAGATCACACTGATATCTACACTCTGATATCAAATTGAAAGCCCTAACACTTTGTACTTTATTTTTCTCCCTTCTTTCTTTCCTTTCTTAATTCTCTCTCTTCCTATTTTTTCATGTGGTCAATCAGAGAACCACGTCTAGCCTGGTCTTTGGTGTCTCTGTGCATAATTCCCCTGTTAAGAGATACTAGACTTGATAGTGTTCTAGTTAATAAAATACCAGACATCAAAGTGATTTTAATAAAATTATATAGGATCTTCTGGTGAAGAGGGTAAAGTCTTTTATTTTTTCAAAGAATGAAAAGAGTATTTGAAAAAAAATATAAATTTTCTTTGGGTGAGGATTGTTTCCATGCTAATGAATTTTAAAATTTATAATTTTTCCTTACCTACTTATTCCAAAGTAGCTGCATAGGCTGGATTTTTTAATAGGAATAATATTGTGAAAGATTCTTACACACTTTGGAGTAGATTCTATTTTTATTATTTTTTAGAAAAATAGTTTATAACTCAACTGTAAGTAAAGTGCTTTAAAAAAATTGCAGTAACAGTTAGCTTAGAAAATAATTTAGAACTTTTAATCAGCCTTATGTCTTCCTGGTTTGTTTTTCTAAAATCTTTATACTGGTAATCTATATTATAATATAGATATTGAATGTTGTATAGTAGTTATATCCATTTGAGACTCATAGATGTCTTAAAAAAAAAGAGGAAAAACAAATTAACTATCAGTACATTGGGAGATTACTATTTCTATACTGTCCAAAGTCATACAAAAGAAACACATGTACACATATAATATATATCCTTCCTCATAGATACATACATACATACATATTCCTTTTCTCAGAGTTACAAATTCATGATAAACTAGAAAAATCTTTTCCTAGGAGAGTACTAAACTACATTTTTATTCTTCCCAATTTTAAATTCTCTTCCAAATAGGCAATATGTTAACACCACCTTTAACATATGGCTGAAACTGGTGTCTTGGCAAAGAGTTTAATAATAGAACAAGATAAACTGATTTGCCACTGCAGTCTTCACTATCTTATTCTAATCACCTACATGACCATAAACTAAAGTGTTGGGAGTTTCACTGAAGATATTTCTGCAGTGAATAGATAAAACTCTCAAATAATTGAACAGTAAACAATATTCTAATGCAATAAGAGAAAATATTTTCTGAGCAGGTAACCTTGTTTAGTTTAAGATTAAAGGCAAAGGAATATAGTATTAGTAGTTTATTTAAAGTAAAACTACTAATGCTTATGTGAGGAATCCATAATATATAACTCAGCAAATTAAAAAGTATCTTGACATAAGAACATGTCAGAATCACATGGAATCCTCCTCATGGCATTTTTTTTCCAATTAGAATTACAAGAATTACAAGAAAAATCTACAATAAGAATGTAATTATGCAAAAAAAAAAAAGAAATACAAAGCAGATTTGATTAGGTTCTAAAACAAATGATGTAAAATATTGGAAGATTAACATAAATCTATGTGATATAGCTTATCCAGTTTAGGAACCTTATATTTGTACTATTTAATCACTAATTAGTGTAAATTTGCTAGGAACTATAGTTACTTGTCAAAGCATAGTGAGTTAGAACTTGGAGATTATACCTAGAGGAACAAGGTAGATTTCTGCTTTCTTGAGGTCCAAGAAAATGTAAATATTTTAAAAATTTTAATTGTAGACCAACTAAAAGATCACTAGGAAAGCTTACTTAACATTGCTTTATGCATCATGTATTTATTACCAATAGTAAATGAGAGCAGAATTCTTGCCATCATGGTTCTTCCATTCTGGCAGTGGAATCGATCTTAATTAAATAATATCACAGCATGTTATTCTGAAGGAACAGCACATTCAAAGGTCTTGAGATGGGAAGAGGCATATCTGACAACAGGAATTATAGTAGGATAATATGACTGGGACAGAAAGAAAGTGAAGGGCAAAGTACAATCTGAAGAGGTAGATGGGAACCACACCATGCAAGGTATGTGGTCATGGCATTGACTGTATCTCTGAGTGTAGGATCTAGGGCTCTGCATTCCAGTTGTTTTGATCTATAATAATTTAAGAGCACTGGTCTATGGACAAACTTTTGGTGATTGTCTTTAGAAACACAGGCTTTCATATAACCCGTCAATGTGAGCTACAAACAGAGAAGGATGGATGCCCACACTTTACAGAAGATTTTCACAGATCCATACATTAGACTGGACCAAGCTGAACAACATTTAATGCTTTGTAGATCTGAAACATGTAGGTTTTATTCCTTCAGAGATAGACTAAAAAGAATTTCAAAAGAGAAAAAATACGATGATGTTCTTAATGACTTATTTTGAAAAAAGTGAAAGTGATAACACTTGATCCTAAGGCTAGATCTAAATAATAACTAGTTTAACTTTGGATGGCGAACACATAGTGTGATACACACATGATGTATTATTGAATTGCATACTTGAAACCTTATAATTTTATTAACAAATGTCACCCTAATAAACTTAATTAAAAATAAATAACAAAACAAATAAATAATGACAAGTTTACTTTTGCTATTCTAACAGTTCACATTTGCTTTTAATATCCCACAGTGAAAAGACATTTGAGGCAAATGCATAAATATTATGAAATGATTGATTTTTTTCAATGTTCAAGGCCACAGCATTTTAAAAATTACCTTCATAACAACTTTATCATGTTTACCACCTCTTTGAACATAAAAATTCCCCACTTGAAGATATTTAGAATAGGAAAAACATAATACATAATACAATTCTGAGTTATTATTAAGAAAAAAACTACTTATATCCTAGTTATCGATCCCCTCCTCTGCAGGTACTTTTTACAACTACCATCCCTGTGGCAGAAACATGTATCTCCAAATATTATCTGTCTTGCTTAGTGGATTGGTGTATTTTTATGAGTTTCTGAGTGATGTGTCATAACCCTGATAAATGTAAAAGCAAGATTCAAAACTGTGGTGTCTCAGTGTCAGCCCAATATTTATTTTCTGTAAGCTAGAGGTGGAAGAAAGGCAGCTGCCCAGAGACATTTAGCTGGGCTGGTAAAATGATGGTTTGGCATAAGGGTCAATAGGGCCATTAAAAAAAAAAAAAGGTCAATTTACTTTTAGCTTTTTTTTTAGTTTACCATGTGCATGTTGTTGTTATTAATAAAAATGGTGAACATATAGATTTTTCTTATAGTAATCTCTATATTTTCATTTTTTTTCAAAAAGTGAAGCAATAAAGTACTGAAGTACATTTTTAGGGCAAGATAGAAATTTCTATATATTTATGAATCTCAAATTAATGACCAGACATCATTTAAGAGGTTGAAAACATTGTGCAAAGATTCATAGACTGGGACCTAGGAGACAGGGATTAAAGTTTTGAAACTAGAACAAATTAGCAGCATGACCCTAGGTAAGTAACTTTCCTTTTTGTTTTGTTTTGTTTTGTTTTAACTTTTTTAAAAATTAAAGTATAGTTGACATACAATATTGTATAAGTTTCAGGTGTATAACTTACATGCACAGTATTTTAAACTTAGTATTTATAAAAAGCAACAAGTAGAAGGGAAATGGAACTCTGATTTTGCTGTAGGTAGAACAGACATTGAGTGGCCCTGGGTTTCAACCTCAACTTAAAGAGAGAGAACAAGGATGCTGAATGTCTTCCTGTGTCTTGTTGACATGTGGGCCCTGTAATAATGAAACCCTGTTAGTTTCCTTCATAAGAACTAGCTGACTGCTGAGAGAGTAAAGCTCCACTGAGAACTATTTGATTCCCTGTGAAAACAGAACATAGGGAGGCAATGTGCCTGAGTATCTTGCTTCAGAGAGCAAGCAAAAATGTATTGAAGGGATAGCAAAAGAGAGAGAGGATTCTATAAGAAAGATAACTTGGAGTGAGAATGCTTAGCAAGACTTTAGCAAAAATAAAGCTGTTTAGGAGTGAAAAGGGATCACTACGTGATGAAGAAGTATCACAAAAACTAGAGTGAAGTAAATGGAAAAACTCTGGAGTAGGAAAGAAGAAATTTCAGGTAGGAGAAAGCACAGCTGTCTTTATATAAACAAAAGACTTTAAATTTGAAAGCCAGTATTTTTGGAAGTATTTAATTTCTAGTAATATATAACATATTTCAACAACTATTGGAACAAGATAACTTTATGCAATGAATATATATATTCTCTAGTGGTAGAAACTTCTCAAGATCAAAACAATATCTTATTTATATATCTTATCCCATTATGGCATGATGTCCAGCCCATGTAAAGTTTATCTAGTGAGGTTTAATATAGAAAAGTTTAGTAAATTCATGTGATTAGTATGGATGTGGACTCACTTTTATGGGCATCATTTGTGTGAATAATTAGAATTTTAAATGAGATTAACATCTCTGAAGATAGAATTATGGAAAAACCTCAGAAGCTCGCTCTAGAAAATCAGAAAAAAGATGTTTTCCAGAGAGCTTTGAAAGAAGTGACAGGCAATATAGGACATAGCCTTAAAAAAAGAAAATATATCAATTATATTGTAGATGATCTTAACTATTCTAGAACTCATAAAGTTAGTAATTGACTGCTTTTAAGACAAGATATAAAGAAGAGTTTGGGAATAGGAGTTAAGCACAAACTCAATTACTATGAACATTGTAGTAAGTCCTTTAATGAATATATGAGTGTATTTCTGTCATGTGCATTTATGGTCTTTTAAGCAAAGAACATTAACCAGTTATAGTAAGAAAAATCTTTAAAATGCTAGAAAGGCCAATGTAAAACAGTTAGTTTCTTTTCCTTTCTTTCTGTCTTTCAAAGGAATCTGTAATGCATAAATCTCTAGTATGACAGTGTGCATATTGTGTGCATGATAACATTTAGAATTCTAGGAAGATTAAGTCCAAAAAAGGCAATCTCAATGAGGACCATGTCAGCATATTTATTGATGCATCTATAGTGCCTAGAATGATAGGAGGTCTATATTAGATATAAAATAAATATGTATAGAATTAATAAATTAATTCCCTGCTCATAGGGAATTAATATGTCTTTAAGGTAATGAAACAGACTTTATAATAAATATAACAGCTCTCTATTTCAAATAATTGCTTTAGAAATACAAAAAAATACTGAATACTATAACCTAGTTTTCTATAATATGCTATGAATGACTCATTTTTTTAATTCAAAAAAAGTGGAACAGAAAATATGCAAAAATGGAAAATCCTACAAAGTCATTGATATTTATGGCAACTGAAGATTCAGAAATACTTTAGTTTGAACAAAATTCTATATGTAATTAGAAAGTAAATTATAATAATTGTGTCTTATAAAGTATCTTACTGAAGCTCTAAAAGAGAAGTTTTCAAAATATTTGCAGCGATATTGTCAGAGATGAAAGTAGACAATATTTAATTGAATGTGTATATTACCATATATTTCTATGAAATATAAATAAATAAAATAGGATGACCCATGTCTCCTGGCTTTCTGTCTATGAATCTTCTCACAATGCTTTCATCCTCTTAAATGGTGTCTGTTCATTAATTTGGGATGATTGAATGCATAGAATTTACTATCTTGCCCTAAAAAGATACTTCAATGCTTTTATTGCTTCACTTTTAAAAAAAAATTAATTAAAAATATGGAGACTAATATGTCATTACTTTAGTGCCTTGAGTAATGACCATGGTTTAATGAAGAGAACATTCAACTTGGAGGCCAGAGCTCTAGATTCTGATCTCATATTTAACTCAGGCAAACTCCTTGCATGAGTTTTGGACTAATTACTTCACTTCTTTAGGCTTCAGAGACATTAATTGTAAAATGCAGCAGTGGAATCAGGGATATCCTGTAGCAATATGCTGTGATGTTCTGGTTACAGACATCGTTAGCATGAAAGAAATGACTGCAAATGCATAGAAAAGCCTGACTCTATATAATGTATATGAATATACACATATATTAGAATAGGAAAAACAAAGATATCAAGGTGTTTTGGAATGATAATAACTAAATATTTTGTTTTAAATGGGTCTCTCTCATTTGTATTAAATTTGCAAATTGCAGAACTGGGAAAAATAATGGTAGAACAAGAGAGTATTCTGAAAGAGACTATTCACAAAACCAATGGGAATTGCTAAAATTAAAATATCACTATTATTAATTTTGCTGAACAGAATTGGTTTTCAATAAGTATTATTTAGTTTGAGGAAAATATCTGTGTGCTTTCACTGTTAAAGCTGTGCATTATTGTAAAAGCTCTATAAGGGTTAACCATTATCTAGTTTTCTGGTTAGACAGTCATCAGCAGAGATCCTTTCATTCTAAGGCAGAGATACTCAACTGTGGCTGTCAATCAGAATCACTCGTGGTACTTTTATTGAAAAAGAGCCTGGTTAGTACTTGGATTGGAGACCACCTTGGAATACCAGGTGCTGTAGGTGTCAAAAAATTTTTTTAAAAAATGAAAATAATGAGAGAGAGAGAGAGAGAGTTGTGGTGGGAGAGAGAGAGAGAGAAGAAAAGAAGAAAAGAAGGAAGGAAGGAAGGAAGGAAGGAAGGAAGGAAGGAAGGAAGAAAGGAAGGAAGGAAGGAAGGAAATAGAAAAAAAGATCATTTCTGGGTTCTACTCCCACATCAGAACAACTGAATTGGAATTTGTGTATGATGGGCCTAAGACAGCAGTATTTCTTAAAATTTGCTCCTGACATTTGATTTCATAGTGTAGACAAATAGAACCACTGCAAGCTCACTGTGTCCTCTCATATAGACATTTAATGCATTTGGAGGTGAAGATTAAATTTAAGCTTAGACTGACCTAGCTGCCCTCTCCCAATCCCAGTAGGGTGAAGACAGCTATTGCAGTCTACTATAATATTTTCCTTCTGAAGAGACATTTGGAAAAAGGTCTGCATTACTATCTCATAAGAAAGGAAAGCAAATTATTTGCATTAATAACATGCATTTATGGTTATTAAAAGTATACTTGGTGAAGTTTTACATTTTATTAAATGTTGGATTTTTAAAGCTACAATATACTTTCATAATCTAATTCAAATAATTGTTTGCAGATAAGAAAATTAAGGCTTAGTGAGTGGAAATGGCTCGTATAAGGTAAAAGAGCCAAAAATTGGAAGAGCTAAATCCAGATACAAGTTTCCTGATGCCCATTTCATTACCCATTAAACCTTATTGCCCCCTGATAGTTTCTATTTCTAGCACAGAAAGGTTTGAGAAATGTTATAACTATTGAAAAGTTTGACATTAGTAACCTCAGTGTCTTAAGTTCCATAATAAAGAATGCCTTTCTGTATATTGCCAAAGTTATGTGCATTTTCTTAACATTTATTAATTTTCTAACTGAATGTTAACCTATCATAAAAATTATCACTTTCTTTATGTTTGTCAAACACATCTGAGTTGTCAATCAAAGAGCTATTCACAAAACATTTACTCTGATAATCTGAAAAAGATCAAAAGAAACCTTAATCAAGTTTATTGCCCTCACATGAAAAATGAAGATGCCATATGGCACTCAGTGTTGCAGTAGTAAATAACAAAGTTAATGAACTTTGCAGTTAGACAGAGTTAGGTTCAAATTCTAGCTATTCAACTTTTAGAACTTTGAATAGTAATTACACATGAGCTACTTGGCCTGAACTTTCTCATAACTGTATCAGACAGCAATTTTTTTGATTTGAACATTAGTGAGGATTTGCTTAGAAAACGGTTAGCCCATTGCCAAGCAGAGAGTGAGCACTCATTAAGTGATCCTTAAAGCTTATTTATACCAAATGATATTTAAAGGACAGTTAAATAGATTGAGAATGCAGTATTTAAAAGAACTGATTTCCCAACTAGTGAGGTTAAAATTATATCAAACTTGATAGAGACAAAAGAGGTCAAAGTGGGCTATCCCAAATTAGGGAACATGTAGGATCAGAGCCAGAGCCAAGGAAGAATGATGGATCTGTAAGAGGAGAGCAAGAACATTAAGTTGGAGCCTGTGTGTAGTGAGGACTTTCCCTATAGATAAGCAATGGTAATAGCATGGATTGCTTATATGCAGGGTCATTGCCCAGATCATTAAATATGTAAGTTAAAGGGAAGCAAGTTCATTACTGTCTGAGAAGGAAGTTATAAAAAGAGAAAAGAAGAAAAACCTGTACTGTTAGATTATTATTGGAGTATGACTGTGTGTAAAATGATATGTACAAAATATGTATGTTTATAAGTACGTCATATATAATGTATATAAGTAAGTATATATATATATATCCATATATCTCCTAACTCTGCCACCAAAGGGCAGAGTTCAGTGATACTCCAGTAACTATGAGCCCACCTAGAACCCAGATCTCACCTTCTAAGTACTATTTTCCACTATAAAGAACTAAGCCTCTTTGAGAAAAAGGTAATTCCAGTGCTGGGGTAAGATAAGTCCAAGGTGAACCTAGAAAATCTTGTTGTACCAGAAAATGAAAAATTGCTCAATTAATAATTAGAGCAAAGGAAAGACACAGAAGCAGTATGAATAGGTCAACTGGCTAAATCCTGAGACAAATCAAGCAATAAAATAAATAATGATTGTAATAGATTATAATTTATTTTAAAAATAAGAAACCATGAAACTATACTGGTACAGAAAGGAGGGAAGAAAGGAAGAGAGGGAGGAAGAGAAAGGGAGAGGATCCAAAAGATTAAGTATTTGATCCAGAGAGATTGCTTAAATTATTGAATTAACAAAAAGATGCTCACCAGCATGTTCATGGTGGTTAGATAATAGTGGCAAAATTTCAAGATTTAAAAAAATTTCCTTCTTTACTTTTATATATTGTTTGGATTTTATACAATAAACTTAAATTATTTACATATGCAGAGGAAAGTACTAAAGTGCTATGTTTATCATACTAAGAAAAAAAGAAGGAAGAGAGGAAAAGGGGAAAGGGAGGGAGGGAGTGAAAGAGAGAGAGAGAGAGAGAGAGAGAGAGAGAGAGAGAGAGAGAGAGAGAGAAAAGTTGAGAGAAAGAAGGAAAAACAATGGAAGGTTTGAGAATTGGGGTGCTTCATAATCCTGAAATGCTTCCTCCCCAAATTTCTATTAATGCTTTTATAACAAAGAAACCTGGCAGATACCATCTAAATTAAAATTAATATCATCATTAAAAGAGCAAATCAAATTCATTGGACATTTGATAGAACATTATGAGAAAATCACAGTCTTATCTTTGTGATATTTCTCCCAAAGTTTCACAGCTTTAATCTTATCAAGAGGAAATATCAGACTAGCCCAAGATAAGGGATATCCTACAAAATAACTCGTTTGTAATCTCCAAAATTATGGAGGTCACAAAAGTCACAAAACTGGCTTAGGATAATTGAAGGAGACTAAAGAAACCTGACAACCCAATGGAAAATGTGCTTCTAAACTGGAAGGTTTTATAATAAAGAATATTATTTGGACAAATGCAAAAAGTTGAATGGAGTTTAAGCTTAGATGGTAGCAATGATCAATGCTGATTTTTTTTTGATGCTTGTATTGATGTTGTTTGAGGATAGCTTTGTTAGTAGAAAATGCATACAACTCTCAAAAGGTTTACCAAAAATAAAGTTTTTTTTAAATCTACTTGTAAGTTATATCACCTTTAGAATCTTTCAATATAAGACAATAATAACAACAACA
This sequence comes from Macroglossus sobrinus, assembly GCA_004027375.1. Taxonomy (NCBI): domain Eukaryota; kingdom Metazoa; phylum Chordata; class Mammalia; order Chiroptera; family Pteropodidae; genus Macroglossus; species Macroglossus sobrinus. The sequence continues at coordinate 244,310 of PVKZ01001824.1, read as the reverse complement.
TAAATAATAACAAAAACGCCAGCTATGGGAAGCTTGTGAATTGATCAAGAATGGTCGGTAGAATTTACATCCTCCAATGTCCATCCCTTCTAGTTTGCCTCTGTGTCCTACCCTTCTCTCCCTGTCCCCTGCTATTTTCAACATATGGTAAAAGATCTCTTATAATTATGTACCATATTTACCATTTTTTGTGCTTTTATTCATAGGCATAAAAATTAGAATGCTAGTTAATATACTTACTAGACTATATGAAGAGATTTGTATCTGACAACACAAGACAGGAAAATTTTAGATTTATTTGGACAAGAGGTGGTTACTCGGAATGAATAGGGTATTGCTGGCTAAGGCTTCTGAACAGATAGGATGGAAAATTCACTTTCAAATTAATATGTATATATTGTCTCAGACCTGAGAAGCTTTGAAAGGAAGCCATTATTAACCAGAGGCATGCAAAATGAGGACCAAAGTAAGATGTTATCAGATAATGATCAGGTCTATAGATAAAATGTATCAGGATGACAAGTGCTCAACATTTTAAAAATGACTTGTGGAAAAATCATGTCTCAAACAGGAAAATTCATGTACCTAGAAACACACAGTGGTTTATTTCACAGTGAATGAATTTAGAATTTTAGGGACAGAAAGATAAAATTTTGAACTCCAGATTTGTCAAATTGTTTCAATTATTACCATCTCTTTATCTATAAAATGGCTATAACTGGTGGGTCATTTTAAAGCTAAATAACTTTGAGTGTAGAATGATCTGCTTGGAATTTCCAGTCATCTGTGCTTGATACATGCTAATTTCTGCTGATGCTCCCCATCTTGTTATTATGCTTTCTTGTTATCAGAGTGTTTGTGTTTGATCTTGACCAAACCCAGGTTAGTAATAACTTAGTCTCTTCCAGATGACTAGATTTTAGATACAGTGGCATAATGATTATTTATAAGAGCAATAAAGATAATGACATAATAAGTATGCATGTATCAGGTACTACAATAATCCTGTTATATACCGCAACTCTATTTATTACATGTTATCATTTCCCCCATTTAACACATGATCTAATTAAGGCTTAGAAAAAAATTTAAGTAACTTTCTCAGTATCACATTGCTGATATATAGCAGAGCAAGATAAAACTACATCTATCTGATACTTACATTTCAAGGAATTATTATACTCTATTTGCCTTATTATGGAGAAATGGGTATATTTTTTATCAGTATTCATAGCAATAATCTTTATTGTTCAGAATTTAATATTTTTATAAAATGTTTATATATATTCTTGCCTTATTGTTGCCTTATAACCTTGTTGCCTTATAACCTTGTGAAACAGTTATGGTTCCGTGTATGCTATTTATTGTTTTGCAGAGATAAATTGAGAATCAGATAAGTTAAGTCATTTGTCTAAGATTGTAGATTAGCTGTGACACAGTTCAGGTCTTCTGGCTCTAAGTGGAAAGCTCTTTCCCATGCACTGTTCTCTGTGCATATTTTGGTTAGTAATGCCTTTCTAAGAATTTCAGATATTGTGGGTTGTGTGTAGCAGCAGAGCACTCGGCTGTTCTTTCTAGGAAAAAAGCTAAGAGCCCTTCGGTTCATGTTTGTGACTGATAATTTTGCTTTTATGTGGCCAGAGTTTTTTTTTTAAAGCAGTTTTCTCCCAAGTTATTAAATTAAGCAGCTTAAATGTAGTTATTTTCCACTTTAAACTACATTTATATAACATCATGAAGTATTCAGTACAAAAATTAAAAAATAAATTGGAACCATTGATAGCGAATGGGAAAGATTTGGGCTCTCTGCTTAAAGAAAAATGTATATGTTCAAAATGTTTACTTACCATTTTAGGAATTTTGAAGTTTTTATTAAGCCCATACTTGAATCTTGAAATGAGAACCACTTTCCTTTCACATCCCTACCACTACTGCTGTTACGAATTGTTAGAATTTATGTTTCAGGCATTATTCTAAATACTTTAGACTTTACATTTCATTTTACTTTAATGACAGCCATATGATACAATTGAAATTATCATTCCAATTTTATATATGAGGAAATCAAGTTGCAGATTGCATTCTCGTGAGAGTTTTACAGAATTATATCTGAGTTCGCTTGTAATTCTTTTAGTTTTTATGTACATATTCTTTCAAATATTTTATTAAAAGGTTGACTGCAACTGATTGAGAAATGACCCTCAAGGAACTCTATTTTGTGCATTTCTAAACTCTTGAAAAAAATATTCGCTGCAAACCTGGTTTTTGATTAATAATTTGGTTTCATTAATGGTGTACTATTTTCTGGAATAAAGCTCATTTTTTTTTGTTAAGAAACCATCTATTTTTAAAGAAACTATAACTTCTAGGCTGCAGACTGAGATACCACAAAAAAATGGTGCTAAATATAGCCAAGTCAAGTTATGAATCATTAATATCTCAAATTGCATGTGCCGCTGAATTTAGTGTTATAAAACAATTTGGTATTGATGGGAAAATTTTTTAGGCTTTTATCTTTATGAAATCCTTTGTCACTGTTAAATGATCATTTCAAATATTCCTGAAGACAGCCTGATGACTTACCTACTCTTAGGCATCTTACTGTTAAAACACAATTTATTTAAAAGAATATGAATTCCCATGAAACTAACAAGGAATTGAAGACATTGTATGCTCTAGAGGCACTTTTGTGTGACAGTCAAATTATAGCCATGTCATTTTGTTCTTGTCTGATTTTTCATGATCCAGAGGTGAGGATCAAATGATAGTGAGTGAGTTAGAACATAAATGGGACTAAGGCTTAACTTTATTTCTTGGTACGGATGACACAGCCTAGTAATGTAATTAGAACATTTCTCAACAAAGCCCATGCTGTAAATCTCTGAATCTGTTTATTGGTTCCAAAATTATGGCATCTAGCCTCTATCATATTTTGCCACAGAGAGAAAAATGTATCACTACTCTTCTTTAATAATGCCAATAAATTAATAAAGATGACAATTATTTCTTAATTTCATGGAACAGAACTTTGAAGATATATGAAGAAAAAAAAAGAGTGATTTTATTTTTCTGATTGTGTTTAAACAGTAATCTTTTTAAGAAGCAAAGGCTAAGATCCCCAGGTCTATAGACTGTTGGTTTAATGTGTGTGTGTGTGTGTGTTTTAATTCAGTGAATACCTTTCATTCTTATTTTTTACAACCATTTCTTCTTTTAATGTCTATACTTCCCACCCTTAAGCTTCAAACAGTAAGGTTTTCCCCAGATCAGGACAAAGAAAATGTCAGCCTGTTCTGTCACAGGAACACAGAAGAGCACATAGCCTCGTATTGGAGAAGTCTGAGAGACTCAGTGGTTCCCTGAAACCAAATTATCTTGTGTTCTGAGTTTTGTTCACATTACAAAGCTCGTTAAGGATCAGAAAGAATATAACAATATAAAAGAGTAGGGAGAGATTTTAATAATTATCCAAGTCTACAGTCTTTTTTTTTTGCGGATGGAAAAGTCCTAGACAAATTGCTTAAATCAGTAGTGTTTAATCCTGTCTGACACACAATCATCTGTGAAGCTTGTAAAAATTACCTACACTCAAGCCTCTCCTGAAAATATTCGTTTCTGAGACTATTCCTGAAAAATTTACTCAGTATTTGGAAATAGGCTTTAAGGATTATTTAAAGATCCACAAGTGATTAAAATATACAGTCAAGGTTAAGAACATAGGGTTAAGTGATTTTTCCAAGTCTACAAATGTATCAGAAAATGACCAAAGAAAAAGTATATCTTCAAGGACCTTATATTTAAGTCATGTTTCATTCCATGTCCTTTTAAATAAATCAAGTCATCAGCATCATTTTATCTACCGACAGCATTATATTTGTTAGTCAAAATTAGTACAATACTAACCAAAAAAGTTCAACATTTCTGCATGTTGACAACAAATACAATTATATAGGTAACTTATTGCAAAATATGTCATTGAACTTAATATGCCATGTGTATTTTTAATTCCTATGAGAAAATGTAGTATGCCAGAATGGGCATTGGGTTGGGAAAGTTCTTAGTATAGGGCAGATATGGTGGGTAAGAATAATTCAAAATGAAGCCATAGCATATAACAAATTTTATATTCAATAAAATCCTTCTGCTCAATACGTTTAGATTTTCATAAATAACACATATTCTTTTAAATGCCTTTCAAACTCTCAAGAGAAAATAATCAGTTTCCAAGTGCAAATAAACAAATGAAACAAAATTGTTAAATAAACTCTAAGTCAAGAGTACCCTAGGGCAAAAGCCACATACAAGGTTAACTGGCAAATGGATATTTCAGACCTTGGGCCCAGCTGTTAAACTTAAGCCTTTGAATAAAGCTGGGATACCCAAAGGGGGCTATATCCACAGTGAAAATATAGGTTGAGGATGAGCAAAAGGGACAGCTAAAGAAAATTTGCTACCTCTATGGTGTCTCTGGGTTACAAAAATTGTAATGACAATGATGATAGTATTAGTATCTCCCTTAAGACTTTGCAATATATAAAGAAAATATTAGCATAACATCAGCAAAACCATATACATCCTCACGATGACTAAAACATCTGTTTAAAACATCTAGAATATTGATTATATTTAAAAATGTAAATAATGCTATTAGTACTTAAACATATTGACAGTAAAAAGATAGAAAAAATATAGATAATACTAGAAAAAAGTAAAATAAGGTTGTAGTAAATGAATTAATGTCAGACAAAATTATATTTAAGACAAAATCATTAACAGAGATAATCTTTATTTAATATAAAAATATTCAATTCCTAGGATGATGTAATAATTAAAACATATAGAAACCTAATAATAGCTTTATAAGTTATAAAGCAGAACATCTATTAGAGTTTAAGATATGGCACATGAGTCTAGGTATCCAATAGGTCAATTAGAGAAAAAAGTCACTAAAGATGTATGCTATTTTATAAACACAGTCAACAAGGTTGATTTAATAAGGCAATGTTGATTAAACAATTAGAGAATATACACTCTATTCAGCTACAAAATAGAACTATTAATCTGACAACCATAATCTCTGACCCTTAAGCTACTAATTAATAACAATAAATATGCTTTTTTGGTTTATAAATAAACACTTTTAAATAGCTCATTGGTCAAAGAAAAAAACAATAAAAAATTTAAATATTTAAAATTAAGTAAAATAAAAATACAACGTTAATATTGGTATAATATAGCTATAATAATAATCCAAGGGAAGGGTACATTTAAATTCTTACATTAAAAAGATTAACTAAAATGTCAATGAGCCAAACATCTAACTTAAAAATTAGAAAGGAAAAGAATTGGAACCCAAGCAAAGAAATAGTAGACAAAAATGAAGAAATTAGTGAAAAAGAAAATAAAAAAACCAAACACTGATAAATTAAAAAACCTAATAAAATAGATTCCAAAGCTGTTGGTCAAAAAGATGTCTAAAATTAGCAATATTATAAATTAAAAAGGGAGTGTAAATCCAAATACCAAATATATTTAAAATATAAAACAAGAGAATTATCTAAAAAATGTATGACAGTATATTTTAATACTTAAACAATTATGTAGATATGTGTAATTACCAGATCTGGATAAAAACAAACAAACAAACAAACAAAAAAACAGTTAATTGACATAACCATTAAAAAACCTGAGTTTTTAGTTAGAATTTTTCCCAAAGTAAAAAATTCAAGCTCATTGATTTTAGAGTTTTACCAAAGCTTATAGAACAAATTTTCTTAATCTTTTACAATTACTCAGAACATACTAAATGAATTCTTTCCTACAATTTTCGCATAATATTAATATGAAAAACATGATGGTTTCAAAAAAAAATTGTGGTGAGACAGCTTAATTATAATAAAACATTTCTCTATACTGAGTCAAAATCTTGTTCCCCACACATTTTACTCTTGAGATTGTATAGCAGAAGAGGGTGATACCATGGTCTCTCTAAGCAATTCTCTTGGTTGGATCCTGTCATTGCCCCTTTTCGCGTACAAATTCTTGAATAAGTTATTTTTCTTTCTGTACTTTATGGCACAGAACCTTTTGGAATTGTTGTAAATATAAAACATTGCTAATATATCTAAAGCATTTGGAATGATATCTGGCATAGAATAAACACTTACTGAATGTGAAGTATAATTATTTTACCATCTCGAGCTGCATTTAGGATAAACCAATGTAAATTCCATGAAATATTCCTTTTATAATTTAATGTCATTTAACATACTTTCAGCCACTTCCTCCCCCTTCATTTTCACCCCTTCGCTATAAATCTTGTATTTTTAAAGCTAATTCCTAATAGATATCATATATCAGGTCTTCATGTAAACTTATTTAGACTGAGCTATCCTACAGTTGCCTTCATTGGGGTATATCCTTGTTCAGGTATTTTGAATCTTGGATTCATGCATAGGATTCAGGTAGTCTTTCTAGACCCTAAAATAATTTGCAGATTCTTATTGTATTTTTCTTCTGAAGCTAGGACCCATAACTTTCATCATATTTATCACAGTATCTCTGTCATACAATGTCTAGAATTGTTCCCAGAAGGAAGCATGACCTTCTACAGACCTCATTGGCTTCAGATCAAATTGGCTTCAGCTAATTGGCTTTAGCAAATCCTCTTCTTCAGTGACAATTATTGAGTACACTTTTAGAACCCTGTCTTTAGAGAAGTACCTTTCTCCTGTTTTTCCGAAACTGAATTTTGTCATCTATGCCTTGTTCTTTCCCCAGAATGGAAAATATATTTTTCCACCTCATTTTTTTTCCTAAAAAAATTATAACCGTTGTATTGTGAGATGCTCTCTTTAAAGATAAAACTATTTTTTCCAACAGCATGGTGGTTTCCAAGGCAACCCAAGTAACTTACTAAGACAAAGTTGTTTGCCTTTCTCACTGGGAGAGAAAGTTTCTAAGAGATTGCTATCATCACACCTAGAGAAATGGAATGTAGCATAATGTCACATTGCTCTCTATATTTATCTGTGTTGAGTGTCTCGCCAGGAACATCTGGAAAAATAAGAGCTATTGCCAAATGCAGAGAACTTTAATGGACCATATAAAGTTAGAAAATTTTGCTGCATTCTTGCCTTTTGAATGATATTAAAGCTGTTAACAGTACAGTCCTTAGGATGGAGATTGACACTGATGGAATAGGTTTGCTCTTAAACCTATCATTCTGACTGGGGCAGTGAGGCCTGTGAACTGGCTTATGATGGTTCACAAATTTCACTCCTTGAGATGCAGGGAATAAAGTTATGAAAATGTGGAGCCACAATCCAAAATCAGAGCTGTTTTCACAAAAAAAGTATGAGGGTTTTTGGGGGATGGTGATGGTAGTAGAGTGTTTAGGGGGTGGATTTGGGATAGAGGAACAAACAAAAAAATGTTCACTACACTCTATTTTAAAAGTTGATGTTCAGAGAATTGTAGATTTATTCAGAATCTCACAGCTGGATACTGGTGGAACAAGTATTTCAGTTCCAATAATTCAAGTAAACTTTAATTAGCACTTTTCACTCCATGGTTGCTGAATTCCTCTTACTCCATATTTTATTACTTCAAGGTGAGAAGTCTTGATGCTCGTGGATATGATAATGAAGGGTGCTGAGGCAAACTTCACAGTAAGGTTATAGAATGGAAGTAAAAGGCAAGGTTTTTGCAGTTGGAATAAGTTGAGTTTGAACAACAGCTTTGTCACATGTGGGTTAGCTCTTCTAAGGTAGTCTCATCTGGAAACTGATGTTGGATGCTTAACAAAGTTCCTAGAACTTTGAAAGCTCTTAGTAAATGTTAACTATTGTTTTTGGTTTTGTTAAGACTTACATTTTCTCATTTATGAAGTAGAATAATTTAATCTACCTTAAATATTTATGGAGACGTTTTAATAATAGTAAGATTTTGTCAACTCAGATGTGCCCATGGAAAATATTTGATAAAATATTTTCAAAAGTTAAAATCTAGAGTACAACTTTTTTTGCTTCTTGTTTCCTAGTTTCTTTAAATGGCCCTGGCTTGCCCATCCACCACAGGCTATGGGACATAGAGGATGTGGCATAGTTCAACACACTGTCTGAGGCATTATCAAAAACCAGCCACTGCTGCCAGCAACTCTATTGTTTTTCCCTCGTAAAAGACTCTTTAACAGTTTCCCCCTCATTCATGCTGTGCTGTTACCATAATTTTCCAGTAATACTCTTGACTCTGTTGAGTGATATATTTTATTTTATTTTTTAGATTTCTAATTGTCTCATATTCTTTTTCACAACTTGTTATGAATATTCCTTAGTCTTCTTTTCTTCCTTAACAGCCTCATGAAACTATAACTAAAGAGCTCTCTACACAATACCTAGCTCACAGAGAGAACCAAATAATCTCCTGAGGATAGTTCTCTGTATAACCACCCTATCAGGAAAGGAAATTAGACATATTTCTTTCTGAAACCTTTGGTGACTAGTTTATTATTCTGTTGGCCATGACAACCACCCTGTAATGATATTCTAAGGGAAAACCATTCAAAAGTTTCTTTCAGAAGCAAAGTGACATCTGCCAGATTTAAGGATCCATTTAGTAATACACACACAATCACATTTTTTTCTGTAATGTTACAAATCTATGCCAAAGAGAAAATGTAGATAATGTTAATCAAATACTACTGTGTGTAGAGCACTGCTACATGCAAAGACAAGTAGAGTGAAAAGAAGCTACTATCCTGCTGTAACATATATATAGCTAGGCACATCTGTTAACATAATAGGTACATGATAAAAATGAGAAAGTTTTTGGAGGTCTTTGGAAATCTAGGAAGCTTTTATAGGAATGGCTACCATTTTGCTAGGTTTGGTAGATTTCATTGGATTTCAATCCTTGCAGAAATGTAAAATATGAGAAAGTGACAGAACTTGAAACAGCACTTGAAAAATAATCAGTTTAATTAGAAAAGTGATTGTCAAGACTCCCAAGAGTTCAGTGGGAGATGAGTCTGGGGATAGACTGAGACTATCATGAGGTGTACAGGTGCTGCAAATGGTACTAATTTCAGTCTTTCCCTGGGAAGGAGAACACCAACAAAAGCATAGTAACATACCATGTCTTCAAATAGTCTTTTGAAGAATTATTAGTCAACCCAATTAACAGAGTATAAACTATGGACCATAGTCTTTCTTTTACTTTAAGAGAATAAATTAATAAAATAGTACATTTTCACCAAAGAAAGGAGAAAGGATTTCTTTTAGAGCCAATAGTAATTCCTTGCATTCTCATGATAAAAGAAGACTACAGAGATAGGAAAACTTAGATTTAAAGTCTCCAGGGATGTATCAGCTATAATCTTCACTTGCATGATATTCTGGGTTAATGGCAATTCTTAGGTTTTGACATGTTTTTCCTTTTGATAACATTTCAAAGAATCAATGGGTTTAGTAGATATATTTTTCTGAAGCTGCTTCTCTCTCTCTCTCTCTCTCTCTCTCTCTCTCTCTCTGTCATTTAAGTTTTTGTGCTTGCTCTTCTGCTCCTGATGTTTTTGATTAGAAACTGTAACAGGTGTGGCTAGAGACTACAGTCTCCTTGGATTTCCTTTGACGGGGTTGCTTCACTTTTATGGTGACTTGAAATGCTCCTGTTATTTTTAGATGTCCTATAAGCCATTGTCTCACTATTCTAATTCTCATGATACACATTTTTTTAAGAAATTTGGGACAAGTTCTCAGGGCTGCAAAGCTTCAGAATATTAGATGTTCTTTACCTCAGAAGTTCCTTCTACACATATACACAGAGGATAGCCAACAACTTACACTCTGTTTATCTATATCAGTAGTTGTCAAATTATGGTACAATGTATCACAAGAGTATTCTTTTTGAAATGTAAATTTGGCTCATATTTTCCAGTATCACAACTAATAAGTATTGATATTAGAACTCAGTTGAATCTAAGTATATATAAAAAAAGAATCTTAGGTGAATTATTCAAAGATAGTATCACCTTTTGAGAAATGTGTATAGTTATATCTGTAAAACCTAAATCCTCCTGTTCTGATGCATGGTCAGGATCCTCATAGTTCTCATTAAACCTTGTCCAGTCACCTTATGAACAAAAGTTTTCTAGTTGGGATCATCATCATAATTTAAACAAAACAAAATAATCTAGGCTGTGTTACAAATGCTATGCCCTGATGAGCACCTGCTTTAGACTCAAGTGTAGCAATATTAGGATGGATTAAAAACCTCCCAAAAGGGATTTTAAGCTTTAGTACAACTTGTTACCTCCAGCTGCTTCTAGCCCTCTTAACCTTTCTGCCTCTCATTCTTGCTGCCTTAGACTCACCTCAAGCAGATTCACACTATCCTCGTCAAAGCCATCCAGCAGGTGTTAAAGATCATGATTACCCCATTGAAGCTTTTTCTAGATGTGACCAGGAGCATGGAAGAGCAACAAAATAGGGAGAATTGATGAGTGAGCCAGTGACCATCAAAAAATTTGTTCACATAACAAATTTTACTGATATGACCATGAATGTTTTACATCTTTGTCAGGCATCTTTGGAACCTCTCCCAAACCAACTTTGAGAATCAATTCACAAAATAGGAGAGATTTTCCACACTATGACATAGCCTTTCTTTGGGAGTTTTTAGAGTTAGGTAAATTAGGCAAATGTAGAATTAAAAACACTATCACACACATGCTGGCAAAATACTGAGAGGTCAGCTTAGACTGAATAGAGTAAAATGGTATTGATGTTGGAGAGGATGTTGTCTTTTTAAACAGATGAATATTTTTTTTGATCTGCTATGTGAAATTGAAGTTTCTTTCTTTCTTGTCTTAAGGAAACATTTCTACTCTGTCTGTTTAACTTTGTCTGATCTAAGTTTAGCCCAGCCCTACTTTTCCCCAAAACTAACCTGACATTTAAATCTGTCCCTTATCTGTGGACAAAGCTGTATGTCATTATAAAAGACTTTTCTTTCCTACTATTGTTGCCTCAAAGTGTTCCTCCTCTCACATTCTGCTTCTCTAATTCAAACTTCACATTTCAAATAATTTCTTAGTTCCTGAGTCGCTCTTGTCGAGGTTGTAAATTTTTCTGAATTTCCCTCTGGTTCTCCTTACTCCATGCTTACTTTCAGCTTCAGTGCTAGCTTAAAGGCCTCTGTGTGTATGTGTGTACGTGTGTGTGTGTGTGTGTGTGTGTGTGTGTGTGTGTGTGTGTAAGAGAGAGAGAGAGAGAGGTACGTGTGTGTGTGTGTGTGTGTGTGTGTGTGTGTAAGAGAGAGAGAGAGAGAGAGAGAGAGAGAGAGAGACCCAGTACTGCAACTTTCAAAGCAAAATGTAAATATTAGTTTTGCTGAGAAGACTTCCCAGCCTCCCATAGATGCCAATTTTCCTTCCTCTGAGTTCCATAAAACATAGATGATATCAATATCTTGCATTTACCGTGTCAGCAGTTTAGCTTGTTCAGTCTGTCTACATTTCTCAATGTATTGTATATTGAAGGCAGGTGACAGGCTTCATTTATCTTCGTATCCCAGTTCCAATCAGAAAGTCAGATATATAGCAGAATCTCACTAAGTGTTACTGGAATTGGATAGGGTTAAAGGCAGATTGAGGCACAGTCTATCTTAGTATTTCAGACACATCATCTCTTTAGGGAAATTTTCTTTACAGATATTTTCAGAATTATTAACAATTATTATTATTATTATTATTATTATTAAAATTATTAACAGACAGAATTATTAACAGTAACAGGAGGATATATTGAATGTCCTAAATAAAGAGAAAATAACAGAAAGAACTTTCTAGTCTACTAGAGAAGGAAAATCAGAGAATATTATCTCCTTTTAAAGGATAACCACCTTGGACTCAGTGACTGTCATTCCTAGTGAGACATTTAGCAAAACCAGATAAAAACTTAAATGGCAGATGAAGTGACAATCAAGTACAAGCAGGTAAGACCTGATAGACAAGAGTGCCTAACTAGAATTATCTAAAAAGTCACATAAGCATGATTCAGTTAGATACTAATCTGGAATGGGAATGACCAGGGACCCCTTAAAAATAGGAGAGCTTGTATTGTTATAAAGAACATGGTTTCATAAATAGAATGCTTCGTGTTTTTGTCATTGCCCTGGAGTACAAAATGGCTCTGGAGGTTATTGTAGCAAACGTTGATCATTTTTGGCTTAAGAACAGTCAAACTAGCCCTTTATTCTATTAACATCTTATTCTTCCATCTGGAGACATTTTGCATTAATTGTAGTGTCGCTGCCTCCTTCTGCTGCCTACTGTTTATGGGAGATGAGGAAAGCCAGATCCTTTTGCTATTTGTTCTCTTGCACAATCACATTATCCAAATCTCCTGATTATACATTTTCTACCAGAATTTTGAAGGCTTAGAGAATATTTTGAAGATCCATTAATAGTATCAGCAGTGTAATCTTGGAAATTTTTTTTCTGCTCAGCCTCCTGAGTTCCCCTGGGCTCCTAGCAAGCATCTGTTTCTATTACTTTAAATCAAGAAATCTGTTTCTTGAAGGTGTAATTCCCTGGTTTCAGAGTAAGGACTTGAGTGAAGAAATTTGTAATAAATTCCCCCAAAGTATCTTAAATTCTCTGTGTTCTTAATGCTACTCACTTAAGAATTAACCAAGAAATTAAGTCTATTTTAATATGTCACAACTATCAGTCACACAAAAATCTTAAGGGAGTTGCTCTTGGTTATTTTTTTATTATTATTATTGAAAGCGAAGCTGTATTTGATTGTAGTCTTTATTCTGATCATTTAATTGGTAGAAATTCAATAGCTGTTGTTCTCTACCGGTGTCCCAGATCACAATCTAAATGTAAAAGATCAATTGGCCATGGGATGAATGTTTATTTAATCTTCTCTTCTGAAAACATGTATGTTAGTTCCATGGTTTATATTATTATAAAATATTAATTAATGAATAACTTTTTGCCCGGTGCTTCTTTTTCTTCTATACTATGTTTAGGTTCATTTTTAAGAAACGATAATATTATTCAAGTTATTTCCTAAAAACTTTATAAAAATTTGTTATCTCTTTGTAGTGTTTAAAAATACCATTTTGTTATACTTTCACTTTCTCTTACCATGAGTTTCATATTCTATTTAAATATTTTAAAGCAAATTTGATACATTAAAAATGTCATCTAATTACATTGATTACTAGTGAGGTTGTCAACCACAATTTCTTCTATGAAAATAGTCAATTAATGACTTTAAATTACTAATATAAAGTTTCTTTTTATCTTGCTATAATTAGTCTTGAAATTTTGTCAGCTCTTCTAACAATCAGTTACCATCAATCAGTCATCATGTATGCTTGATTGCAGAGATCACCATTCTATACATTGTGCTGTCATACTGAATTTATCTCATCTGGGCACTACATTCTTTATTTTAATTGTCAGAAAGGCTTTTCAAGAAAGCCTGAGTTCCACTACAGTACCATGACTTTCAATCTACTGCTGAAGGTTGTCTTTAAATCAGGTTCTGAGATGTCTTCAGCAAAGAGCAATGTTTCTCCACTTTATTTAATTAGTCATTTGTGAGGTTATCATGAACACTATTTCATAGAGCCAGTATTCCGTAAACACCACATTAAAATTGTTTACTAGCATCTGGAGAAATTTTTTAATTCAGAACTTTATGAAATCAGTGCAAACATATTTGTGAGAATTATTGACCTACATTTTGGGGTGAGGTTTATGTGCAATGTGCCATGGAGTTACATCAGGAAATAATTTCTCCAAACTAAAATAATACACAGGTCCTTATCCAATATTATTTCCATTCCTTATCCTACCTTAATAAGGAAGTTATAGAAACCCAGACATTCAGTTAGTTACATATGATTCTGTTTTTCTTGGGTTCTCCTCTTCCTGACTCTTCTTTCATCTCCTGCTTTCCCTCCTTCTTCTTATCCTGGGTCCCCTCTTTCCCTGTCTTCACCTTCTTCCTAGTTATAATAAATGTTAAGGAAGTTTAAATTCCCTTTTATGTGTCCAGACACTATCTTTTCCCACATCACTCTGCATTAGGCTGTCTGTTTCTTATATCAGAGTAGTTGCTATCCTTGACAAACTTGTCTCACTCTTTACTTACAATTACTGAAAGTTCACCTCATAAACAAGTGCTATTCTAATTCAGTAGCATTCTGAAGAAGGTTTATTCCCTCTAATGTGCTTTGCACAATGTTTGCTACTAATTATGGGTACTTATATCCATCTGGAATGATTTCATGAAATATTTACTTTCTCTATTTGCTGCAGTCTCAGATGTACTCCCTAATCTAAGCACTTTGTTCCCTGCCCTGGCTGTAGTAACTCAGTAGTGCATCTATTAAACTATTTGAGGAGATTAAAGCATTTTGGAGAATTAAAAACATATTTAAAATGGTAATTACCTATCAATTCTTCAACAATGCTCTCTGCATGTTTTAATTCCCCATTTATACTCATCAAAATGAAGAGTAATTTGACCATATGGAAGCAGTAGAAGCACATATGGATTTTTGTAAATCAACCAGTAAATTCCATATTTTAGGAAAACTCTACTTTGTAAGTTTTAGTTTTTGCTTCCTTCTCAATGACATTTGAATATATGACATCTGAAAAATTGCATTTTTTTACATTTACAACGCACTGTCACATTTTTGTTTTCTTTTATTCTCTTACTAATGTAGTGAAGAGGCAGACATGATTACAGATGAAGAAGCTGAGGTTTAGAACAGGACAGATATGTCCATGGTGAAAGCCTGTAAATGGGAGACCTAGCACTAAAATATTTGTCTTGTGAATTCTGTTCTATGTTTTTTTTTCTTCTCTAACACTCTATCAGTTAAATACTGAAGGGCTCATTTTGACTGCAAGGAGAATGGTATTAGAAGAGTTTTTTCCCCTTGTTCTTGTCTAATCTGCCAAGTACAGGTGCACACTTCATGAGCAGATGGAAATGAAATTAAGACAGATGTGATGACAGTTTATTCACAGACTCTGATTCTTTAAAGCCCCAGTGTTAGTCTAAAAGCACATATCACAGCAGGCATATCACAAGAAGAGTCAAATGTGGGCACAAGATTTGTATAAGCTGTAGGTCTTTCTAAATTTCAAAAGTGAAATGGCATTTAGTGACTTCAAAATCCTACATGTATTTTTAACTTCCTTAGGTAGTGAATATTCTTTACATGATTGAACTTAATTAGAAGAAAATATGGGTAAATGCAAGATAATTGATCATTTACATTATAAGCCCAGCATAAGTTAGAATGACAGAGTGACAAAAGCTTTGGGTTTCAGAGTGTGAATTATTCTCTCTGTATTATGTGAAGAGCCTAGATTAGCGCTGGGGGAAGGCATTCAATATCGTTTCCCTCCCACTTCCTTCAGGAAAACTCTTTGACCTTAGCTATTATTTTTAACACTAAAAATTGCTAAGTAGGCCTTCTAGTTAGAATAAATTGTAAGCACTGAGGAGAGAGGTACCAAAATTCACATCCTCGTGGGTCAGAGTTGGCAAAACTGAAACCACCTTTGCTTTATGTTTGGGGTTATGTTCTCAACCTTCTGTTATTTGGGAGACAGTGGCAAAAAGGTGAAGAAGAGCACAAGACCAGAAGTCAGATAAAGATCTCAGCCCCCCTTTGCTTTTAAGAGCTGTGTGGCATAGTATAAGTCCCTTGACCCTCTTGAATGTCAGTTTAGTTTACTTGTCTGTTAAGTAGAAACACTACACCTTGTTGGTTACTTTGCATCAATGTTTAGAAGTTTGTATAAGATAACACCTGAAAGTTTGACTATTTTTTGATGATTCTGTATATGTTCCTTCTGTAACATTTGTTCTCAACACCTGCCAGGGATTAATAAGCGTAGAAAGAGTAACCTGCAGATATTATAGAAAGATATTAGTAATGAAGGACAAAAGATAAGACAAAGGGATTCTGAAAGGATCAAAATCTATCCATTTCTTCCTCTCACTCTGCTTAATGTGATTCTTCTGGGAGTAATACAATGTAGGTTCCTGAGCAACATTTCCAGATTCTGATTCACTAACCTGGGCAGGAACCAAGATTCTGATTTATTATTAAACACCTTAGGTGATTCCAAAGGTAATTCAAAGGCCCCAGTGTGAGAAATACTGACTAAATCTTTCATCTATGATGTTTTCTCACCAGATGGATAATAAGTGGCATGGGAGCAAGAACCAAATTTCTGCATACTCATAGAGTGTGGGGCCCTTGGTGGACTAATGTTGTCAGCTGAGAAAAATGTTCTCATGTATTCTGCTAATTAATTTTAGTAGTGAAGATTTGTTACTTATCAATTTTCACTACCTATCTCAAGAGTTAAAAATCCAGGTTCTGAATAAGGTGAGAGAAGAGTGGCCAAATGTAGCAAAAAAAAAAAAAAAAATGATAGTTCTCTTCTATTATCTATTCTCTATGTTCTAAAAGGTACCAAACTTTTATCTGAGAAAATTGACACCTAGAATTAAAATTTTCCAACCTCCTTTGCTACCTCCTGGAACCATATATCTAAGTCTTGGCCACTGTCCTACAAACAGAAGAGAGGCAGGCACCTTCTAGGTTGTATTCATAAAGGAAAAACATTTATTCTTTTTTTTTTCTCTTCCTTAATGGTGGAATGTAGCCATAGAGGTGAGGATACCATGGACCATGAACAGGGACAACACCAGAGAGGAGGCAAAACATCAAGTCAGAAGGAGTTTGGCCCTCAATACTGTCAAAAAATAGAGTCAAACACTTTGATTTTTGTATCAGAAATTCAGAGAAAGAAACTCTATCTTAGTTAAAATTCATCTA
Organism: Macroglossus sobrinus; assembly: GCA_004027375.1. NCBI lineage: Eukaryota > Metazoa > Chordata > Mammalia > Chiroptera > Pteropodidae > Macroglossus > Macroglossus sobrinus. The sequence continues at coordinate 227,423 of PVKZ01001824.1, read as the reverse complement.
TCTATCACACAGAGGTAAATACAGAACCTTCTAACCAATAAAAGCATCACACAAGCACCCAGGATTAGGACAATGCAATATTTTAATACGAAATGCACAGCCTTAGTCATCTTACTTTCAAAATGGGCATTCTGGCACCTCCCTCATAAGACCATTAGGAGAACCATAAGATATAAAACTATGCATGCAAATTGTAAGGTGAAATGTCTTCAACTTGTAAATGAACAGTCGTTTTTATTACTAATGAGTAATTTATAAATCACTATTTATGACTATAAGCCATAGACTCTATGATTAAGAAACTTGCTATGCTAAGGTTGATAGAATAACTTAGAAAAAGTCTACCTCTACCTCTAAGCTTTAATAAGACTTGAGTGGAAAACACTAACCAAGTCTACATTTGGCACCAAAATCCTGATAATCTTGTTGGGAACCATAACTGCAAGTCAGGCAGAGACAATGTTAAGTTTTAAAACCCTTACAAAATACCAAGGGAATGTCTGTGAAAGTGGATATTAGAAAGACTATTTGCATGGCCGATTTATTATTCATGAAGAGTATACAGTGCAAGGTTTATGTTAAAGGCTGTCTGGGTCGTATTCCCATCATCATGAAAAATAGCGCCGTCACAGTACTGCAGCCAGAAAGATTTATGGGTGTGCTTTTACCATATTTGAGAGGGCTGCTTAGTAATGACACTAGAGTAACATTGAAGGTAGCCGTGTGTTAATCTGATAATTTGTATTATTTAAAAGCACTCAGGGTGGACTGGTGGAAGTGAAAGAATGAGAGTAGTTAACTTAAAATATTTGTAAGTGATATGAACTAGAGAGATTTTATTTAGCCGTGAACACAAAACCAGAAATGGAATGACATTAGAATCTGTCTGCATAAATATAGAGCAAGTTATTACATTTGCTTTCATCAGTACTTCTCAAACTTGAGTGAGTAGTAAAATCACCTGAAAGGCTTGTTAGATGCCAATAGCCAAGCCTCAATCAGAGATTCTGACTTAGTAGGTTTGGGTCAATATGGGTCTTAATAATTTTTCTTCTAATAAGTACCCAGGTGGTACTGATGCTGCTGTTCCAGAAAACATATTTTGAGACCCACTGGAATACAGGAAGTTCTTAGTAAAGATTAGTAGGATGGCAAACTGTTTCAGTATTACTATCTCTCAAGATTGTAGGGCTTCTCTCATTCTCTACACATATAGAGGTTAGATTATAAAATTCTAGATGTGAAAACTTACATTTGTTATTGTAACTTTGAGGCTTTGCACTAGTGCTAGACATTTCTTAGCTGCGTTGGGAATTTTTTTTCAAGAGTAATTATTTCTGTCTTCCTCTTCTTTACTCTGGCACCATTCCAGGCAAAAATATGCTCTTTCAAAAGTATCTGTGTTGTGGAAAGTGCTTTGTATAGAATGACAATAATTGCTTCACAAAAGAGAATTCTTCCTAAGCTGAGTGTTTATGTACATAAACAGACTTTTGGGTGGAAGGCATAGAGAGTGTATTATGAGCCTGGGCCATGGAGATGGAAGACCTGATATAGGTCAAAACTTATGTTTGAATCTTGGCTTTGCTTTTTTATTTGCCTGGTGCACCTAGGAGATTCACTAATCTAAATGTCCTCACCTCACTGTTACATGGAGTTAATTATTATGAGGATATGTCAAGTCTGTGATGATGAGTTAAAGCATTTAAAGTTCAATTACATTTCTTTATTTTCAACTGAGGGATTTTTAGTTCTAGTTTAAGGGAAATAAAAGTTACCCTTGATAAAGATATTTAGCTATAATGAAAACGATGGGCTGAGTATTTGCAAAAAAAAAAAAAAAAATACATATATAGGTAAAACAGATGTCTTAGCAAGAGAGATTTGTACAATGGAACAGAGATAAAGCTAGAATTGAGCATTCCTGTGTCTGTAAGGTACGTAGGATGAGTGAGTCACATGTAAGGGGTCTGATGGTGTGTACTTTTGTATCAGTTCTTTATGGCCAAAGCAAGAGCCTATGACTGTATATCCAAATAACTACAAAAAGTTGAAGATAATTTGATTTTAAAATTAAAATGTTTCAAATATTCAATAAACAATAATAATATTTACCTACCATGCATATTCTCTCCTACTGGGACCACAATCTTAGAAGCAGGAGTTATGATTTTGAGTCATACAATGAAATAGTCATTCAAAATTCTAACATAAATATAAAATAAAAATGGAAAAACATTTGTTGACATAAATGGTATCTAAATTAAAGCAAAATACATTTAAAAGTATATGTAATTTTATTGATCAGATTTTATGAAAAGTTTATAAAGACCAAAAATGATAAATACAATTGACTATATGAATTTTATTTATTTACAATATGTATATTTGTAAAAATATGTCAATTAAAAAAGATATTCTCTTTGTTTAGTGTGCTTATTTATTATTTTCTGTTATTTTAGCAAACACCAAAAAGAATATTTATAATTGCATTTGTGATTTCTAATATACTGTCCATATTTCAATAGATCTCAAGTATTTAACCCTTATCTGCTACTTTATGAACTTTCAAAAGGAGCTACTATGAAAATTAAAGTAGTTTTATTATATGGTTTTTAAAAATTTTATTAATATGTCTCTGCAATCATATGAATATGTTTTTAAGAAATATATATTTTACATATGTGATCCATTATCTTTGTTTAAATAGCAAACATACCAATTATTTCAGCCTATTGTTTTGTAGGTTGTAAAGTCATATATTCTTTCATTTTTAATAAAGTCAAATACATTTTATTTTAATAGATTTTATATCTTAGAGCAGTTTTAGGTTCACCACAAAATTGAGTGGAAAGTACAGATACCCTGTATACCCTGTATTCCCATACACATGTAGCCTCTTCTACTGTCAACATTGAACACAAGAATGGTGTATTTGTTATAATCAATGAACTAACTTTGACACACCCTTATCACTCAAAGTTCATTCCTTACATTAGGGTTTACTCATGGTATTGTAGTACATTCTATGAGCTTTGACAAATGTATAACACACATTCCCCATTACAGTCTCATAGAGAATAGTTTTGCTGCCCTAAATTTTTTTATGATCTGCTTATTTATCTCCACCTCTCTTAACTCCCTAAAAAACAATGATCTTTTTACTGTCTCCATAACTTTCTTTTTTCAGAAAGTTGTATAGTTTGAATATTACAGCATATAGCCTATTAACTTCTTATACTTAATAGCGTGCATTTAAATTTACCCCATGTCTTTACATGGCTTGATAGATTGTTTCTTTTTAGCACTGAATAATATTTTATTGTCTGGATTTACTACAGTTAATTCATTCATTTACCTGCTGACATGTATCTTGGTTTCTTCCTAGTTTTGGCAATAAGGAATAAAGCTCCTATAAGTATCCTTGTTCAGGTTTTATGTGGATGTAAGTTTTTAACTCCTTTGGGTAAATACCAAGGAACATGATTGCTGGATCATATGGTAAGAGTATATATAGTTTTGTAAGAAACTGCCAAACTGTCTTCCAAAGTGGCTGTACCATTTTGTATCCTCACCAGTAATGAATGAGAGTTTCTGTTCTTCTGTATCTTCCACAGCATTTTGAGTTGTCAGTATTTTGAATTTTTGCCATTTTAATAGATGTGTAGTGGTATCTCATTGCTGTTTTAATTTGTAGTCCCTAATGACATAGAATATGTAGAATTGATATTGTATGTTGATATCTTTTTGTGCCCACCATACATGGGTTACTTATAATATTTGAAGAATGAATAAATGAATGACAAAAAGAACAAAATAAAAACAGCATTCTAATTTTAGTGGTAAAAATTTAGACAGAATTAGAGGTCAAAACTGAGATGGAGAGAATTAAATTTGCCATGATATCTTTAAGTATTATCATATGAACATCTAACTACTTTACTGTATTCAGAATGCACTTTGAACACAGATGTTTTCTCCAAGATCAAATTACTTATTCACATGCAAAATAATAATAATATTATCATGTAATTTTCTTTCAAAGGAGAAAAAGTCTGTGTAGCAATCCTTGTTCTTCTCATAGCATGCCAAGTCACTTGAAGGACAACAGCTGTATTGAGATTATTAAGTTTTAGATAAGCAGAAAAAGGATACAGAAAGAATACTTGATGTTTGGGGTACATGAGCAAACTTTCAGGTAGAACTGAGCAAACTTGTGCTTAAGAAGAAGGTAGTAGATGCATTTGACCCTAGATAAAACATAATTTGATTTTAGTGTCAATTTTTTTTTAAATTTCTCTTTTGATCCATCTCAGTTTCTTTAGTTTAATAAAAAACACTCAGCAGTTATCTTTATTGTCATGAGCCACTTTAATCAGCCACTCAAGCATGGTTTGAACAGATATCTAGAAGAAATTATCTAACCAGTACTAACATTTTTGCATATCTCAATTTGTTCTATTGCTTAAGTCAGAATACAGATTAATTGATAGTAAAATGAAGAATAACATTCTAGTAAATTGAATGATCTTAATCATACTGAACTATTTTCTAAGAACTAGCATATGTATCAGTACAGATTAGGCCTAACTATAGTTACAGGCATTCAGAATAGAAATTCTATTTTACTTTTCATTATACCTATAAAATTGGCATATTTACCTAATGTTTGAAAGTAAAACTTTCCATCTTCAATATTTCCTCAATGTGCCTGTTTTAAAGTACTTGTGCTTTTTATTTGTAAACACTTTTCTTTCTTATTTTAGAAAGCATAACCTGAAGATTTTTGTTTTTGTTTTTGTTTGCTTTTTGTTTATTTTTGTTGGGAGGGAATTAATATAGTTCTTAACTCATATAGTTCATAACTGGAACTTATGAAAACATTATGCTTTTCATACAATTGCTTATTATTTTTTGACAAAAGCATTTCAATTAAATCTTTATAGTCAAACATATTCTTATTTTAAAAATATGATAGCTATTATCTTTTTTTTTTTACCAGATCCAAAATTGAGTCTAGCACTAAGGAAAATTGTGACATAGCTCTGGATATAAAAGAAATATGTAATTTGAGAATTATTAGACTATAAGTGAAATCCACCTCTTACACATTTCTCTATTACAGAACATTTGGTTTTGAGTTTAAAGTTTAGTATAAAATTTATTATGTTCATACTCTATTAAGAACATTTTATCTGACACCGAGGAAAGAAAATGCAAAAAAGGGATAATCTTTGACCTTAAAAAAAAAACAGTCACCTTGAAGAGCCCAAAGTTTGAAAAAACTAAAAACTTCAGAGTTTTAAAATAACCAATAACATAACCTCAATCCTAAGACATAACATAAGCAAATATGAGAGTAGGAGGATAACTCAAATGATGGGCTTCTTAATAGAAAATCTATTTAATGATAAATATTTAAAGAACTAGAACTTGAAGAACATATTCAGTTAGTTGCAAAGAAGACAGTCTAGGCTTGCTATAATAACAAATATGGTATGACAATTAGTAATAATAATAATTATTATAAATGATAACCTTAGTTACTTTCCATATACAAAATACTTGATAAGTGCTTTACAGTCATTATTTCAGTGCTCACAACAAATATATGGAGTAGTTACTCTTTTTGTTATCATTTAAAAATTTTGGACACCTAGGCGCAGTGGTTAAGTTAACTTGGAAAAATCAACTAGTTAGCAAAATAGAGAAAGCATATTTAGCCGGTAGAGGCAACCACAAAACTACTAGGCAAGTACTAATGAGTAGAAGTAAAGAAAATTAAAGCAAAAACAATAAAAAGTAAATAACATATCCATCGCAAAGTAATCTGCATAACCAAATTTCAAAACACATAAGAAACTCAGGAGTAAAAAACACAGTAAATAAAATTAACAAATAGAATTAAGTATAGATAATACTAATTTTTTTGGAAGACCTTGACAAATATTTTATATATGTATGTATGTATGTATGTATGTATGTATGTATGTATGTATGTATTAATTTAGATGGAGAGGAAGTAAGATTTATTGTTGGGCACGAGTAAACAGCAGGTAGTGCTGAAGCTTCCACAAGAGCAGAGCCAATCATTTTTCCAGGGGGTCATGATTAGGGATAGAATTGGCCCCACAGCCATCAAGGATGAGCTGCTGATTTTCAGCTACCATGTCTTCAAATTCATCTGCATTAAACTTGGTAAAGCCTCACTTCTTCATGGATCTTCTGGCAGCCAGGGAACTTGAACTTGGCCCTGTGTGGGACTTTAATCACATGCATTTGTTCTGTAACTTGGTGTAGATGGACCTAATGACTTGGCCAGTGTGAACCCTGGCCACTGTCCTAGGACTTTCCAAAGGCACTCCACATACCTTTTGGGGGCCTAGACTGGGTATAACATGAGATCAGACATGAATGTGCACTGGAGAGAGCTGTCTTTAAAAAGGTCTTTTAGGGCAATTAATATTTCCAACAGATGGTGTACACTACCAAGGAGGCAGCTGTTGCACACCAGGCCACCACAGGGAAAAGAGCACAGGCAGATTCATTGGCTGCAGACAAAAAATGTAAAATAATTATTTCTGGTAACTTCAAGAGATAAATGCAAAAATATCAAAAATAATATTATTTGTAAAACCGTTAAAAAACAGAATAAACAAATGGACATAAAATAAGAACAGTTATAAACCTTAGAAAACGTATGTGTTTATAGTCATTGGAATGATTTAAAATTAAAATAATTTAAAATAAAACTATTTTAGAGAAAAATTTTAAGAACTTTTGTCTGGACAAATTTGAAGAGAAAAATAATGACTCAGCATGATTTGAGAAATTAACTTAAAATTCTACATTAATAAATACGGGGCGTGTATGTGTTAAGAGACACAGATGAGAGATTTAGTCTATGATAGTTGTCTAATATAAATTCTTGGGAAAAGAAAGAGAATGGAGAGAAAGGTGCAGATGCAACATTTAATTCTGAATATATACTTTATCATAAGCCATTTACATGTATTGAGTAACATATACATTGTGACAAAATAAGGAGAGTCAAGGATGCTCCAAGATTTTTAGCATGAACAGTTAAAAAAATGATACAGTCCCTAATTTAGAAGGAGATAACTGAAGGTGAAGGAGGCTTGGCGGGGAAATGACAATAATTTGGCATGTGTCATGAGATGAGTATGTATGTGTGACAGACAAGTTAACAGTTAGATGAGAAGGCAGAAGAGATCACTGTGGTAGTGAGGGTACAGAGTAAAAATACCCAAGTAGTCAGCTGTGAGTTACTCCAGAGTTGAGATGTGAGAAGCAATGGGGATTGACAAAAGACTATTGAGGGTGAATTCAAAAAGAAAAAAAGAGACAACAAAATGAAGAGTGAGGTATTCCACAAGACAAAAAAAATATCTCAAGGAGACATAATAATCAATTGTGTCAAATGCTGATGCAAGACAAACAAGACAAGAACCAAGAATTGTCTCATGAATTTAGCTAGGAGCATGCAAAGAAAACTTGGTCCCTTTTCTTCTCTAACAAAACACACCCCTTATTAGTAAAGTTAAATTTATGATAATGCTAAAACAAAATATATCTATTTCCCAATCAATTTAATGTATAAAACCATCAATAAGGCTAACTTTTATAAGCTTGAAACATAAAAGCAAATGACAAACATATTCTTTTTTCTGCCACATCTCGTGGGAATTTTCCTGTAATTCTTAGAGGAAAAAGAAATTCCAAGTATTAAGTAAATCATCTTCCTTTGAAATTTATAACAGTTAAATTTTATTGTCTGGCTGAACTATAACATCAGATCCTCACTACTACTACTTTAAAAAGTAATTATTCACACTAGTCAATATTTGGCAAGCGTCAATTAACTTAAATAATAGACTGGGTCCAAATTTATTCTCATAAGTGAGCATTGATGACCTTTAGTCTTCATGTATGCAATGGTGATTAACTAGCAAAGATTGAACAAAACAAGTTTTAAAGTTTATGGAATTAATGACATTATTTTGATATGTCTTTATGAAGTTATACCACTTGTATTGGAATGTGGAAATATGTTCTAATACTTTTTTTTAATCCTGGGCCTGAGGAGGAGTAAGGTAAATTTTGATGAAACTCCAAAAAAAAAAAAAAAATAGAAAAGAATTTAATCTGCTCACAAAGTTGGATAAAGAGGGATATTTTCTCTTAATTTCTGTAGTCACTCAGCTGTGCTTCTGGTATAGAATAGTTTCATTGGACTTGGAATTCCCAGCAGAACTGAGGGTAGCAGGTGTTCGAGTCTTAAATAGGCGGAATAGGAAGAAAGTATCCTCAGGAGTAATTACAAGTAGATTAACTGGTCATTTCTAATAATTTAATAATATATTTATTTTGCCTAGTTACTGTTCTAGGGACAAAGTTATTTTATAAGCCATAATTTATCATATTGCCTGGTGGGGTTGGATTGACTGTATCTGGAATTAAAAACTCAAAGATCAATTCCATGTTTATGTACATTTTGGTTATTGTTTATTAATTTCTCAATAGAAATACAATACTTGTCTTTATTTTACCTTTTTTTAAACTAAAGGAGAATTGGTAAAAACTATATGGCATGATGGAGAAGTTCTGTCAGGTGTTAGATGTGGACCAATCCCAGCTCTATCACTTAGTGACTGCTTCAACAGGACCTCATTAAATAATATTGTTAAGCTTCAGTTTTGTCATTTCTAAAATGGAGATGATAAAAAAGATTTTTTCCATAATGCTGCTGTGAGGATTCAATAAAATAATATATGTAAAGCACAATGTAAAATACCTAGCACAAAATAAGCATTAAACAAATGCTAGTTTAAACACACACATACACTCAGCAGCTGGTGATTTTTTCCAGTTTTATTGAGGTATGATTGACAGATAACATTGTCTAAGTTTAAGGTGTACATTATGTGAACTTGATATATTTATAGTTTTGGTTAACACCTTTATTCCATCATAAAATTGCCTTTTTCTTTCTTGTGGTGAGAACATTTATGATCTACCCTCTTAGCAGTTTTCAAGTATATAATACGTTATTGTTAAATAAAATCACAATGCTGTAATTGGATCCCCCAGAACTTCATTTTTTAACTGGTAGTTTGTATCCTTTGACCAATAAATCCTCATTTCCCCTACTGCTCAGCTGCCAATAACCAACATTTTACTCTGTGTTCTGCAAGTTTAGCTTTTCTTAGATTTCACACATGAGAGATAAAATACAGTATTTGTCTTTCTCTGTCCAACTTATCTTCTTTAGCATAATGCCTTCAAGATTTATCCATGTAAATGTCAGAATTTCCTTCTTTCTCATGGAACTAGATAGATAGATAGATAAATAGATAGATGATGATAGATGATGATAGATAGCTAGATGATAGATAGATAATGATAGATAGATAGATGATAGATAGATAGATAGATAGATAGATAGATAGATAGATAGATAGATAGATAGATAGTCTTTTTCTGTTTTTTTGTCTCTTCATCTGTTGATACTTAGATTGTTTTCATATCTTGGCTATTGTGAATAATGCTGCAGTAAACATGGGAGTACATATAGCTTTTAAATATCCTTTTAAAATTTTCTTTGGATATATACCCAGAAGTGGATCATAAGGTCGTTCTATTTCAAATATCTTGAGGAATCTTTGTACTGTTTTCCATAGTAGTTGCAACAGTTTACATACCCTTTTCTCCACATCCTCATCAACACTTATCTCTTATTTTTTTATGGTAATCATTATAACAGGTATGAGGTGTTATGTGATTTTGCTTTTGATGAAAAGCAATGCAATGTTGAACATCTTTTTGTGTACCTGTTGGCCATTTGTATGTCTCCTTTGGAAAAAAAAATCTATTCAGTTCTTCTGCCCATTTTTCTAATTGGAGATTATTTTAGTTAATGAATTGTATCAGTTTTTTATTCTACTTATAAAATACTGCCTAAACTGCTAATTAAACCTATAGTGCTGCAAACGGTAGATATATTACTAAATTTGAAACAACAAAAAAAAAATCCCTACTTTCTAAAAAGTAAATCTGATCATGTGGCTTTCATGCTAAACATTAAATGCCATTTCTTCAATGGCAGACAGGGCTGTATGAGACCAACTCCAACACTCTTCTCCGGTCTCATAGCTCACCTCTTTCACCAGTATCTTATGCATGATTAATTGAATATATTGTAGTTCTAGTGCACATACTCTTCTCTCTCTTGCCATTTCCTGCTGTTTAGCCAATTTCTTTGACAGCTCAGTGTCACTTCCTGAGTAGATGCCTCTCCAGAGCCTTTGGGTGCTATCGTCAGCCTCCTTCATGAGTTGTGAATTCCTTGAAGAGAGGAACGGTTTTAGACCTACTACTAGTGTGTAAAAGGTCTTTGTAAATGTTGACAAGAAAATCAATGTTTTTGTCATAAAGTTATTTCTGGAGTCAATGTCATCTTAGATAGTTAGCCACATTTTAAACCTATCAGAATGAGAGCTCTGTGATAGGAAATGGAGTTAATAATAGTAAAAGTAGGTTTTATTTCCAAGAGAATTGTCTATTTTAAAGAAAGAACAAATAAGACATAGAAATATCATCGAATGCAATGACTTTCACAATGAACTTTTATTTGTAGGAGAAATTACAGAACTCATTAACCAGAAATTTATCTGCCATTTTCTAAAATAATAAAAATAATAAATATATGTGTTTATATTTACTAAATATACATTTAATAAATATATTTTTATATGAATATATATATATATAGATAGATAGATAGATAGATAGATAGATAGATAGATAGATAGATAGATAGATACTGGAACTCTAAACCTTCTTGGAGTGCTATCTTAATCAAAATATATATATATATATATTTTATATATATATATATTCTTTATTTTTACATGGTGAAGTAAATTTTATTGGAATAATGATAGCTAATATCTATTGAGTGCTTACTATGTAATAATCACTATTATAAATGTTTTGTTTATATCATCTCATTTAATACAACCACCCATATAAATTGGTCATGATAGTTTTATGATTTTATGAATGGGAAAACAAGCACCAGAGAGTATAAGATGCATCCAAAATCAGTGAACTAATAAAAAAAAGTGGAATTTATGTACAGTTGTTGTCCCAAGAAAACAGCCACTGTACTGTATTTACATACTATTTAAAAAATGATCTTGTAGGTATATGATGAGATTAATTAACACACAGCCTATCTAATTAATTTAGTCAGTGAAATGGAATGTATTACAATAATATCTTACTTGACACAAGAAAAACTCATCATCTCGTGCCCCTTATGTAACCCTCTTAATGGGATGGAGGAAATAGTCCTGAAGGTAGGAGAAATCTGATAGATGACCTAGATAGTCTCCATTATTTAACATATGTTGACACTAAGTTTCTAAGTGTTAAATAATTTGCACTAGATATAAAGGCTAGTTTGGTGCTAAGCTAAGAATGAAACTCTCAATATCCCATCTTTTTCCCAAGGTTATCTCAGTGAGGAAATCTTTAAGCACTTGTCAAACTTTTGTTACACCTGCAACTAATTTAGAATTCAAGTTGGCAGAACCAACTCTCAACTAGGGTATCTGCTATCACTTTGATGATAGAGCAGCTGTCCAGTGATTTTATTTAAATATTTGTAGAATGATTCTATCACTCACATTTATTCAATTCTACATCTTTCAATAAAAATATAAATCTTGATGAAAGTAGCAATTAGTCTACATGTAGATTAAATCATAACATTATATTTAAATAAGGAGATAATTTGGAAAAAAATTAATGAAAATACAAAGTGTCTTACTTGCTACCTACATTACATTTTTCTTTAATTACAAAGAGAATATCTTCAAGCCTTTTTTTTTTGAGTAAAGTTATTTCAGTTGTTTAAAGTTCTGCATTTATATTATGTTATGGTTAGGTGGCTGATTCCCCTTGGCCTTTTTCTCTATTATCAGTCTGAAACTATTTTGTAGACAATTTATCTCCCTCCATTCGGAAATTCTACTTTTTTCTTTTATGTGGTTTAGAATACATAAAAGGCCCATATATACATTTTTTATTTTCCTTACTTTCTGTGCACCTAAGCTTTTTCTAAATAGGAGAAAAAAGTTTCTTCCCTTTATTGACAGCTTTACCTCTTATTTTAAAACAAGAACTTTGGAATAACAATCTTTAAATTTAAGAATTCATCAGTTGTAAAGTGGATTGTCTGATTTAACAGCTTTCTTGGGGTGGGGAGAACCATAAATACTACATAAAAAGTGCCTAATGTAGACTATATCCGAATTTCAGAAATATTAAAATGTGAAAAAAATTATCTTAGAATTGAGGAAATAAACACTCATGGTTTAGATCTCACTTTCACACTCCATCTCTTTCCTAAGGTCTTCTCAATAAAGGGCCCTTAGGGGATTTGTAAAATATTATTACATCTGCTAATATTTTAAAAGCACAGTATTTATGTTACATATTGCACCTAAATTTTATTGCTTTCCTAAATACAGAATATAAAGTTTCCAGTAGCAAAATGACTTATTTCAAAAGACATGCCCATTTTCTGGGCATTTAAAAAAATACATTTAAATTGAAACAAATGTGTATCTCAAGCAGTCAAATACAATGGTTTCTGCACAGTTTCAGGAAGTTCTAAAACAGGATTTGCTTTCTGTAGTGAGACACAGCAATCTCTGGTTTAATTTTAAATACCACTGCAGGTGTTTTTACTTTGGTTCATATTTAATTGCACTTTAAAGACATTAATACATGTTTTCAGCTGCATAGCAGCAGTGGTATATTTTATTTAAATCCAGAAAATAATGTGATAAACACATTTACATAATTCATTATATTTGACAGTCCTAAGTGTTCCCAGATTTTGACTTACACTATAAAAATTCACTGAGACCTCATCATTTCACCTTATAATTAAGTACACTGATTTAAAGTCTCTCATTTAGTTGTCACAATAACTCTATTTCTGTCTTATAATCATGCATACCTCCTCCTACTTCGTTTCTGTGTGTTTTCTGAGTCTTATTCCTCAGGCTTTGTCTTTGTTCTATATGGACTCTTTACAATAAATTCATGTTTTTCTTCTTTTAGCCATTATTGGTTTCTATTACTTGCAAACCAAAATCCAGTTAATACCTAATTCCATTTGAAAGCACTGTGTAAAATGGAAACTCATAGTAATTTTGGAATTTTTGTATTTACATATAGCAAGATTATAGAGATATACTAGATTTATATCTCTTTCTGTTTTGTAGCCCAGAATATTTGTTAGGTTTGAGATACCATGTAAACTATATTGAAAATGTGATGTTTTAAGTTCTTAAGCAAAAATCAAAGCCAGCTTAAGCAGATCTATTAGTTAAGAAAGATTTTCTGTTACAATTAGACTTGAGTTTGAGTTTTTACTGTATAAACAATGGGAAATATTAAATAATATTTTTAGGCAGGCCTGAGACATATACAAGCTGTGTTTCCAAAAGGTTTGCAGGAGCAGTTGTTTTAATCTCCCCCAAATTTGTACAGAATTAAGAATTCCCTAAGTAGATAGTAAGCAAGATCTGCCTTCCATTTTGAGAAGGCAAAATATGTAGATATGCTGTCTGCTCACATCCTGAAAAGCTATAACATTAGCATTAGATATAAGCTTGATTACGTGGATGTTCTTTACTACTCTGAACCTTAAGGAAATGGCAGAATTATGTGATTATGTAAGATAGGATAGACAAAAAAATTTCAGTGTCAAGAGAATAGAAAGGCTGGTGCTAGAAGCATGTAACTGAAAAACCCAGAATAATAGCTTAGGGCAAGGCTGTCTGAAGGGGTGAGGAGGGAACAACTTCACCAGGATTCAGTATTTCTCTCTCCATACTGAAATGTTCTTTTTCTATGTTAGATCTATTCTTAGATAAGTTCTGACTTAGTGATTAACCTCAGTATATTTTCCTCAGTAATTCTTGATAATAAAAGATTTATACTTGAGTTTTATCAATGATGTTTTTGTTACTTTACTAAATCTGGACTAATACTCATATTGACTGAACTCGAGTCTTATCCTTTCCCTTGATATAGTGGATAGAGTTAATGTCACACAAGCCACGTGGGATTAGCATGGAAAATATTTCTCATAAGAAAAATAAGGTACATTTATTAGAAGAAGAGATAGTAGAAGTATGGCAGGCAGAAATAATAGACATTCAAACATTTCATTTATATCCCCTCACATGAAGCATAGTCATAATTGAATCCTGGCATTGTGGGTAGAATTACCTGTGTAAATTGTTATTTTAGATCTTATAAAAGCATTATTAGGTTTGATACAAATGAGATCCATAGTTTAGAAGGTAGATGAAATGACATAAGTATGATTACGGAACTATAAAAACCATGTTCTTAACACCTAAATAATACCAAGCCATATATTTTTGGGGGGAGTTAAAGAGGAGGTATTGTTACTAATCATGAGTGGACAAGTTAAATCAGTGAATTGTCTGGAAATCACTATCCCCTCTCTAGTGCTCTGTGCCATCCGCATTTCTGAAAAATGTGCTATATAAGGTCAATATCATTATAGGCCTTGACAATTTTCCCTTGTGTCCCTCAATTGTCCCCATCATGGGTGATTATAACTAATTATCCTCAGTTCTGGATATATTTCAAAATAGTGAAATACTCTAGTTTGTAAACTCTAGAAATGACATTTAATTTAATGGTACATATTGCTTTACACAGTTGCCCAGAATTAACAGCCAGAGCAGACTGTGGACACGAAATATGATCACTGCTCATTTTTGGGTGGCCAAAAAGATATCCATGTTGAGGAGTGGCAGCCTTCTCAGTGTGCCAATTAAGTACATTGCCTAAGCTATCATAAATATTTTCAGTGAAATAATGTTTTTTTCACTTCTTTATCTCTCACCTTATTGAACAAAATGAACAGAGAGAGAGAGATTAAGTAAAAAGGGAAGGAAAAAAATTTTAAGTGAAATGAAAATATTAAGTAGCATAGACCATATACACCAGTTTTCAAATATACTCATTTTATTATCATTTATAAAGTTACTCAGGTGGAGATGCTTGTGTTGACATATAAACCTTCATATCAGATATACTTCACTCATTTATTTATTTATTTTTATTTAAATTTTATTTTTAATATATTTTAACTTTTTATTTTGCAATTATTTTTCTATAGAAAAAGATCATGGCAAATTAATAAGAAATATTCTCATGTACTTTTACCCAGAACTTCTACAAAGTGATAATACAATTTTTGAACCAATAAATCAACATTAATACAATACTATTAAACAAACTAAAGACCTTATTTGGTTTCACCAATCTTTCCACTAAAAAGACTATAACCACAAAGAAGATGAAAATCTCAGTGAGTATTAGATCTCTAGAGATAGTGAAGATATTTTTATGTACAAAAACAATAAGTGAAATCAAAAAGGGAAAAATGGACTGTTTTATCAGGAAAAATTTTAAATTCCATAAGTCAAAAATATCATAAATAGATATAAATAAAAGAAAAACTAGGAAAGTTTTTAATTTACAATCTGAGCAATACTTCAGAATTAGAACATCAGTATGAATCTTGTTCTTATAGTTTACAAGCTTTTAAATATAGAAAAATGTATATTATTAAAGCCTCTTTAAAAACTCAAATCTTGTGCTTTTATGCTGCATACAAATATTTTCAAAAAGACATTACTTGAGTGAATCAAGATAACTCCTTAAATCTGTAAAACATTTTATGGTACTAAAATTCTAAGTGAGCTTTTTAGAATTTCAACTCTTAGCTAAAGAAGAAAAAAATAGATAAAGGATTCTTTCAGACCGAGGCAGCTGTACCTTCTCTTTGCATGACAGAAAAATAAAATAGGAAACATTCATAAACAGGTGAGAATTGTGAGTGAAGAACTCTTAAATTTGATGTATTCGTGCATTCAGTTATCCATTCACTCTGCAGAAATATTGTTCATTTTGCTCTCTTTAGAGTTGTTATGTATGAGATGCACTTTACTTTACAGTGTTTTTTTAGAGACAGTATGAAGCCTAAATTCTGTGAGTTTTACAAACTTTTCTGCTCTCCTTTAGCCTGCCTCTCTAAACGAGTTCTTGATACTCAGCTACTGAGGCAAAGACAGAAAAGCCTGAGTGTAATGAGACAGATGTAATTAAATAGCTATAAGTGTTTAGATTCAGATGCATAAGAATATGTGGCTTTTAGAGTAACAAACATTTGTCTAAGAATCTAGGTGGATTATAAGAAGTTCAAAGTTTAACAGATCTGTCTGTACTCAGACTCAGTAGAGAGAGAGCACACTTATAAGGCCTGGAAAAGGAAATAGCTTCTGAGTATCTAAGAAGCCCTTTGAGAACAATGCACAGGTATTGGAAATATGAGGACTCTAAATAGTCTTTAAAGGGAATGCAGACCCTCATGGGTCTGTGGCTATATTTTACAAGGTGACCAGCATCCAGGTGATAACAAAAATAATTGCTTTCAGAAATTAGCATCAATTGCATATTTTAAACTAAAATTATTTTATAAAATTACACATACAAATAGAAAACAAAATTTAAATGTGAGTCCAAATAAAGTCCCATCTTTTTAAATACATGTATTAATGCCAATACATCAAAATTTTAATTGAATAAAAGAAAATCTTTTACATTACAGATTCTACTCAATTTATATAAAACTCATTATATTTCATATCTTAAAGGACTTACTCATGAACAAAACATAGAAAAATGCAATGCTACTGTCATATTTAAGGAAATTCTTAATATTTTATTACTTCTTAGCAATATAACTATGTTTCTTTCCTCAGAATAAAAGCTTGAAAAACAAACTCTTGTCAGGAAACAAGCTATGTGGCATTCGTGCAGAAGAGGTGAGTAAATTTTCTCTTCTAGCTTCAGTTGGATAGAAACAACATTAGTGCCAGACTTTTTTTTTTTTGAACCCAGACATCTGGTGACTGTTTTCTTCTAACATAATCATACAAAAGTTGATGTTTTAATAGTGAATTCAAGCTATGAAGAAAAGTTTAAATTATATTCTGTGCATTTAGTATAAGTATGCATTAAAAAATGAACACCCAAAATGGTTAAATCAAGTTCCTTTGGACTGATAAAAGATAGAGAATGAATTATGGGAGAAGTGAAATTGGGCAAATCATGCACACCATATATATTAGTAATCTTTCATTCCCCATTGGTATTGTCCACATTAGTTTGGGGGAAAAAGTTTATTTTCCTAAATCATCCTGGCTGTAAATCAATCCTGGAAAGCAGATTGGAACAGCAGGGTGATCATGCTAATCAGCTGTGAATTTGAAGCTGGGAAAGATGATAGAAATAGTCCTTTACTGAAATCAGTAGCACAAAATTAATAATAGTCATAAAAAGCAGGAAATGCCTTAGGATGAAGTTCATATAACAAGTCAGGGATGCTGTGTTTGAAACATTATTTTGGGTCACTTAAGAATCTACAAAGAAGAGGAGGGTTGTAGTAAATGTAGAGTCCTGAAGTAGAAATAGAAGTTCAAGGGGCTGAGGGCTCAAGAGTGAGCTTTTGTTTTTAAGATCCAGTATGAACCATATTCACACATTGATATGGTTCTTTGTCTTCTTATGCCTTATGTCATGCATTTCATGTTCACTAACCATATTAAGAAAAATAGGATGCCATTGTATGGAAATGGGAAAATAGTAACTAGTTTGTGAGGAACCACAAATCCTTGCTGCTTCTAGGTATGCAGTTTAATTGCATAATCTTGAATTATTAATATGTCAAACTCTTCCTCTCTACTTCCTTCTCTCCCTCCTTTATATATTTTCTCTCCCCAACCCTGCCTTGCTTTCTTACTCCTCCCTCCCTCCTTCCCATTACTCCCCTTCTTTCTTTCCTTCTTTCCTTGTCTCCTTCCTTCTTTTCTCATTGCATTTGTTTTTGTTGTTGTTGTTATTGCTGTTGTTGTTCTCTTTTATCAGCTTCCTGATTCAAAAAATCACAAAATGCAGGTGGCTCGCGATAAGGCTGTCTGTGAAAAACTGTTTCTAATATTAGAATCTTGCAGTGGTGTGTAATTTACAACACTTTTAATTTTATACTCTATTTCAGGGGTCCTCAACCTCTAGGTACTGTTCCATTGCCTCTTAGGAACTGGGTCGCAGAGCATGAGATGAGTGCCAGGCTATTGAGCGAAGCTTCCTCTATATTTCCAGCTGCTCCTCACTAGCATCATCATCTCAACTCCATTTCAGGCATTAGATTCTCATAGTAGCACCAGTCCCAGTTGCCAAAAAGGTTAGGGACCACTGTGTGCTTCCAATATTGGATAATGGTTTAGGAATTATAGTACCAACATAACACAGTTTCCCACTTTTTAAACTCTACTACCTTGCATAGTTAGAAATGTTCTGAATATAATTGGAAACTGAATCACAGTACACTCACTGTTCATTCAGTGGAAGACTCATTTATATTCAGTGTATGCTTGGAAAATATAAGATTTCAAAAATAAGAACAGATTTCATTTATTAAAAAGGTCTTCATATTAATAGAGTTTACTAGGATATAATAGTACCATGCAGATATTGTATTTATTATGTGCATGGCTAGCTACTTTCAAAATTGAATTTTATCGAGATATAATTTGCATATAGTTCACCTCATTTAAGTATACAGATTGATGAGTTTGGTCAATATATATTCAAGACACGGAACCTTTCCATAGCCTTCAAGTTCCCTCTTGCTATTTTATAATCTCCACCACCAACCCCCAGCCCATGTCAATTACTAACCTGATTTCTGTACCTATCCTTGTTTTTTTCCCCCTAGAATATTATATAAATGGTATTAAACAAAATATAGCTCTTAGTAACTGAATTATTTCCCATAGTATAATGCATTTGAAATTCATCTACATTGTTACGTTTTAGTACTTTATACGTTTTCAAAGATTGTTCAACTGAATTCTAGTATTTGATTTCTTTTTTTTTAATTTTATATATTACATTTTATTGAATTTATTGTGGTGACATTGGTTAATAAAATTATATAGCTTTTAAGTGTTCAGTTCAATAATGTCATATGTATATTTCATTGTGTGTTCACCACTCAAAGTCAAATCTCCTTTTGTCACCATATATTAGACCCCCTCCCCACTTTATTCTTATCTACCCCATTCTTGCCCTCTGGTAAATGCTAAACTATTGTCTGTGTCAATGAGTTTTTATTTGTATTTTCATTTGTTCCTTTCAGTTTTATATCCCATATACAAGTAAAATCATATGGTTTTTCTGTCTGACTTATTTCGTTTAACATGATAATCTCATGATTGATGTCACAAATGATAATATTTCATCTTTTCTTATGACTAATTGTCCATTGTATATATGTACCACATCTTCTTTATCTAATCATCTATTGAAGGGCACTTCTGTTATATCCATGTTTTGGCCACCATGTATAGTGGCTGCAGTGAGCATCAAGGTACATATATCTCTACAGAAAAATGTTTTCAAATTTTGGGGGTAGATACCCAGAGGAGGGATCGCTAGGACATATGGTAATTCTATTCTGAATTTATTGAGGAACCTCCATACTGTTTTTTATTGTGGCTATAGCAGATTACATTCCCACCAGCAGTTTATGAGGGTTCCCCTTTCGCCACAACCTCTCCAACATTTGTTATTACTCGTCTTATTGATGTATGATAATTTGTTTACTATTCACCAGTTAATAGATGTATGTTGTTTTCAGCGTTCACTATTATAAATAAAGATACTGTAAACATTTAGGTACATATTATAATTTCTCTTGAATAAGTACCTAGAAAGAATTCCTGAATAATACAGTACATATTTATTTAATTTGATAAGAAACTGCCAAACTGTTTCCCAAAGTGACTGTACTATTTTTTAATCTCAACAGCTTTTTTCAATTATCATTATTTTCACCTAACTATGTTATTTATTTGTGTTCTATTTCTTCTACTGAGGAATCAGAAGTAGTCATCTTAGATGTAGAAAGACAAATGACTGAAGTTCTTAGGTTAGAATATTTGAAATTAGGTCTGCTTTGGAAAATTGGATTACCATCATCATCTGGGGTTTACCAGAATGTATTTTATTATGGTAGCCAAATGTATCTGCTGAGAGAGCTTTCTTTGTTATAAGCTCTTTTACATTTGTAACGGTCCTCTTAAAAAGTCAGTTTTCTAAAGTGCTAACACCCTACACCTTAGCCTCTTAGCATTCTAAGTGCCTTTTTCATTTTCTGTCTTATTTATTGGCTGCCTTCTCCTTGGACATTTGTCAAATTCAAATTTGGTTGTCAATTTAAGCTTAACCATATTTAATCTACTTTAATAAATAATTGAAATAAGCAGTGAAAACTGAGGCATACAATTGCAGGGATATATTTGAAATTGACCATGCCTGGGTGACTGAAATTCTTTGTGGCGGTTCCCTTTGAAAGGGCTTTGGTTTTCTCTTTCTGCCTAGAATAGCTGGATGTCCAAGTCCCAAAGTGGACCTTAAGCCTTTCTGTTTCAGTTCCAAATTAGTCAGAATCTTTTGCTTGGCTGCAAAAATTAAATTTTGTGCAGTTTGAAAAAAAATATTAAACTTCATGTTTGAAAATATAAATAAAATTCAGGCACTAATCTATGTTTCTACTCTTTCAGTCAAAAAAAATCCAAGCCCAGTTGAAAGAGCTTCGTTATGGAAAAAAGGATTTGTTATTTAAGGTGAGTATCTTTCTCTCTTTCCCCTCCAACTTGCTAGCTCAATAAGTAAACTATATAAAACATGATTTAGCTTAAATTTCCTAATTTTCATTAGGATTGAAGTTGCATTTGACTGCATTTAAAATGTTTTCATTTTCTTACCTACTTAATAGAGATAAATGCAGTTATATTTTCCCGGGTTTTTTCTTAATCAAAGGCAGGCATTGTTACAAAGTAAAGTCCCTCTCTAACCTTTAATTACTTTAATTCAATGTTGAAGAATATTGTTTTTTGGAATATTTACATTAAGGAGAATATATATAGAACAAATTTCCAGAGATGAGGTCCACTGGTGACCTACATTTTTAATTTTCAGATATCCTGCATAAATCTCATTATTATAGAGAGTCTTCATTTTCACAGTTGATTGCTTTTGGTTATCATACTTTTCTTTACTATCACGTCAGGACCTATGCAGAGCTAGACATCTACCACAAACTACGGATATGATAGACTGAATAATGCCCCCTACTTAGGACAGTCACTTGATAATTTCAGAAACCTACTAATGTTATTTTTTTATGGCAAAGGAGATTTGCAGATTGATTAAGAATCTTGAAATGGGAAAATTATCCCAAATTAGACAGGTGGGTCCTAAATATAATTGCACAAGTCTTTATAAGAGTGAAACTAGAAGGCCTAAATAAGAAGAAAATGTCACCACAGAGACAGGGTGAAAAAAGATAATGGAAAGCCCTGGCAACACTTTGATTTTAACCCTATAAAATTCATTTCAGACTTCTGACTTCAGGACTATAAGAAAATAAATTTGTGCTGTTTTGAGCCACTTAATTCATATTAGCTTTTAATAGCAGCAAGAGAAAGTTAATACAAATTCTCCCTTGAGCACGGAAAATAAGAGGCAGATGCCTTTAATTGTTGTGTTTGTGGTACATCTGCATTTCTAAATGTAGGTGAGTAATAGCATATTAGGCTCTTCTTAGTATGAATGATAATTTTTTTCAATGAATAATAAATGTAGATTACTTTGTGTGTAGTATCACCTTTTAAAAATGTTTTCACTGCAATGATCAGGCCCATCTACAAAATGTCTGGTTTAAATAGAGGTAATTCCCCATTTTATTTTAATGATTGAAAAATCCTTCAATTTTTTTAATAGAAACAATAAAAAAAGACTCATCTCTCTTCTTTGGCATCTTCACTTTCAGCTTAGAGTCATGAGAAGGTGTTTCTGTTATGTCAACCAATATTTATTAAATGCTCATTCCACGTGGGGAGCATCTTAATCATTTGCTCTTCCATAAACATGCTTCTTGCCTTTCCTTTGACTTCATTTATAAGACATTCCCCAGAACACCAAGAAAACTGTTAATTAATTCTCATTAATGCTTACTGATTCCTGCTTCTCAGCACTCTGCTCATTGTATGGAACAAATAAATAATATAGAAGTATGAAACAGAAGACATTTGCCTAACTTAATTTTTCATACCTAGACTCTTCAGCTCAGGATATCTTAACTGTTATATTCAGTTTGACCTTAGCTTTTTGCAGTCATAAATAAGAAATAATTGAAACCAGGGGTAGAGGGGTGGGGAGTATATGTGTGTGTTTTCATTTGCAAAGAAATTTCTAATTCTCTATGAATTAATTTAACTTAATATCAAGAATGCAATAAAGAAATAAAGCTCCCTAGACCTGATAAATTTTAGGTATTAGGATAACAGATTTATGTAGTAAAGATAGAATATTACAAGAGGGTTTTAAAGTCTTTTGAATTTTATTTCTCAGATTAAACAGTTATAGAAAGAAAAGTAGAGGGAAGAAAATGAGGAGACCAAATAATTTTCACTGATTTTTTAAATTTATAATATGCCAGTTATTGAATATAGATTCGTAATTTATCATCTTTCAGAAGTGACCAAAATTAGGATTTGTTGGAAATCTTTATGACTTGAAAATGAGACATTATCAGTAAGCCTTGTTGTTCCGTGCCATTTGGAGAGGAGCACTTGCATATGAAATCAGGAGAACTGTGTATGAATAGACCTTGACATTTCATAAATAAGGATGCCTTCAGTTTATACTCTCCACAAAGTTGTTTAACAGAAAAATGTTTAATAACTAAAATAGCAAGAGGTCTTGAAGCATGACAATTTTACAGCTTATCCAGGAGCTAAACAATTTCTACAAGGACCCAGAGTTTTTTGTTTGTTTGTTTGGCTTTCCTACTTTTCTTGTCACAATCCGCAACTTACTTTTTTTAAGTTTTGATTCCTCATTGTATTATGATAGTGGCTGAAGATCTATATGTTGTCTTCGTTCAACTGTGTGCAAAGTCAGAGAACAAAAAGTTTGGGAGGAGACTTGTCCTTAGTGTCATAATTTTTATAAAAGAGAAAAATTTTTTAAGAATTCTTTCCAAACTTGGTCATATATCTATGTTAAGGTGAGACCTTGGTGTTTTCAACTTCTATTGTGAAAGATTGCTTCTTTTAGATATAAAGTAAAAAGGAAGGGGATTACTGATGGAGAGACAACCAATAGTTTCCGCTATTATATAATCATTCACACATCTTGATGGCAGCAGATTCTTCTGATTTGCTTACTAGTATATAGAGAGTGTACATTTAGGTCTTGCATAAGCATATGTTAAATAAATCATGTGAATGAATAAATGAATGAATACATAACATATATAGACATATATGTACATACATATATACATACCTATATATATATATATATATATCTATATATATATATATATACATAAATAGACATGTCAGGGCAATAGATAGTAGAAAGTGATATATGTAGCCCTGAAGAGTCTGTGACCACAGAAATGTATCCATGCATCTTCGAAAATGAGCCAACAAAATATCTTTGGTAATATTTTGCTGAACCCTGAGATGAGTAGTAAAAAAACTCCATTTCCAGTAGTTCCTTGAGAATCTCTTCACTTTTAAATAGATTTGATGGATTTTAGTAAAGATAGACTTTGATGGAACAATGCTTGCTGCTGAAGCACTTAAATTTTATCTTAAAAATAATGGCATGTGCTGACAATTGCAAGATATGTTGATAAATTCAATGTCCTTATTAATGTTTGAGACTGGCTTTTGATTCAGGAAGGCTGCCGGCAGCAGTAAACAGGCCCTGCTGACTATTAGTTGTCCAGGACTTGAGTTACTTTCTGTCCTACTTGATTGCACTTGAAACTGGTATTCTCTGGATCACTTACTCTCCATTTTGCTGCGCTTGTTTTATTTACATGTACACTCATTTTTTTTTTAATTCCAAAAGTATTATTTTCTCATTGTAAGCAAAGAGAGAAAAAAACATTTAAAATTCCATCACTAGGAAGAAATACATAATATTTTGAAATATTTCTATCTAGCTCCTTTTGTTGAAGTATAATTTGCATTGTGATTAGTATATATAACTATGTATTCTATATAATATATTCTGATTTTTACATACTTTTAAAACATAAAGATATCTTTTCATTGAAGTTTTTCATAAAAATTTAAATGAATATTTTTCATGACATGTGCATACCAAAAGTGACTTAATTTTTTCTTATAAACATGTATGAATTCATATGTATATGTGATATTATCTGTCATTTTAGTTTATACTGTGATGAAAAGTCCTGTTTTATTTTTAACATGAGGTATAGCTTTTTATTGAACATGTATCTGACTAAAGTAATTCACTAAAATTATTGAAAAATGTTAAACATTAATTAAAAATACCTAGTGCATATTACCTTTTGGGAAGTTGGATATTTTATAACTTTATCGAGGAATAATTGACATATAATTATATATATTTAAAATGTACAACATGACGATATGATGTACATATACATTTTATAATGATTACCAAGATCAAGATAATTAACATTATCCATCACCTCATAAAGTTAATATTTTGTGTGTATCTGTGCTAAGAATGATTTAGGTCTACTCTCAGAAACTTTGAATTGTACACTACCCTATTAGCTATAGTCACCCTGCTGTACATTTAATCCTCAGAACTTCTGATAAATGCAAATTTGTATGCTTTGACATCCATTACCCCTTCACGCCTCCTCCCTGCTCCTGGCAACCACCATTTTATCATCTGTTTCTATGAAATAGGATTTTGGGGGAGAGTTGGAGGGAGGACAAGTATTGTTTGTTTTGTATGTGTGTTTTAAGATTCATTATATTCCACATACAAGTGATACCATACAGTATTTGTCTTTGGCTTATTTCACTTATTCAAATGACCTCCAGGTCCAACCATATTGTCACGAATAGTAGGATTTCCTTTTTTATAGCTAAATAATATTCTATTGAGTATATATACTATATTTTTATTCATTCATCCACAAAAAGACATTTAGGTTGATTTTATATCATGGCTACTGTGAATTATGCTACATTAAACAGGACTATACAGATATCTCATCGAGATATTGATTTCAATTCCCTCAGATAAATATATATATATATATATATATATATATATATATATATATATATATATACACACATACACACAGAAGTGGTATTGCTGGCTATGATAGTTCTATTTTTAATTCTTTGAGGAACTGACAAACAGTTTTCATAATAATTGTACCAATTTTCAATCACATTGACAGCATATAAGGATTCCCTTTTCTCCACATCCTTGCCCAAATATGTTATCTCTTATCTTTTTGATAATTGTCATTCTAAAAAGTCTGAGGTTATATCTGATGGTGGTTTTGATTTTCATTTCCCTAATGATTAATGATATTGAGCACCTTTTCATATACCTATTGGCCATTTGTATATCTTGTTTGAAAAAATTTCTGTCCAAGTTCTTTGCCAACTTTTGAATTGGATTATTTACTTTTCAGCTATTGAATTGTATGAGTTCTTTATATATATTGGATATTAACACCTTTTCAGATATATCATTTGCAAATATTTTCTTCCATTTTATAGGTTGCAATTCCAATTTATTGATTTTTTTTCTTTTGGGTACAGTAGTTCTTTAGTTTGATATGTTTCTGGTAATTTATTTTTACTTTTGTTTTTCATGCCTTTGGTTTCTTATCCAAGAAATTATTGCCAAGCATTTTTTTCTTATGTTTTATTCAAGGAGTTTTATGGTTTTAGATCTTACATTTAAGTCTTTAATCCACTTTGAGTTAATTTTTATGAGTGGTGAAAGATAGGGATCCAGTTTTATTCTTTTGCATGTATCTTTCCAATTTTCCCAGCACCATCTATTGAAGAGACCGTTCTTTTCACATGCTGTGTTCTTAGTGTCCTTGTCAAAAATAAGTTACTCATTACAGCACATGTTAAATATTCCATCTTGCTTTGTCCTATTATGCTTAAGAACTCTTTGTCAGTGCCTTGACCATAAGTTTCAGATAGATAAACATTTTTTTGTTTTCAATATCAATTCTTTTCCCCTACATTTCAACCTTCTGAGAGATTCAATATGGGTGCTTCAATTTGTTTTATAAAAAGAAATATATTAGGTCTCTGCTGAAGGATACTCATTTTGTGATTATTTCTGTTATTTATTGAATAAAATCAATTTAATAACACCACATGTCATTCAGTGTTTTAAAAATGATGAATATATTAAATTACTGCTTATAAGGAGTTTATTAGTCTAATAATATATTAATTATATATATTACATATTAACATTGTATACAGACTTAGTATGTTATTTAATTTGATCCTCATTAAGATCTCTATGAGACAGAGGAAAAGTAGGATTCACTTTACAGTGAGGGAACCTTGAGAAATTTGATAGCTATTCAGGCCACCAAAATATTTATTTATAAACCAAATGTATTAACAGATTGAAACCATCACTATTCCATTCTATTCTATTCTATTCTATTCTATTCTATTCTATTCTATTCTATTCTATTCTATTCTATTCTATTCTATTATTATTTATTTTAAGTTGAATTGATTTGTGGGAGTATGGATCAAGTCTGTTTCCATAACACATATATTTATACCATTGTATTGAAATACTGACAATAATTCTGGCATATTTGGTGATAGACAAGATATACTCATTTCTTCTGGAACTTAGACATTGAAATGGCATTTATTCTCATTAGTATTTTCTCTAAAAAGCAAATGTGTCCAACTTGGCATCTCCAATCTTGTCTGATCCTGAACACAGGAACATTGCCACATGAATTTCAATGTATGAATACCAACAAGTGTCATATTATTTTCTGATGATTTGAGTCTTCTATAAGAGAATTTTGTGAAGCAGTTGCACCTTAATTTTTAAACTCTGTGTAATTTAAGATAATTTTTGTACATCTGTTTCTCATTATCTCATATTTACCTCATCTACATGTTAAACCATTTTTTAATGAACTGAAAATTTTCAGTGCTATTCATTTATTATGTGTCAGTTTAACTCCAGTTGAAAGAGCTCTGGCTCTAAAAATGTAGGTATCTTGCAGAGCTGGTTAGAGGGGTTAGTGATTTTACTTTCTTAAATGATTTAAGAAACTAAGATTTTCAAAACACATTCAGTTTTGCCTCAAAATGATTTGATAAGTCCGTCAGAGCAGATAATTTTGTCACTTCATTGTAAATCAGAAAAACAGGAGCTACAGAAGTTAGAAGACTTCATAAAACTTGTCTGAAATCAATCATAAAACTAGTAACTGGAGAGTTTAATTCTAATCTGTCATTTAACCACTATATCACATTTTCCTCAGCTAAATTTCTACTTTGTATCTTCAAGTTACTTAGAGATTATACTTTTAAGAATTTTTTTTTATATATACACTCAAAGATATAAAGAGCAAACATGCATAGCTGGAACTATAACTTAGTAACTTAAAAATAAAATATCTGTTGGTAACTAAATTCAGTGCATTTTTATAAAAGCAAGCATTTTCAGTTCAGAATAAGATACTTTCAGTTTAGAACTCACAATTGCTTGGGACAGAGATTTCTCTTCTGACTCCTTATATTCTTGTGATACATCCCACTAGTTTTTAAAGCTATAGTATAAGCATATGTTTTGTAGGAAGCAAGAGAAAATAAATTGACTTTACCCAATCCAACCTAACTTTTTAGCCTTGTTGCTTCTGTGATTAAAACACAAATGCCAACTAGCCTCACTTATTTTTTCATTTTTTTACCAGATAATGAAGTAGATAAGCAGGTTTTAAAGGGGCATATATGTTTCTCATCAGGAATCATGACAAATTTAAATGTAATAAATATTAATTTTCTTTAAAAAATTGGGACTATCCCAAATACTTTTCAGTAAAATCACTAAAAGTACAGAACTTAAAAAAAAAAACAAGCCTAGAGTTTAAAATGACGTTTTTAAAATTATATTATATTAACTACATTTTACAACTGGTTCAGGATCTGAAAAAATAATATGTTGTGACCTATCACATAGGAATACAAAACATTTAAAATGGTGTAAACCAGATATTGCAAATGCATTTTAAAAAGTGAATATCTTTGTGTGTTCCCATCTCACACCCTATGCTTATTATATACCTAGCTAATGGGTCAGGGTGTCTTTCACACTGAGCTTGGATTTAGCCTTGATATCATTCTCATTCCAGGATATAAAGCAACTCCTATAAGTTAGTGACAGTTGGTACTCAAGATAAACCTATTTGCCATCCCTGAATGAGCTCTAAATATTTTGCCTGTGGCCAGTCTTCATTCTCTGGTGAGCTGCTCTTGCAAGATTTGCTCACTTTGTCTTAAATTGTTATATATTTACAAAGATATTGTAAAGAAGTGGTCTATAAATTAAGTGATGTCAAATAAAAAAAAAAGGCACAAGTGAGAATCTTTGCAGAAAATCAAAATGAAGGCAATTAATTTTAGACCAGCCCTAGAATATTTCTCCTTGGCCCTGAAAGGGTGTGTGGGAGACCTTTAATGCTGACCTTCCTTACCTATTCTTGTCTAATTGATCATGTAGCATGTGTGTCTTGGCTTAGCAAGATGTCCTCCCACTGAGAGGGGCCCCTAACCTTTTTTTAGGTTCAGCTGACTTTGTACATTTTCTTGGAGCATATAGAGAGCAGTGATGCCATCGTGAGATCTTTGGGAAAAATCATTCTCTTAGTAGAACTTGTCTGAGATATTAAGTTCCAATTCAGTTCTAAGCACAAGAGCCACCAACTTGATGTACTGGTTTCTTTATATCCAAAATGCTTCTATTTTCAGTACATTATATATATGTACATATATATATATATATAAATTTTTCAATGTGAGATGTCTTCTGTTTCTTTTAATTACACTGCAAATTCAACACATATTTCTGATCAGAACTTGTCTTAGGTTCTAAAATTATCAATTAGAAATAAAGGCCAGTTGTAGAGTCAAATCTGAGCACCCTAGAAGTGCTCAGGAATATAAAACACTCAAATAGCGGTCATCTCTAATTAAAATGTAGAATTATAGTAGTGTCTCTATTCTAAATATATACTTTTATTTTGAAAGTAAAATACAACTAAAGAATAATGAAGAAAACACAATAATTTCACTCATTATATGATTTTTAACAATGCCTTGTTTTCCATATTCTTAGTGTTAATGGTGATGCCTACTGTAATTTCAGAAAACAAGAGCAAGTTATTGTTTTCCTTTGAATTCTTTTTTCTTGTCAACACATTTAAATATTCCCCTTTGTCATGGCAAGAGACATGTCATAAGCACCTTTATGAATTTACTTGCTTTATTTTACTTTATTTCACTGCTGTCACTCAGTTGCTAGGGTTTGTTAATCTATGCATAATAAAAAAGAAGCCAATTACTTCTGAAGGTAATTGCATAAGAAGCTGCTGAACAGACGTAATTCAGAAGAATTTTTAAAAAGAGTTCTTGATAAATTTCATAGTTCATAAAAAGATATGTACAGCTTGTAAAGGCAAGAGCAGAATCCCTAAGTAGTACCCCCTAGGCAACTTTCCCTATAGCAACTTTCCCTGGGCAACCACTTCAATTGTCCCTGATACATCTCTTAAAGAAAGGTTTCAGGTATCTCAGTCTGTACTGTTGCCATTTAGAGTGAACTAACCCCATTCAAGAAATAAGTCCAACAAAGATTCTCAAAACATAGAACCTTCACATTGGAAATGTCTTGTAACATCTTTGCTTCCAGTCTCTTGAGTGATACTGGTTAATCTCCCTGAGAGCTTTGCCTACGATTACATATGTTCAGTGATTAAGGTTCACAACATTTCAAGATAGGTTTTATCCCTTCTTAGCAAAATTCTGACTGTTGGAGAATCCCCTTCTCACTCTCAATAATAGCAGTTTTTTTGTTTGTTTGTTTGTTTTTGTTTTTTAATGCCTATTGATTTCCACAGACATGCCAGGCTCATCTCTAAAGTAATATGTATTTTCCCACCATCTTCTTGTTCTGGTTCCTTCTTTATTCTTTGCTTCTATTTGCTCTTTCTATTCTCTATGTCCACTCTTCTAAGACCCCTTCAGAAGTAAAATTTGAGTTCATGTTTTCAGTCCTAGGATCATTATGGAAACTCAGCAAAAGGCATCATTTAGCCTTGTTGGGTATCAATTCCTCTGTCTGAAAACTATGTATAAGATTAATATATACACTTCAAAGTTATTTAACAGGATCAAATAAAATTATATATGCAAATGAATTTTGCAAAAATGTTTTATATATATTTTATTATCAATAAATTGATTTTGTTTTGGGATTTATTTCCCCCCAGAGAGAAATTTATTTATCAAAATAATATGGGACAGTTTTAGAGTCTAAACAATTGTTTTCTTATTCTCATTCAAGAAATGTATCACATCTCAACACAGACCTTCCTACTTTGCAGTCTCTGAGACATGTAAAACTGAATTCCAGGACATTTTTTCTCCTTTCAGATACAGAGCAGCCTTGGAAGCCAAGGAAAGAGAAGTTCATCCTCTTCATTTTAGGCAAACACATTAATATTATTTATTTATAAATGAGTGGGAAAAAAAGATAACATTCTGGAGAGAAAATAGCTCGTGTTTTTATTTTTGTTTTTATTTAATATTTATATGACAATCTAGATATGGGTTTTTTGAAAATGAAATTTTTGGGATACGTATACTTTAAATTTTTACATGACTTTTTTTATTAAAATAAATTGGTATAAAGACCAAAATCTAACACAATGAAATATATATGTGTGTGTATATATATATACCCTATTGATAAATTATACACCTGAAACTTACTGGATTTCATTAACCAATGTCATCATAATAAAAAAATAAAAAATATAATTTATAAAAAGACCAAGAACTAGATGCAATTTCTTAACATAATTGCCATTGGCCATTGTCTGTAGACAGAGATATAAAAGATTACATTCTTATTTTCAATTGCCTTTAACATATAATTTGTAGGAATAATAGATGAAAATTGTCCCTAATTTTAGTTAGATATACAAACAGTTTTGCTATAATAATTCAGCTTCATTCTTGGTTCTATCTTGGACAAAATTGATATTCTCATATATTGATAATTTATTCATTAAAATCTATAAAATCTCCTAAAATAATATCATCAAAAATAGCTGTCTGGATTTTTTTTATTTCCAGTTGAACAGAAACTATATTAACTCAGTATTATATCACCCCCCTTATTCATGTGTTCAATGTGTTTTTACTTTAGATTCATTGTTGATAATGATCATCCTACATTTATATTTTCATTTATTTGAGCCCTTTTATTTGCATGCTGCTTGGATTTTCATGTTAACTTGTCTGTAAGAGCCCAGTAATAAGCAAGCACAATCTTATAGATTGCCTGTTCAATTCGAGCATTTGAGCTGTTTTAAAAATAATACCCAGCTTTACTAAATGAGGATGTTCTAGTTGGTGTTTTATAAATTTTAACATGTATAGGGATCACCTATGTATCTTGTTAAAAGGATGTTTGATTCAGTGATCCTGGATAGGACTTGAGATTTTGCATTTCAAACAAGCCTCTAGAGAATGCTAACTATGACAGTCTGTGGGCTACACTTTAAATTGCAAGGCCCTAGGCATTTAATTAATCTAATAAAAAAGGATTTGGTTTTCTTCTTAATTCAGCCCTTTCACTTAACTTACTAGTAATTCATTTGCATATACACCTCTGAAAGAGAGTATTTGCATTTATTATTTAACATCCTTTTCCCCCCTTATCGCTGCTGAAAATTTGCAACAGGTATATAAAAAAAAAACAAAGTTGCATGACAAATCGCCCTGCCTTTGGTCTAGTAAGGGAGAGAGGCTAGTTACAATGCATTTTAATACAACAGAGCAAGTATTTTAAAGGCTCTTTATCTACCATTCTTGAGAAAGGAATTAGTGAGTGGAGGGTTCAAAGATCAGTAAACCTATTATTACATTGAGACAAGCTTCATGGAAGAATAACATTGGATTAAACCTTGAAGGTGTTGCACCAAAGCCTGTGCTTGGTAGGTACTCAGTAAATACTCATAGAAAGGACAGAAAAAAGAAAGGAAGGAGTCAATAAGTGAGGAATGCTGTTTTTATTGAGAAAACATTCTAGCCAAAGGTAGGGTGATTTAAACATGCGTTACTATTTCACAAATTGTCATAGAAACTTGCTGACATATATGGTACATGTAAAAAGAGGCAAGAAAAGAGATTGGGAAGACAGGATAATGTCAAATCATGAGGGGCGTTGATGGTGATATTAATACATTTTAGAGAAAACTATCAATATTTTTATGAATAGTACTTCTCCTTGTGGTGGGAAAAAGGTTCAAGCTCCTGCTGGTTTGTATATGGAAATCAGTTTTCCTCTCTGATTTGTTCTTCTTTTCCCATGGGCCCTGGATGGCTTACCTTTTCCAGCCAGTGAGGTACATGCCGGCAACAACTTGACATTTTGATGATTCTGACTAATCAGGATGCCCACAGTTTTGTTTCTGGTTTTGGTTCTTTTTCTTTTACCAGTTACCAACTTACATGTTTGATTTTAAAGTGAATATAAGACAAAAAGACAAAGAAAAGGAGGCTGATAATATAGAAATATGATACTCAGAAAATAGAACCCCAAAAAATACATCACAAACTAATGTTTTCATATTTCTTTTTAATAAGCAATTTAATGAGACTGGAAACTGTATTGCTACTTAATGGGGTATAAAACTTTTCTCATTTAGTGTTATCTAGTAGGCTGTGAAAGAAGAGGTAGGCTCAAATATTCTGGGTGACAGAGAAAAAAAATGGGAGCACTTGGATTGGTCTTTATATTTTAGACATTTATTAAGCCCATGTTTTATTCAAAACTGGACTCACTCTCTTCATCTCCAACCCATACAAGAGGCAGAATTTGTACAGCACTTAAAAGTATAGACTCTGGATCCATATCTCTGTGTTTAATACTGACTGTCAATTTGGGTATGTTTTTGAAGATGAGTGACCGTGTGTCTCTTTTTGCTCTCATCGGTAAAATGAGATTAATGTTAGCTTCTGTATCACATAATTATTTTGAGATTTTACTGAGTTGATACAAGTAAATTATCAACTTACAATAGTTCCCCAGCACCTATTATTTATACAAGCATTAGCTATTATTATTTTTTTAATTAAAACACTTACTTTCTTTTGATTATAATATTGATAACCAAGTGTTTTGGGTTTTAAAAGGATCTTGGACAAAACTCAGGCTCTTACTAATTTAAGTAAGCTGCTTAGCCTCTCAAAGCTATTTTTCCAAGTGCAATATAAGAATCATCACTATACTGTAGAAGTAGTATGTGTACTACAGACAGAGGATATGAATCAGCAACTAGTGGGCACTTGGCAAATGCTCATTGCCTTCATATTCTCTTCTAGTTTGTTTTTTGAAATATATGCAGACAAAAATAGAAGGATAAACTTTTTATCCCCTTTCTTCATGCTGCTCATAGGCAAGCCTGAGAGAGGATTGAGAGGAACTGTTGTGTTTAGATAAGAAGGATATAAATGGAATCCACAGGGTAAACTCACTGGGCACAGAAGCAGGAATCTTCCCATTTTTGCCAGGAAAATGTGGAAAGTCCATATCTTTTCAGCATCCATATATGAAGGTTCTATGGCACCCTGAGGTGTCAGCTATCATTGCATTTTATTTCATAACTCTACCAAGCGTTCTCTCATATTATAGTTGGGCATTACTTTTCTTAATGCCAGTGAGAGTTTTCCAAAACAGCGATAGAATTTCACTCACAATTTTATACAATAAGTTATATCATTCCTTATTTTGAAGTTTTATCTGTTTACTCTTTCTGTTGAGAGAAAAGTGTATTAATCAAAGGCTCTAATTGCACAAATATAAAAAAAGAAAAAAATTAGTCTGCAAGTTAGAGCTAAGCAGCTGGGGTTAAGCAGAAATAAATGCATTTAATAGATGTTTCTCAAACTTCTATTTGTCAGACATTGTGTTAGATGCACTTTATATAGCAGACATCAGTCCAAATATAACACTTTCTATAGGGGGTTTATGGCTATTTCAGATACGTGGAGACTTTTGGATATTGCCCAGTGTTCCAAAGCACTATCATTTGTAATTTCTATTTTTGTAGTTTAATTTCCCATACATTTTTCCCCATTGGAAAGGAAATTTCCCATTTATTTATTCATTTTAAAATTGCATTTGTAAATTATTTGTTTTTTTTTTCAGTTTCATTCCATCTAATTTCATTTTGGTTGTTTTCATTTTGGGACTATTATGAATATTTCTGCTCTGAGCATTTATACAGAGGTGTTTGTATTGACATAGACTAGTTAGATCATATGTAAATATGTTTAATTTTTTAAAAATATATTTAATATTATAAAAGACCAAAAAGTTGTTTCTTAATTGGATATACCATTGCATCCTCTTTCTTCTTTATTGATATTCAATTGTTCCAGTTTCTTTATAATTCATTTTTAACCTAGCAATGATTGGGCTGAGAAACATACCTTGAATAGTGTACAAATTCTTATGTCACTATATTCATGGATTTTTACATAAGACACTCATATAAAACTCCTTTGATTAGAGGTGGGTGGAGATTCTTTGTTTTCATAGTTCTGCAGGACAGTTAAGTATTCTAAATCTAGGACATCAAAAACTCAGAAATAAATCTTAAATTTATCACTGACTAGGATAATTTGGGGCAAATTTTTTAACTTCTGGGTCTTCTTCATCTGTAAAATTGAGAGCTCATCATCTGTGCAATGCCTAGTAGAGAACTGATTGCTTTATAAATTTAGCTTCTATTATCCTCCTCTTTGTTCTCCTTTCATGTTCTTTATTAGCTACTTGTTTCAATCAGGAAAAATGCATTTGCCTGATTCTCCTCTATATTAGCCATAGTACTGTGAGCTCAGTTGTCCCATCCTGTGTTCTACTGTAGTTATCTGTGTGTCTGCCACCTTTCCCTATAGAACTGAAAGCTCCTATTTTGAGGTGAATTCATCTAATCCCAATTCACTTAATCAAAAAAGATTTATTGAGTTCCATCATCTCTGTGTTAAGTATCTCACCTGTGTGCCATGAATAAAAAACTTAAGTATGATTTTTTTTATTTACAAAGTCTACAAATAATAATAGTAATTATTATTTTAAATATCTATCTAATCATCTATCACAGGACACTTTAGATGTTTCTATGTCTTGGCTACCAAGAATAATGAACATGGGAGTGCATGTATCTTTATATATAAATATTTTCACATTTGAGGGTAGATACCCAGAAGAAGAATTGCTGGGTCATATGGTAATTCTATTCTGAATTTTTTGAGGAACATCCATACTGTTTTATATGGTAGCTATAACTAATTTACATTTCTAGTATCAGTATATGAGGGTCTCTTTATCTCTATAGCATCTCCAACACTTGTTATTACTTGTCTTATTGATGACAGCCATTCTAACAAGTGTGACGTAGTATCTTATTGTGGTTTTGATTCATATTTCCCCAGTAGCTAGTGAAGTTGAGCATCTTTTCATATGTATGTCTTCTTTTGAGAAATGTCTGTTCAGGTCCTCTGTTCATTTTTCAATTGGATTTTTTTTTTTGTATTTAAGTTGTATTAGTTCTTTACATATTTTGAATATTAGCCCCTTATTAAAGGCATTGTTTGCAAATATCTTCTCCCATTCAGTTGTTTGCCTCTTTGTTTTGTTATAAATACTGAAAATAACAAATAAACAGAACGAACAAAAACTCATAGACACAGATAATACTTTAGTGATTATCAGAGGAAAAGACAAAGAAGAGGGCAGTAGATAAGGGTAAAGGGTGTAAAATATATTTTATATGTACATATAATATTACATATGCATAAATATATATGTTTAGAGTTTTTTATTTAATTAAAATTTGTGTGATGTCATGTTTGGGTGCTTGGGGTCCTAGAGTCAGAGTGCTTTAATCTCCCAGAGCCACAGTTACCTTATCTGCAATCTGTGGTTGATAATAAAACTGACCTTAAAGCAATAGTTCTCAAACTTGTTTGTAAGAAGGAGATTTAACTTTGGGTGGTGAACACACAATGCAACATACAGATTAGTATTATTGAATTGTACACTTGAAATTTATATAATTTTTAAACCAATGTCACCTCAATAAATAAGTTGAGATTTCCAGTGAGTTTGGAAAGAGAAGTAGTTATGTGGGTATAAAAATTAGAGAAGTTTCTTATTTCTTTGGAGGCATATGGAGCAGCGTGATCAAACAGCCCAAGGCATGAAAGAACATGGGGAATATGAATATGGCAAATGGGAAAAGAGGTGACCTAACAAAAGCTGAGACCTGGAAGCAGAGCTAAAAGATATGCCTAAGTCAGATATTGGAGTGTCTGGGATAAGGCCTTTAACTTTACTATTAGATTTGCTGAATTTAATCAAAGGTTAATATGTGTAGAGCCATCATTAATGTACATTATTTGCTCATATCTATATTCATGCAAAATTTTGATTTTGAGTACACTGCTGTAAAAAGCAGTGAGTGTCCTTTCTCCTTAAATCTGTGCAGTCAAATCCTAAATTTTTTGCAAGCCGGAAACCACCTTTTAAGATTAATTGCCAGGTGTCACTGGCAAGAAACACGTTTCCCCGAATAGACTCCTATTTGCCAGTTCCAGAGATTAGCAATATAATTAGATGTCAAAATGCATCTTTTCTGCATCTTTCTCTGCTCCTCCCTGCTGTTTTTGTAATAGGAAAACCTGAAAGTAACAAAGCAGGTGATCTTACATATCTAATTCTGGGACTGAGAAGCCTACAGTAAAGGGAAGAGATATGTTTCCAACATGACTGTACATTTATTTATAACAACACAGAAAAGCAATCGTAAAAATTTCCTTCTAAATATTTTTCTACATCTTCACATTCTTTGTGTCAGTTCAGGCTCTCCTCTTCTCTCTTGAATTACTGTCAGGATTCCCTGACTTCAATCTTTTTCTCTGAGCTATCTATCTTTCACACTGTCAAAAGAAATGTTGTGTTTAAATTTTAAATTTGCTCATTATTTGTCTTCTAAATCCATCATTATCTCTCCAGTCCTTATAGGATTAGGTCCATCCACCTTAGTACAGCTTACAATGCTCATCTTTGCCTACTTTAGTATCATCTGTGTCAAACACTGAACCACTGAAGACTTTCATTTGTTGTAGTTTTCCATTTTTTTATTGGTTTTTCTTCTGATTTCTTTTCCTTACATGTCTTTGCAGCCTTTCTTCACTTAGTCAATCCTAAATAATTGTTTAAATTACCTGCAGAGCTCATCATTCTTAAGGCCTGCCTTAAGTAAAAACTGTGTACCACTCACTATACCAGGGCTATGGGTGAGAACTACTGCCTTTTTCTTCCAGCTCTACAAGCAGGCAGAGGTGGGGATGGTAGTATCTGGTCTTCTTAGCTTGCTCCTCCCTGTATAGAACTTCTACCTTATGAGTGAGTTGGAGTAGAGTGTTGATGGGATCAGGCCTTGGCATCCTTGCATTGTCATGCCCAGAATAGAACTTCCACACACAATTCTGACTGAGTAAAATCATAGCCATAGACTGGGAGCTTAGAGGAGAGACGACACTATCTTCCTGTTTTTACTCTCAGAGTAGAGTACTCAGAGTACAATTTCCATTACAGGGAAATGGAGCAGATTACTGAGGAGTGGCTATTGTTCTTAACAAGATTTAGTAAATTTTTAAATGAATATTTACTCATTTTCTGTATGCCCTTAGGGTAATTTTCAGTGATTTTAATGATTGTTTCACTGAAAGTGTCATTGAGCTTCTCCTCACATTGCCAGTCTGGAAATCTTGCCTAATTATTATTTAGTTTTAAAACTAGAGCTCGGCATTGTCACCGCCCAGAAACCTTTCCTGATGCCGCAGGTTGAAGTATGGGATCATCTTCTCTTTCTATTTGTATTGAAAGTGTCTTTTTTGTCTCTATTCTCCTCTTGTTCTAATTTCCTCAACTTCCTTTCTAGCCATCGATCTCATCAATCCTTAGTCTTCAAAATACAATTAAGGTCCATACTCATTAGCACTCTCTCCTCTTGCTCAGTCTCAGATCTTGGGACACTTTCTATGCTTTGTAAGCACACTATGTCCATTTCTATTATAGTGTTTACTACATTACATTTAAATTACATACTTTTTTCACCTCAGTAGCATCTGTAAACTCCTCAATTACATGTTATTTTCTTTCTGCCTCTAGCACTAGACACATAGTTAGTACTAATGAGTTAATTCAACACATGAGCAGTGAGAGTAAAACATGAGCCAAGTACTGTAAAAGGTATTGGAGATATAA
Organism: Macroglossus sobrinus; assembly: GCA_004027375.1. Taxonomy (NCBI): domain Eukaryota; kingdom Metazoa; phylum Chordata; class Mammalia; order Chiroptera; family Pteropodidae; genus Macroglossus; species Macroglossus sobrinus. Next base: position 188,768 of record PVKZ01001824.1, on the reverse strand, counting down.
AAATATAAAATAAAATATGCTATAACTGCTCTCATGTTTCATATGACCTAGTAGGTAAAATAATTACTGAGGAGAGTGTTAAGTGAATGAATTTTAAAAATGAAAAGTACGGAGATGAATCTGTACGTGATATTAAGAGAGTTAATAATGTCAACTGATATTATTATGAGGAGTTGAGATGAAAGTAATGAAGGGATAACTGAGATAAAATAAAAAAGCAAATGCTGTTTAAAGTAAAAAGATCAATGGGAGAAGAGTTCAAAGCAGAGGGTTCTGCATATCAATCACCTAATGTATAGTAAGCACAGACCTCCTGAATCTCAAAGCCTACTGTGGCTGGAAAACTCAATATGAAGGAAAGTATAGTGAGAGATGTGATTCGAGGGATAGGTACTACTCATATAATGTGTGGCTTATAGGGTATGTTCAGGATTTTCACTTTTATTCTATGGTCAGCAAACCATAGCCAGTTCCAACCTGATATTTGTTTTTATATGACCTGCATGCTAGAAATATGTGTTGCATTTTAAATCAAAAGAGAAATATTTTAGGATGTGTGAACATTATATGAAATTCAATTCAGTGTCCAAAAAAAAAAAAACAAAAACCTTCCCCAAACCTAGTATTGAAACATAGCCATTACTAGAGAACTTGCTGCTTCTGTGTTACAAGGACAGGGTTAAGTAGTGATACAGATCATATGACCCTCAAAACTATCTGGTATTGATACAGACCATATGACCCTCAAAACTATCTGAAAAAAAGTTGAGCAATCCTAGTTCTATAGTAATGGAAAATATTGAAATGTTTTAATCAAAATACTTAAAGGGCACATAATCACATAGCCATGTCTTGTTTTGAGAAGGAGGGAAACTTAAAGGAAAACTACTTAGGAGGTGTGTCAGAAGTCCCCCCGGCTGCATGATTTGCTAGGAAGACTCAAAGTTCCAGATGCCAAGAATTCTTACTCAGTGAAGTTATGCAGATGTGCTTAATTCCTTTACCAACATGTTGTGACAACACATGTATAATGTTTTCTGCTAGAGAAGTTTGCCTGAGCCTAGGAGTCCAGGGTTTTTGTTGCATACTGGACATGTAGGCACTCTCTGCCTAGCATATACTATAATTCCAAACTCCTGAAAAAAGAGCAGATTTTCAGCATGATCCATATTGTTTGCACAGAGAGTTTAGTAACACTGTGATCAGTGAATGGTGTAACATCATTATCAGTGAATGGTGGAAACTTCCCAAAATTCATGTTTCCAGATGCAAGCTAAGGGCTAACCTAGCAGGCAGGTCTTTGTAAAAACAACAGTTTCAGTCATGTTATTTTAACTCTCTTCTGTATGCGAGGTCATTACAGCATTATAGATGGAAATGGTAGTAACGTGGACTGAGTTGCTAAAGTATAAATGAATAAAAGAGGACAGGATTAAAAGATATTGAAAAGGCAATGTGCACATGATTTAACCATGAGCGGGGTATGGTAAGTTAAGTGTAAGAAGATAGCAAGAATTATGCAGGAATCTGGCTTTTCAGTAAATGGTAAACTGATCTCCTCTGAAGTTGCATGGCCATTCCAGTTGAAGAATAAACTGACATGATGGAAGAAAGGACACAGCTGATCAATTTTTTTTTTGTCTCACATTTCAAAAAGTACTGCAGGTTTACGTATGTATGTGGATATATATTTAGTTAGATATGCAAGCATGTATACATATACATATATATAACTTGAGGGTTTCTCTGAAGATATTATTTGAATGATATTTTTCATTTTTGAAGTCTAAACCAGTTGAAAAATATTACAGGTATTAGAAAAATGAGAAGTGAAGGAAAAGCTTCCTTCTAAAAGTGTGCATGCACGCGCGCGCGCGCGCGCACACACACACACACACACACATACACACAGATCTAATTTCTTTTTTATTGACAAGCATAGTTGTAAGACAGTTCCAAATATATTTTTTTCTCTGCACTAGCATCTATGGCTATACTGGCTTCATATGAGCAGATACATTATAAAACATTTTGAATGTACTGATATTAAGGTTACTTCTCACTTTGAAATATATAGGCTTGATGCTTATGTTAAGCATAAGTCAGGATGTGGGTGTGCTACTGAGGCATGTCAGGGAAATGCTGATCTCTAAAGAAAACCACACTGCTTCTTCTTAGGCAGTGATTCCTAATGCTGGATTTGCATCGAAATATATGGGCAGATATTTCAAAACACTAAAGCTTATTCTAAGCTTTGTGAGATTCTGCCTCAAATCGTTTGAGTTAGAGAATGGATATTTTCATATACAGTAACATTGATCTAAGGATTCATGATTGAGATGTCTGGAGGTTCACAAGTGAGAAACAATCAGAATCTTTAGAAATGCTTTGAAAACTTTTTTTTTTAATTCTCTAACTGAAAAAAAATCAAGTTTCTCTTTCATACTTATTTGAGGTGAGCTTAATGTAACTCTTCTTTGTATCACAAATTTCTACCCTGAGTCGTTTGGATACGTTACTAGGTTGAGTATGTGAATGGGTGCATACACCTTGGATGGATAGATCAACAGAGAGAGGAGAATGAATGGGGAGATGGATAAGTGGGTGGATGTGTGAGTAGAAAAACAGAGGAATGCATGGATAATAGAATAGATGGTGTTCAAGTGGAAGGATGAATGAAGAATGGATGATTTGACTGTTAGCTGAACTGATAAATGTATGTATGTATGGATGGATGGATGAAGGAATAGGGCACACATAAAAAAGAGAAATGGTAAACTTTATAACACCTTGTTGCAATGTTTAATTTAACAAATTGCCTAGAAAGAAATTATTTTTCCCTGTTCAGTAAAGATATGTCATTTAAAAAGATCTACTTATTCATTAATTGTTCAATTGTAAGTTCCTTAGAATTAGATGATAATAATTGACACAGAAATTGTAAACAAAGCAAAGTAAACAAAGCAAAGTGACAGCTGCAAGACAGGTGAAATAACCATATTGACCTTTTTTTTGACAGCTACAATTACAAGGCATGTGACCTCTCTAACTGTAAGGATAGACCAGTGACAAATGAGGAATGCTAAAAAAATTAAATAGTTCTTTTTGTTGTCTTTAGCAAAGCACTGTAGCTAACGAACTAGTTTACAATGACAAAATTTTGCTGAAAACAAAATAACAGCTCTAACTTTCTGATAATTATTCCAAAGATAAATCAAAAAGTTGTGCATCAACCTTTTTTGGCATATATTACCTCATTTAAGCCTTGAAACAAATGATCGATTTTAGTTAAACATTTTAGTACTATTTTATTAAGAAGGAAATCCTACTGAGAAATCTTTCTAAGTTTTTTTTTAAGCTCTAGATTTTGATGATGACATGTTCTTCACACAAAGAATTGGTTTATCAAGACAGTTTTGGAAGTTTCTTTTTTTCTTTCTGTGTCATCTATTGTGGTTTCATGAAATATTTCTCACATGAAAACCCTAATTTGTATTTCAACATTTTTGCTCTTTGTCAAGAGGAGGGAGAGATCACATTTCCTGTCCCATTGCAGTTCATTTTATTTGGTATGCAATGAAACCCAAAACAACATAATAATTAGAAGCAAAAATGGGCATTGTCTTTTGTAACCTCCTACCAACAGTCTTAACAAGATGAAGACTTTGAAATTAGATATATGAGTACCTACTGCTAAATTCCCAAGTGAGACACCTTTGAGTCATACAGGTGTGGCTTCTTCAAAGTTTTCTTGGCTCTTTTGCTAGGTGTTTGTAACATATTTAAGTATTAGCACAGTTCTTGGCACATGGTAAATATTCCATAAATTTTCATTGGTACTATTAATCCCATTTTATAGACAGGGTAAAGAAGTCAACAAACTTCATGTGCTTGTTCATCAGATCTTTATACATATTGTAGCACATACCCTGTTTAAAATGGTAAATAATTATTAGTTTATACATCATATCCTCCACGACAGTACACATTTTTAGAGGGCAGAGTCTATATCTTGTACATCTTTTTAATTCTTATAAATGATTGTCACATGGTAGATAACTATTCAAGGAATCAACCTGAATCGATTTGAATACAAGTCATCATTTTGTTAACAATTCAGCAGATGTACTGGCAACTGAGGTTGGCAAGAGTTCTAGATAAGTTGACTAAATATTAAATAAATGTGGTAGTAGCCTGATAAACAATGAGAACGTCTCCCATTAATTATAATATAAATTATTATTTTTATTATTTTTTATTTGTTGAGCACCAGCTATGTGTCATTATCACATTTAAAAGTGTTTTAACACTTACAAAGACCTTTGAAGTCATATTATAATGTAAAGATAATAATCAACCCATTTTTTGAGAGACTAATATTGCCAGGTACTTTTCTGGGTATTTATATGATTCATCAGTGAACAAAAGTTCCCTACTTTTATAAAACTTACGTTCAAGTGGGTATGATAGCCAATACTTAATAAACAGAAAATTTATTTATGTAATATATTAGAGAGTTCAATGCTATAGGAAAAAATAAAAAGTAGAGAGGAATAGAGGATACCCTTGTCATTGCCAAATTATGTGTGGCAGTTGATTCTACTTTTAAATCCAAGTGAAAAAGAACAAAATAAGTTTGTTGGTAAATAGGCTGTGAAAACATATTTAAAATCTCTATTCTAAAACATTAATGAATTTAAAGAAAAAATATGCACTTAGAGTAGTAGGGAATTTGACAAGGTGGCATGTAAATGTTTCCATACCTGCTGTTTTCAACAAAATTCACTTAGTGGAATAAAAATTTTTGAAAAGATGTTTGGGGAAAGCATCCAGAGCAGCTGCTGCACTTTGGCAGTGACAAAATTAAACAATTGGCTTCATCTAGCATTCAAATGGCAAAAGGATTTGCATAAATAGAGGGGATCATGACATTTCAAGCAGATTCACATAGGGGGAAAAAAAAAGTACCTATTCAAAATATTTACCATTGATTTATTTCTGATATCGACAACATTTTGTGCTGGATTGTATCCACCATCCCTCAGCACTCTTGTCAGTATTGTTAATAAACCGTCAGTTCCTGTGCAGCCACTGCTTGTCATGTCAATTAACTGCCAGAGAAAGATTCACAAGATGAACAAAAAAGGCTCTTCGATGAACGTTTTTTGGACTGTTAAAGTTTGGTCTCAAAATCCTCAATTTTCAACTAAATAGAGAGTCCTTGTAAACAGCGGGACTCTTCAGATACAAATGAAGAGGAAAAAAATTAAGTGCTCTAGAGAAAGATAAGAAACTTTTTTTCTTAGTGGCAGCAGCACCAAATGTACTCACTTGCTCATTTGTTCATCCAAAATTCATTCACAGGGTATCTGGCACGGTTCTAACAATGATCTATTCAGTGGTTGGCAAAATGGAAGCAATCCATATCGTGAGTGAGCCTATTGTCTATGAGGGAATGAGACGTTAAAAATCAGATAGATAAGTGCACAGATGATAACCATAATCTGTAGGGATGAAATTTAACCAGTAGGCATTAATATAAGGATACAAATTGTTCAACTATTAAAGCACTTCTATATCAATTAGTAAATAACTATTTCTTTCTTCATCCTGACACTTCCTGTAATTTTTTTCTCTCTTCCTGGCACTTAGCTGTCATTAAGCACCATAGCTCAGCCATAACACACTGATAACCTTGTGCATCTCTACATAGGTCACATAGGCAAGGCTAACCTATAGTTTAACCCAAGTCTTGGTGGAATGTCCTATGATGGAACATGGAAAGACAGATAGGTGGTCTTCTAAGAAGCTGTTACAAGACTGTTTCCAACTACTTTCCTATTCCACAGGAGGCTTTATGAAGTAGTTTCCTATCTGTCTTTCTAGAGCCAGTGAGACATGGCACTTTCCGTATCACACCTCTCCCTCTCCTTTGGGTACAGCTGTGAGCTATAAAACTATTTTACTATAGTTAGAGCTGGATCCACTATGACAGAAAGACCTAAAACTTGACTGTCATATGGCACCATTGGTTTGATGTCATCCACTGACACCAGAGATATGGATTGCTTATGCCATGCTGATCATCCTTATGCTTTCACTGTGAGTAATAAACTGTTGAAATTGATTTGGACACATGTCTCTTTCCTGGCTGATTCTATGGGAATGTCACAAGCCTGATTTGAAGCTGCCACAATGCTGCTGCTTAGGGACTACTTGACTGCCTGACACCTATCAAGCGGGGAACTCCCAGGATCCTGCTAGAGCATTCAGAGCAGAGTCAGATTTTACTGGTTCATGTTTGTACCATACAAAATATTTTGTTTTATATATCATAACTGGTGAAAGTAATAATAAGAAAAAAAGAGTATTTCACAAAATATAACAAGAATGTTAAAATGATATTTGCAGTTCAGAAAAAATCGCTATAAGAATTAGCCTTTCAACTGGATCCTAAAGAGTGTGTGGGAATGGACAAGGGAGAACAAGGTATTTTCCCCAGGAGCAGGAAATTTTTCCATAAATCCAGGCAGGAAAAAACAGAAACATTTTGGAAACTCTGAGGTGTGTAAGTACATGTCTCATTCCATGAATTTTAAAGAAGGCCATTCGCACCTTGGGTCAAACTATCTCTTCTTTTCTTACTGCCTATTAAAACACTTATAATTCCACTCATAAAGCTGAAGTTTTTGAGACTTCAAACTGAATACCAATATAATTTTGTTGTCTCACTATGTGAAAGACAGATGATTGTTTTAGTGGCAAATACAGAAATGTTTAAGAAACACTTTAGACTATGAGCATAAAGATAGAGATGTTGCCTTATGTTGTTTTAATTTGTAACTGATCTCATATCAGAGTGTTAAAAATAATATCTGGTAATCAAGATGTGAAAAAAAATGTGAGAGAAAAAGGCAGGAGCAAGAAGTGAAAAGAGAGAGAAAATGTGTAAGGGTGGAAGTTCCTCTATTTAGAAAAATTTACAAAATATCTGGGATTTATTAGCCTTCCAGTAAATATCTGTTGAAAGATTGAAGGGAATAGGAGAAAGATATAATGAAGAAATTAAAAACACAAAATAAAATAAAGTATAATCTGCAATAATTAACCAAACAACACATAAATTCTAAATTCACAGCATACACTGTCATGCAATGTCACACAGGTCTTCCTGAAGAACTACTTGTTGGCTTGTTCAGGGAAATTTTAATGAAGAAGATGGATATGTTCTAAACTAAACACATGACCAGAGGTAAAAGACAATGTTATTATAGGCTTAGCTCAGGTGGTGTAGATTGTCTAGTCGAACAAAAGTAATAGTCTCTGAAGGTAGTGTAGGAACAGCTTGTGCAAAGTCTCAACTGAATATGAAGGAGTCTGCATTTTATTGTAAAGATGATAAAGAATAACAAAAGTGGTTTTTGTTTGTTTTTGTTTGTTTTGTTTGTTTGTTTTATCAAAGAGAAACAGGTTAAAAGAAAGGTCCGTTAAAACAAACATGATAGATTATGCAAAATGATTTTCTGATGGAATCAAGGGAGAAAAAATAGAGACTAAAGGCCGTGAATATAATGAGGCAGTTGCAGCAATCTAGTAAAGAATGGAAATGAGGAACTTCTTTAATAGAAACAGTACAGAAAAAAATTATAAGTGCTTAGACATGGACAGAAAACTACCTTTGAGACTGCAGAAGTGTATACATTAAGGATCTTGACGAGGGAACATTATCTTGTATCATTGGAGTGATGTTAATGTAATCACAAAAGTATAAAAATGAGGCAGGAGAGTCAGAGTTGAAGAAAGACATGTGTCAATGAAAGCACGGGTTTGATTGATATGGCCACATGCCAAAGAATGCAGATAGCCTCTAGAAGCTGGAAAAGGCAAGGAATAAAGTCTCCCTAGAGCTTTCAGAGAAAACCAGGATTGTCAACACTTCAATTTTAGCTCAGTGAACCTTATTTTGGTGTCACTTCATATTTAGTGGCCTTTTTCTTAATTTTATTTTGATAATTTCATCCAGTAAAATTTTTCTTTCTGTGATTTCCATTTGGTTCTTTCTTATAACACACATTATCTTTCAAGATTACCTATCCCTTCACTAATTAAGTACATAATATCTTTAATTTCTTGATTATATTTTTAATAGCTATTTAAAGTGTTTCCCTGTTATATTCAACATAAGGACCACCTAAATGTAGGTTATCATTGTCTTCACTTTTGTTTAATTTTGGGTCATATGTTTCATTCCTTTGACTATCTGGTAAGATTTTATTTTGTGCTGGACATTATTATTTATACATTACAGAGATTCTGGGTTTTATTTCCTTCTGAAGATTGTTAATTTTGTCCCATAGTGAAATTAAAATACTGGCATTTACCTTGATGTAGAGATGGAGTTATACTTTGTTAGCGAAGATATGTAAGAAGTCCAAGATAATACAAAATTCCTCTCATCTGCCAGAGCTAAAACTAGAAAATATGCCCAAATCCCCACCTACCAGAATCCTGTCTATATTTTAATTTGACCTTCTTATGGAAAACCTAAAGTAGATTTTATACTAGTAAATGATTACATAGTAAATATTTTAGTCTTTGCAAACTATATGGTCTCTATGGCAACTATTCAAATCCACCATGATTGCACAAAAGCAACTAGACAATACATAAATAAATGAAAGTAGTTGTGCTCCAATAAATTTTACTTACGAAAGTAGGCGCCTACTCAGATTTGGCCTTTAGGCTATAGTTTACCAACAATTCCTCTAGTGTGTGGCTATTAATCTAAAGATGCCTGTGAAGCTAATAAGGTTTATGAATGTCTATAGAAAGCCAGTATCTTTCTACAAATAGTGTTTCTGTTCTGCTCTCAGCCATTTAATAGTTACTTTGTGATTAAACTTGTGGATTATATTGTCCTGTGTATGCACTGTCCAACTCTGCCAAGGAATGGCAAGAACATTCTCCTCACCCCCCGCAAATTTACTTTTGGAAGCCCGCCCCTGCTCATCTCACTATTCTCTCTGCCACTCTGCTCTGGATACTCATCCACTTACTCTGACCCAAACTCTCATCACTGCCTCCACAGTTCAGTGCAACTACAGTGATCTGCTTGGGCCACAGCCCTTTGCACCTCAGTCTGGAAATAGTTCTCAGGCAGAAAGCTGATGTAGTCATGGGTCTCACCTGGGTGGTTTCCCATACTTCAAGTTTCACAGCCTGGTGTAATTAGATCATAGTTGTTTATGGAAAGAGGATTAGTCCTATATCAGGTACTGTGTCCTGTCTATAAGCAGCGGTTTTGAATCTTTTATTTTTAAATAACAAAAAATATGAATATCTCACAAGAATAATACTCCTGTTTGCCACAACATGAATGAACCTAGAGATAATCTCTGCTAAGAGAGATAAGCCATACAGATAAAGTTGAAAATCTCATGATATCGCTTATATGTGGGATATAAACCTAAAAGCAACAAACGAACAGGACAAACAACACAGAGACTCATGGACATGGGCAATAGACTAGTGGTTACCAGAGGGGAGGTAGATGGGATAACAGGGGTCAAATATGTGTTGACAAAAAACTAACTATGGGAGGTGAACGCACAATGCCTTACTGTTAAAATGTACTGTTGAAAGTTATCAGATACATTAACTAATGTCACCATTAAAAATTTTTTAATTAATTAATTAAAATAAATCTGAATCAATAAAAACAAAGAGCAAAAAAATTAAAAATAAATTTGATTTACTCACATTAACTGAAAATGTAAGATTCATTTGATTTGAGGTGTGATTAGATTGAGAATTTTTCAAAGTCACCAGATCATTTCAGAAGCCACCAGTAAATATCTTCTTATCTCTGGCATGATGTTAATTAGATACCTAAATCCAATCACAATCATTCAACTCAAGAGTTGAGATACAGCAATTGCTTTAAGGAATTACTTTCCTATCTCTGAAAGTAATTGTTGAGATAACCTTTCCTAAAATATATGGCTAAAAGAGGGTATAAGGCAGCTTCCTCCAAAGTCTAGGTGTTTCTGAGGGGGCAAAAGGAATCAATATCAAGTGTAACCAAAAGTGATATACAATAGGTTTTCTTTAAAGGGCCATAAGTGCCACATGCATATATACATACACATAATGGCAGTATAATACTTATAAAAATTTAAATTTGAGAAAAATTATATATATAATATATATATATATATAGATAGATAGATAGATAGATAGATAGATAGATAGATAGATAGATAGATGGATATGCATTTACTCTTATTTCCTAATGGAAAGGTTTATTGAACTTTATAACTTTGATATATTAAAATTTACTTTAATAGCATTTATAACCACATGTTATGCTAAGCTATTCCTTTGTAATGTGGGATTAGAATTTGATTTAGTCATTCAAATCTAAGTCTCTCAGTATTACTCCCAAGTTAATAATGTTGAAGTGAGTAGGTGTTGCATCAAAGAATCTGATGGCCAAAGGTAATCATGGTACTATTGCTTTATACTTTTATGAGAGTAAGGAGAAGCAGATAGAAGTTATTGACATTCTGCCTCCTTAAGTCTACAGTAAAATGAACCGTAGAGACAATGGTGGTGGTATGGTGGTCTGCATTATATCTCTAGAGTCTCATTCATAGCTTCTAGGTTAATGCTGCTGAGCAGAGCATATGTTCTTCATACGTACTAATAGAACCATCACATTTCCATAAAATATTTAATCCTATCATTATTCTTTCACCAACTGCCAAGTATGCTCTACTGGTAGTTGAGAACATCTCTTTTATGAGTTTATTTTCCTCATTGAATGGATAATCTTACAATCACAAAATTACTCAAATTTCCTTAGTGGTCTATAAATATTTTTAATCATAAAACTTGTCAAAAAATTTTAAGCACATGTCATTCATTATATGTATATTTATTAGTTATAAATTACATACACTCATATCTTTAGTGGTTGGGATAACCAGCTATGGATCCAAACTGTTTAAGTGTGAATTCTAGATCTGTTATTTCCCAGCTGTCCACTTGAGTAATATATTTAATAAATCTGCATCTCAGTTTCCTCATTTAAAAAAGATCAAAACAATACTAGTTACCAGATACAGTTGTGAGGAATACATATAAAAGTTCAAGGTTGTTGTTACCAATATTATCATGTGACTATTTTACTGCCAATTAAGTACATTATAAACATAATCAAAATGAAATAAAAGCAATGATGAGATTAGAAAATACATAAATATAACTTCTAATATGTTTTACATTAGAAAAACCATGGGATATTTTTAAATATTGTATAATACCATCTATTTTATAATGTTAAAATCTAAAGTTAAAATGTAAAATTTCTAATGTTTTCTTCTTCTACTCCAGTGGAACATCTCTCATACTCACTATCTCAATTTATGCATAATTTGCCTGAACACATCTGCATGTTTTTGTTGGTTCCAAAATGTAGAGCAAGAACCATATTGTTAATAAGAATGTGGTAAAACTATGGTTAGAAAAACTCTAACAATTAATTTCTAACTTTGTTTTGCTGATGCCACCTAAAAGCTTATTATAATGTCGGCTGTTGCCACCAATACTATAACACACTCAATCATTATAGTTCTCTACCAACCTATATCCCCAGCAAATGAGTTACAGTAGTCCTCTGAGTTTATTTATTAAAACTCTTCAGTGAGCAAAACAGTAGGAGGAGGCTCTGTTCTGAATTTTCTATTTAGAATCTATATACATAGTTTCCTCATTTGGCCCTAGATAGGACAATTTCCAGTTTAGTCTTTTCAAGCAGAATGTTGTGCCAGAAAAGAATCTGGCTAGACATCATTATGCTGATACCCTGTGGTGCTTCTTTCTCCTGTTTTTTCAGAAGCTGAGCTGAGATTTTAGTCAATATTCAAAAGATTGTGCTAGTCCTTATATCTTCTCAATTTAGCCCAATATAGTTTAGCATTTAATTTTTTTAATGGCATTTACTCATTATGTGGAAGGCACAAATGACAAAAAAAAAAGTTCTAGTGAAAAAAATGTTCTTATCTTTTATATCTTGACGCTTAAGTTGTTTATCATTCGTTTGTATTTAAATCAGTCTTCTATAGTGGGTGAGAAAGGGTAGAATTATTGTGACTTGCTCATACTGCTTTCTGTGTCTTCTTGGGAAAACAAACATGCGTGTGCACACACAAAAACACACATCAGTGCATCTTAGGTGGTATACTTGGTTTAATATAAACTGTGATTTTGGACAATATTTTCTTGGCTTCTAAAAATATGGTTTTCTGAGTGAAATTATAGAATCTGTTTGTTATAATTTTATATTAGAACCTATGCTTGGAAAAAACCTATACCGTCTGTGTTTCTGGTATGTTTACTATCCTTGATAATGAGAATTTTGGAGCCAACAATATTTCTTTTTATACCTGGCTGCCAGAAGTCTTGGGAAAAAATTACATCTTGGCCAAGACAAATGGATAGAATGGTATGGCCCCATTATCAATGCCTCCTTCTGTTGTCACTACTCCACATGTTCCTTCACATTCCTCACAAGACATATATGCTTTCCATAGATCTCATATGTTTATGTATGTTAAAGATTTTAACACTTTTAGTGTTAAAATTGTTTCAAGTCATTTTTACCAGAGGTAAGGAATAAATATTTCTATATTCTATAAACTTCAGGGAAATTCACGAGAAAATTAAAAAAAAAAAGATAGCTAGATATTCTTACTAAGAGGTCAGGGGTAGGAAAGGATTAAAATAAATGTGTCAATTAGTTTCCAGAAATATTGAATCACTAACCTAAATTTTGAATGATAAATTAGAACCTTGCAGATTTAGCCAATTGACAAAATTTTCTAAGATGACCCATTGAAATTTCAGATAAAATTTAACTCTTAACATCAGCTTCTATCTGTTTCTTGGTTATACATCTGTGTTTCTTAGGGGGAGAAAAAGACAGTTTTTGCATGAAATAAAACAGTGATACCATCCTTCATAATCTAGCTCAATTTAAGGCATATACTTAGGAAAAATAGCAAGGAACAGCTCCAGCAGCAAGAGACTAGGTGGTATAGCTAAACCAGGCTCCAGTGTTTTATGGTCTATAAAATCTCAGAGCTCTGTAATTTACTTTTTTAAAAAAAGTAAATTAAGAATTATGATATGGACTCTAGATTCTAAACATATTCTAAAGCTCAAATGAAAAAATTAACATGTAGTGTTACCTTGATTAGGAAGAAGACTGACTTCTCAGGCCACTCCGAAGAATCCCTTCCCAGTCTTGTGTTTCAGCTTAGACACACTTTCAGTTTATCATTTAGAATCTCATGTTATGATTTTTATTCGACATGATTGCTACCCAATGTATGTTTTCAACCTTTATACACAGATGCTGTTACCTAGTTTGAGAAAATTAATTACTTCATAGATACTTATTCAAGGATCGAATGTGAATGAAAGTTATTCTAGAATCATGACTAGCTCCTCTAAAGAAATTCAATCTTTTATTTCACAGAAATTAAATTGAGAAAACAAGTACACTTGACTTAAAATAAATAAAACTCACTATCTGGTAAAGTACCCTGTCTTTCATAGGTCTTCTGATGGTTCAACACCCACAGAACTGTTCTTGTTTTATATAATTTTATAACTACTGCATATGAATTAATCCAGCCACTGATCCTTTCAAAACTAAGACCACAGTATGATAACATGGGTCAGTACCTGCAATTCCTATGATTGTTTTTCTTTATTCTTTTGTTTAATTTTCTGTCTCCCAAGATCTCTTGGCTACATTTTACCAGGTTAAATGAGTTCTTAAAAGTGGTAAATACTTAAAAACTTGGGGAACTGATGGTAATACAGCTTTCAAAGACATATTTATATTTTGGTCAGAATTCATTCTATCTGCCCTGATACACATTTCCTGGATTGCTATATTACACACACACTGAAGTCATTCTTTAGTAGGTGTCCCCTATTGTGGATGATAGGATTTGGGCTGAAACTCACACAAAATGTCAGAAGGATGGAGGCAGAAGGACCTGCACCAATTTCGTATGCCCTCTGGACTGCAGATAACTGATGACAACATCTTGAAGAAAGTGATTGTCCACTAAAGAGAACCCTAAAAAAGAAAATAGCCTGACAACATGAAAGGGTTAGAGGGTGGGAGGGTGGAGGGGTGCCCAACACACAGGAGATTGTTAGATAGCTTGGTCACCAGGGATGTCAAGTAGCACTGAGGCTGGCATGGACCAGGAAGAATTTCCCCATAATTGCTTTCCACTGTGACCAAACCATGACCCCTCCCTGTCATCCCTAACTCCTGTGCCAGGCCAAGGAGGTGGGACAGGTATAAGGGTCACTCTTCTCCTTTCTTCTGTTGGGGTTCACTCCCATGGAAAGAAGCTGGCTCAGGCAGGGCCTTTGGTGGCCAGGGACTCACAGTGTGTATCTTCAGTATTCAGTGATTGAGAAATGTAGCTGGGCTGGGGGCAGCAGTGACACAGGGAAGTGACACAGGGAAGACAGAGAGGTCCAAGTCTGGAGCTTGGAATCTGAGGTTGAGGCCTATACTCCTGATGTCCTCCTGATTTGGGGTCCATTGGTGGGAAGGTGAGAAAGACAGAGACCAAAAGGGACAAGGGAGTTATGGGTCAGGCACCAGGACAGGGGCTCAGAGCTTGTGAGCTCACCCACTTGTAGGTGCCTTATTGGAAGCCTGCTTTTCCTCAGCTCTCTATCTGTCTTTTCATTTTTATTCAGAATGATTTTATTTATAAGTATTGTATTTACACTTATAAATACACATATGATGAATTGTATATACATGGATTAAGTAGCCATTTAGGGACAAGTGCTTACTGGAAAATTATTTTCTACAACATTGAAGTATGGAGAATAACACAGACCAATTTAAGAGATGATAACTAGACATGGATACAAAGAATATATATAAGTTTTCATAATCAAGAACAGTATCCTCACCATCTCCTTTCTCTTAAATATTCACTATAGGGCAGAAAACTTTAATCAAAGATGGAGTTCAGGGTACTTGTGTTCAGCCTGTGAGGGAGAGGAGGGATGAACAACAGACAAATGGGGCATTGATTGTTAGCTATATTCTTTCTACAAGCCTATGGCACCATAGCATCCAGAGTGGTGATGTCCTGGTCACTGATGAGCTTCTTGCTGCAGATTTCTCCCCGGCAAACTCAATTTCCTTACCTCACAATAACATCAGAAAGATCCTTCATTCTTTCCAGCTTTAGATTCTTTTTATTGGCTAAACATAGGAGGCAGGCAAAGTCCAGCGGTATAGAGAGATCTGAGCTGTGTGGTCCTGAGTCTCTCCTGCACGACTTTTGTGAGCCTGCTGAGCATCTTCTTGACACTATACAGCTACAATAATACAGCTAGAAATTGGTGGAGGCAGAATTTTAAAACACAACTTCCAAATCTGAGTCCATTGTTTTTTTAATAGCACAATTGTGTCATTTGCAAAGGTACAGAGCTATGGTGGGTTAGAGAAGTGTTTTAGGCTAAAACTCAATAATAAAAAGAGTGAATACTATAATATTAGGCTTCTCAGGATGCTGTAATGAAATACCACAGTATGAGTGGCATAAACAACAGAAATTTATTGTCTTGCCATTCTGAATGCTGGAAGCCTGAAATCTGGGTGCTGGCAGATTCAGTCTCGAGTGGGAATGCTCCTTGGCATGCACATGGTGGCTTCTCATGGAGTCCTCACATGGCCTTTACTCTGTGTGAGCCTGGAATAGGGGGACTAGAGTCCCACTTTTTGCAGTCATTTAACTTTAATTACTTCCCTAAAGGCCCTATCTCTCTAAATACAATCACATGGTGGTAGGCTAGAGCTTCAACATATGAATTTTAGAGAAACATAATTCAATCCATAGTACTAGAAACATATTGGTGAATTTATATTACAAGTTATTTTCAGGGACTTGGGTTGGAACTTTGCAACTGGATATTTTGTTCCAGTGCCTATTTAATGCATATTCATCTAGAATACGTCATTTTCTGCAGCTTAACCAAATGGCCATATAATACAGTACTTTTAACCTAATTTGTAAGTGAATTTTCCAAGATAATTTTTAAAAAATTATTTGGCAGTGAATGACAGATGCTTAAAGTGGAGAAACGATTATAGAATTTACTGAAAAGCTTTACTTTTCCTCATTTTACAGGCCCAGCAGCTTACTGATCTGGAACAAAAATTAGCTGTGGCCAGAAATGAGCTGAGGAAAGCAGCTCTTGACCGGGTAAGTTTACATTTGTGCACCAACACAACTTTAGTTTTAGCAGACAAAGCTTGGGTATGTTTATTGTTTCCCTTGATTTATTAATGCAGGTCCGGATGCTGTGCATATAAGATGATTATAGAATTTCCGAGTGTTTGATATTCCCCTTGGCACCCAGTTTTTTCCTTGTTTTTTACTGCTGCAGTAAATTGAGTCAAAGTTCAGGCTTTGTGAGTTCACGGCTTAATTTTCCACCTTGCTGGGAATATTTGTTCTATAACACCATAAATAAACATGCTTTGAAGCACCAAAGAACATGCCATGTATTAACTCTGGATGAATGAGTTATAAAGCAAACGGAAGTAGTCACTGACACTTTTCATTTTGGAAATCTTAAATCAGAGCTCTGCAGGTCGAGGCCTAAAAGAAAGTTGCTCTCTTAACCATGAATTCTATTCATAAAAAGATAATGTGAGGGTGAGTGACAGTCCATCTTTATAACAGCTTTATTGAAATATAATTCACATGCCATAAAAATCATACATTTAAAGTTCACAAAGTTGTGCTACCATTATCACAATTTATAGATTTTCTTCAACCCTTTACCTCATCTATTTAATTTTGGTTTTATTAATTTCTCATTGCATTACAATTGTGTATGGTCAAGATAAGCCACAATTCCCACTGGAAATGTGTCTTTCATAGGAGTCATGCATGAAGAATAGGTAATTTATATATGGAAGGCAAAATAATATAGAGGAAGGAATTGGTCATATAATTCAGAATTACTTTTCTATTGCTTAATAGTTAACAGTAAAATTTCTAAATGCTTCTCACTTTATTTTTTTTTCATTTTTGAATCAACTTTACAAGATTACAGAAAATATATATATATGTGTATATATATATATATACACACACATATATATATATATATATATATATATATATTTAGCTTACTTAGAAGAAAAGAGTTGAGTGATTTTAAAATAATACATTTCTTTGTTCACTCATTACTCATCCATCAAATTCCCAATGTAATTTTCTCTAATATCCAAAACATATATCTAGCACACATTAATACAGAAAACTCTTAATCACAGAAGTGAATTGTAGTATTTTAGACTTGAGAAGATGAACACCCACATTGCTCTCAAACAAAGGCATGGGAAGTGTATACCTAAGCTACAGGGCCAATCCAGAAGTAATTTGCATTTTACTAAACTTTCAGCCTATCCCAAGATCAATTCTTGATTAGATTGAGGTTATCGGCCATCATTCTAACAATGAAAACATGTCTAGACCCTCTCTTGTGGAGAATATCATGTGGAGAATTTTGGGTTCATTTATACACAATATCTGACATGTAATAAAAATATTTCTAGACATGTAGAGAGAGAATGAAATCTATCATATACAGAGAGAAACAAGGGAAATGTACCTCGAGTTGATTCAGATATTGGCGTGAGAGTGAAAAGTAAACAGAAAGAGAATTATAAATGTTTAAGACAATTTCTAAATTTCTAAAATATTTATTATTGTCCCAGAAGGAGTGACAAGCAGAAGCAATATTTGTGGAGATAATAGCTAAAAATTTTCCAAAGCTTTGAAAGACATTAACCACAGATTCAAAAATATAAATATTCCACAAGCAGGCTAAATACAAAGATAACTGCATTATAGTCCAGGTGTGGATTGTTGAATATAAAAAAGATGAACTAAAACAGAAAATGAATAATGAAATAATAAATATCAACTTAAGTATGTCAGTAATTATATTTTTAAATGGTCAAAATATTCCAAGTATAAGGCTGAAATTATAAGACTACATTAAACAAAAACTCTGCA
This sequence comes from Macroglossus sobrinus, assembly GCA_004027375.1. Classification (NCBI taxonomy): domain Eukaryota; kingdom Metazoa; phylum Chordata; class Mammalia; order Chiroptera; family Pteropodidae; genus Macroglossus; species Macroglossus sobrinus. Next base: position 170,625 of record PVKZ01001824.1, on the reverse strand, counting down.
AGCAGTAATAAAACAAAGCTTGTGTTTAAATTACTAGTATCATTCAAATTAGACTTGATGTTAAAAATTTATAGTGTCAAGATGGGTGTTTGATATGGTCCAAGAGAATGATACAATAATCTTAAATCAGTATGCATACAACAATATTTCTTTAAAATGTGTATAAATTTTATTTTTAGGCGAGACAACCCTTGGTTGGCCTCACAGATCACAAGAACCTTGTCAGCTTACAATCCTTTATTTTTTATTTTTTTATACCTACAGCACCTGCTTTTCTTTGGTCGGTGGTCTCCCATCCAAGTACTAACCAGGCCCAACTCTGCTTAGCTTCCGAGAGCAAACAAGATCAGACTTGTTCAGGGTGGCACAGCTGTAGACTTAAAATGTATATAAATTTTTAAAAGTACACTTAAGACCCATGCACCTTTTTATTATCTGCTATATTTAATATAATTTTTTAACAAAATAACAGACACTTAACATCATTGGAAAAATAAAAATGTGAATAAAAATAATGAGATAACATCTCAACACCATCATTGGTAAAAATTCAAGTCTTATGGTACCAAATTCTGATACAATAGTGACAGGAGCATAATTATTAAAAATCAGTTATTAAATGTGTATATCTTAGAATCTGCACTTATCCATTTGTAGTTGGAAACATATATAAAAATAATAAATACAACAATATCTGTATTAATAATAAAAGGAAATAATGTAAATGCTTATTGATAGAATTAATATATACATTTAATATATTTTCTGTTTTTTATTTACTATTTGCAAGTAGTAATTAAAATTAATATTAATGAATAAATATAAACTCATTTGCATCAATGTTGATACATCTATAACATATGCTGTTAAATGAAAAAAAAATAAAATTATATGTGTGGTATGTAACAATTGCTTAAATACACAAAATGTATTTTGTTTTGACTACATTTTAGATAAAAAGATAAAATAGAAAGATATACATCAAATTCATGGGCACAATTGTCTTTGGGGAAAGAAAAAGTGAAACAACACTAGGCATGCTTACAAATACTTCTGGTTTCCAAATGTTTTATCTTCTAATAATTATACAGATAGTCTTTAATTCATATGCATAATTCATAATGCATATATGTATATTATATGCATTATATATAATATAGCATATGCATTTATATATGCATTAAATATATGTAGTGCATGTGTATAAATGTATTGTATGTATATATATGCATATATTTTTATATAACATATACAATCAAAATTATGCTTTTTAACATTTAATTCAGATTGACATTTACCTGATATTTGTTATGTTTGTTATGTTGTTCTCTATATGCCCTTATATTTTCCAATGAAGTTATTTTTTTAAATGAAGAAAGTGTTATCTGCTATCACGAGCTTTCCATTTTTGTGATCACAGCTTAGCAATGATTTCACTTAGAAAAATAAACAAGTAAGATGGTTGAATTCATAGACTTTTTTTGCAAAAATATATTGTATATATTTAGCAATTTTATAAATTGGAAATTGCCTCTTAACCACTACTTTGAACTGTGGGTATTTTGATACAGAATAGAGGAGATGGAACATTTAAGCCTGATTCATTTTAAAGCTCTTACTGTGTCTCCTTTTTACTATGAAGTTGTTCTGAAGAGCCAGGCTAAAACTACTTCTCAGGGATTTGGTTCTCACACAGGCATTTTCTTCACTGATCTATGACCAAAACCTCTTCATAACTAATAAGATAATCTAACAAGATATCTAGAAAGTGTTGCAATAAAGGAATTAATAAGGACATTTAATGAATTCTAATGCTTTTCTTTTTAAGGTTTAGATCTTTGGGACAAATGTTGCTTTTGAATAAATAACTACGTATTTTAACAATTTTACTCCTGTGTGATTGTCATATTTGATGTTAATTTACCCAAGTAATTAATATAATACTTAATAGTTTTAGGGAAGCCTGCCTGATCTTTTAGACTATGTCAAATATAATTCATTTCACCAAGATTCAGTTTTATAAGATTTTTAAAATTTATTTTAAAAAAACCTTTACATCAATTATGCTAATCTCCTACCATATCCAAATCATGCTACATAATATTACTTTTTTAAAAGATAAATGACTCTTTATAGTATTGATGGAATCAGAAAATTATAGTTATGTTTAATCCTAAAGTTCAACTAGACCCTCTTTAATTTTTTTTTTTTTTTTTTTTGCCTTCAGCATCCCTGGCAGGATTCTACACTATGCTTTAAGTCCTAGAACGATGCTGAATTCCCATAATCCTGAGACAGCTTAACCTTTTCTGAGTTTTTAAAAATTCTGTTGCAGTGCTTTTTCTTACATTAAATCTTATTCCTGTTTTGACTTCATGTAATCTATTTAGTCAGTCAATAGCTAAATAGGTTTGAATGAATGCCTTAGGTGTCACTACCATGTACTAGGTGTTATGGGAAACAAAAAATACTCGATACATGATATTGAGTTCCACATCTCAAAATTTTGGTGCACATCTACAAATAGAAAATAATTGTATGCAAAACCATGTGGTCATAAAAGCACAGATAATGAATATGTGTATTTTGAGTACATGTGGGTTTACAGACTGGTGTAGTTACATAATACTTCATGGGAAAATTATAGAGCTTGGGGATAATGTAGAGTTTTTTCTCCTTCATCTTATCCATTCTCTGCTTTCCTCTTCCCCATTTCTACTCCTTGCTCCATCACTGTTTACCTAGACCATATCATCCCAGAGTCCGGATTCAGCATGAGAGGCTATATGTTGCAGTGTTTAAATGAAGACCTCCCATGTCAGTCTGTGTTCAAGTTATAACTTTTTCCATTGAATGACTGTGTTTGAATCCCTCAAACTCTTTATGCTTCTCTGTAACATGAAGTAATAATAAAACTGATATTATAAGGTTGATGAGAAAATTATATGCCTCCAAAAGTAACATATTGTGAAGAATTTTTAATACCTGCAAAACACTCAGTAAGCATAGTAATTATTATTATTAGTGAATGAGATCATGGAGATTGCCTTTCTGTGATAACAGTTTCTCTCTTTAACCTTCAGTATCTTGTCATTCCTTTTGTTGCCGTGAACTATAGAGTTTATATTACTAGAGGTTAATTTAAACAAATTTCATGTAAGGTATATATGAGGCTCATAAACTGTAGTCATAAAGTCAGGTAGAAATGCTATTTCACTTTAAAATGGATAAAAATGTTCAGTTTAATGAAATAGCTCATTAACTCTCTCCATCATCCTTATATCTTTATTTGAGACTTTATGCTCTTCAGGTGTCTAGTTCCTAAGAATGTTTTACCTGGGCTTCAAATAACCTTCAATAGCTCGTAAATATTATGAAAACATCTTTACATCCCACTTGGTTCTCATAACATTTTTAATGAAAGAAGTCTCAGTTTACTACCCTAATATAAATAATAATAACCTCAAAATCTGAGACTTGACCTTGGTTTTTCAAACCATCAATTATTTATTTAGCAATATCTTATGAATTATAGTCAGCCTCAACAACTGGAATGTAAAAACAACTTTATGGTATGAAAACTATCTCTCAAACTTTCATTTAAAAAAAAAGTTTTTATCACATCTGATTTTATAAATTTTCACTCAAGAAAGCCTGCACAATACATCCATATCACGGTTAATACAAGATGGGTGACCTACATAGACTTTTGTGACTAATTATTAAAAGAATGAGAACTCTTTTTGCCAGTGTGTCTGGCATATAACAATTAAATAGACAAGTGAAGATAGATTAATAAACATGCTATTTATCCTGCATATAAGAGACCTAGAGTTTACCTAGAGCAGATTGCCAAGAATGTTAAATGATCTTTCAAGATATACAAAGGTGATTTTATGGCAGAAATAAAATTAAGGGGAAAGCCTTTCCAAAGCCAGCAGCTGATATTGCACCCAGATCTCTCTGAGGACTTCCATCTTCCTGTAAATGAATTAAGATAGACATGAACAATATCTTATAAATTTGTCAGTAGGTGAGAAATTAGAAGCACATTTGTCTTTGTAATGTATATCCTGTTGTTCATAGAAAAAAATACATTTTTCTGGAAAAAGTACTCACAAACACACAAAAAATACCTTTGAAAATCTCTCACCATCTTAAAATCATATATGTGCACAATAATTTCTTATAAGCTTTACATATTATACAGCACAAGCTCTATTTTAATGTCAAAAATAATGCATTTCTTATGTTATATAATATGCAGGATAAAGTGCAAAATATTTTGTAATTTTCTCATGTAAAATGGCAGCTATGGAGGATTTGCTTCATTTATGTAAACAAATATTTCTTAAATTAGAAACTGGTGATGCTGTGAAAAAGGTTCTGGCCCTCAAAGAAATTACATTGTAATAGAAGTAGATAAACAATAAACATATAAACAGTAAGATAATTCGCAATGATAACAAAAGCTATATAAGACATAATTTAAGAAATGTGATAGAGTCATTAAGGAAGGAGTATTCCTTGAAAGGATGATCAGGGGCTCTCTCTGTTTTCAATAAGATAATATGTGAGCTGAGACATAAATGTTATTTTTTTAATTTTATTTATTTATTTTTTGAGACATAAATTTTAATTGGAAATTTCCAACATAGCTATTTGGAAAAAGGATCTGCAGGCAGAAGAAACAGCAAATATAAAGACTGAGATGTAAATGAGCTTGGAATGTTTGATGAGCTATACATAAAAGACATTATGACAAGCAGGTCTTCATTAAGGAGTTTCAAAGCAAATGGAAAACTGGCTTGGTGTAGGCAGAAGGCAGGGCAAAAGCAAGGCTGACCTTAGAAGGAAATAGGTTATAAGATCTAGGGCAAAGTATATTTATATCATTCAGATTGTATTTCATTATGTGAGGTCTCATTCCAGTGAACTTCAGAGTGAACAGTAGCTTGCAGTTTCAGACTACAGCTAGCAGAATGAATGAAAATGTAGTGATATTGTGGTATAAAGTCATTGTCTGGGTCTTGCTTATAGAACTGGATCAAGACAAACCTGAAGAGTTTCTGTAACAGACTCTAGACTAGACTAAACAGTAAGCTGGGTGTTTTGTTTGTGTGATTTGGTAAAAATCTGACCAAGTTAGGGTAGGTATTGCTCACAGCAATCTACTATCTCTGGTAGAAAAAAAAAATTACAATGTAACCAAGGACTGGAGCCAGAATCTAACATAGAAGGCAAAGTCATAGGCTTATGGTCCAAAAAGGAATAAAATCAGAAGCTAAGAGATTAAGGATAGGCTGAAACATAAGAGCAAAGATAGCTTACTACTGTGGCTATGAAAGGCAAGGAGTTGGAGGTGACATCTACATGATGTTGTTTCTGTTATCTCAGATGATCCTGACAATGTGGGAACAGATGAGATGATTACACCAAAGTTCAGACAATTAAAAATATAACATAGATACACATCCCCGTTTATGGTTTTATTCAGTGTTTGAAACTATTAATTCAATGTCGTTTGTTATTTATTTTCAATATCCAATCTCAGCCACTACTTTGGAATTTGTCTGTTATGGCAACATATACCTTAAGCCTGTTATAGATACAACTTTTAGATGTTAGTTTGTTAAGAGGAGCCAAGATATAAACACAGTGAATATAATAACCACCATTCCTTCCTGCATGATCTGAGCATTGAACTCTACATTTCAAAGCCACATTAGCTTTAAGTCCTGGCCAAGATCTGCTGACACTGTCGCATTAGCTCTACTTTCATTGTCTCACTATAATATGCAAAAACAGAAAATATATTTAAGATGTTCAGTGTCATCTGAAATATCTCACTCTTGACATAGCTCCCAATGCCATGATCTCCTATTTTGTAATGAGAGAAGGGAAGAATTAGCCAAGATTATGACAAAGAATCAACAGAAAGAGAAATCTGAACTATTACTCCATATTTTTATTGGTATAGTTTGTCAATTTTTTCCCTAGCATACAGACACATTTTCACCTAAGTTTTTATTTATCCAAACAAACTTTTTGTTGAGTCTCTTATAATGTTTCAGGAATTGTGTTAAGTGCTAGATATACAGTTTTAAACAAAATAGGCAACTTATACATGTGTGTGTATATACATAATTAAAACAGCAATAAATTATATGGAGGAAACAATAGGATCAGGCAAGAAAAATGATGAGATAGGGGAAGAGGAAGAATCTAGGGGCTCAGAAAAGCAAATAAAAGAAACTATTTTGAGTAAAAAGTCATCATTCAGCTTAGCCCTCTTCTGTCCACTTAATGCTCCTTCTAATCCTTATCAGATTCTTATTTTGTCTTAGACAACTTGACAGGGCAAGATTAATGAGAAGAAAATGCATGTCTTATATTTTCCAGTTGTTTCTCTTATTGCTATTTTTTTTAAATCTTTTGATGTGACCAAAGAGAGATTTTTTAAAACCATTATACTGAAGATAGATACTCTTGACTTAAAGATAAATATTATATGCCACATGTGAGTAGAAAGCACAGAGGTAGGCGTTGGGAAGGATCTAAGTCAGAGTCACTGTGACCATGAGGGCTTTAAAGGAGACAATAAATAGGGGAGCATGCTATGTGTAGGTGTATTTCTGGCATAGTATATAAAAGGCTGTAGTTTTGTTGGACGTATACAACTTTGACAGAAAGAGAAAGCAGACTTTCTTGCTTTGTTGATCCATGAATGCACTGAAAGAATAAACTCCATGTGTGCCGACTTATCCAGAGATCTTGGTCCCGGTGACTAATCTCTCTCTTCATGTCTCTTGAAGCAAAGGCCACATTTCAAGTCTTGAAATCAATATTTATGTGATAGTTTCTTATTAGGACCTATAAGCATGTCCCAAATTACCCCTGAGTTACCATGAGATTTCCAAAAATTTGTATGACTCTTTACTTTCGCACCTGAGAATCTTTGTCATTTGTGCTCAGCTTTATATTATTAATATTATTATTATTAACTTACAAGCATTTAAAAATATTTTTAGAAGTGGGAGCTGGCAATTAGATGGGTGGTAAAGATGGTTGTCCATGTTAGTACAGTGCTTTGTGATGTAAACCAAAAATAAACTAGTATAAAAACATTGAACTCTCTTTTCTTCATAGTAAAATAATAATAATGGCAATTTCACAGGTGTTTGAAAGCATAAAATTATTCCTTGCATGTGAAAGTGCCTAGAATATTATGATATATTAATATAAGAAAATATTAATGTTACCATTTATAATCACAGCAAATTAACTTCTACCTCTTAACGAGGCCCAGAGGAAATAAAGGTTTTATCAGAAACAAACTTCTTTTTCTCACCATGTGGGGAAATTGAGGTGGGGGCATAGGTTAATCTGAGAAACACGGGAGCTTACATTGCTCAGGGAGTGATTTGTAATAAAAGATGTTGATAGTACTCAAAAGCTGGCAGATTTCTAAGAAGGACATTTTCTACTTCAGAGTGCCCCTAGAGTACAATGTTTTTTGTTTGTTTGTTTGTTTGTTTTGTTTTGTTTTGTTTTGCCAGCAAACCATCATGATTGAAATTATGCCAATTTAAGGGAGAGAAGTAAAACATGTTTCTAAATTTCAGTGTTCAGAATATATCATGAACCACTTTAGCCCCTAAAAACAAACTGAGTGTGTGCATTAAATAGGGTGTCATAATAGAATTTATGAGTTAGCAATTATGTTTGAAAACTAATATGTATTTGTGTGAGGAATGAGTATAGACTAAGAGGAAAACAGAATCTAATCAGATAAATGTTAACCAGAACTATATGTAAAAATGATGATCTTTTTTTTTTGTAGGAGTCACAACTGAAAGCAATGAAAGATACTGTAAACCTCTGCTTGTCAACAGTTTTCAACGATAAGCCAGCCCCGTTGAGTCTAATCAGGTCAAATCCAACTCATATGTCAGTTCTACCCAAGGCAATTGACACTGTGATTCCAGACGCAACAATGGAAAGCAAGGTACACTTTATTTGTGTTTTGAAAAGTAAAATCAAGTGACATACTCTGTAGAGTTCACTCTATACAATCATCAGTGTGGATCCAAGTAAGATATCAAAGTGATTAAAAGATTAGAAAGTAAATGGAACATAGTAAACCAATTTATAAAGTTGCTGTTATCACTGGAAAATGGTCTTCAGTAAAGAGTCAGAAGATTCTTAGGAATGGTCATCTAATTGTAAAATAACAATTATTATTGGTACTATAATTATAATAATTATTCTAATTATTATTCTGAAATAATATTCTAAACTTTTGCTAAAATAAAAATAATGCTAGTTATTATTATCTTACAATTAGTTTTAAAAAATATCTTGTATTACATTAGAGTGGACACCAGAGATTTAATACAGAAAATATTTTCTCCTGGGGTAAACCATCATCCTTAAAAATGTAGATATAGTTTTTTCAAAATTAAGTCCATAGTTCTCCACACTGCTGGCACATTAGAGTCACTTGGGATACTTATAAAAAAATCCCGACACTTGGGACTCAATCTACTAAAGTAAATTTTTTCTGGTTGTGCTTCAGTCATTAGCATTTCTCAAAAGCTCCCCAGGAGGTTTTGAGACCAATTGACAAGCAGAGCTTTGAGTCTTCCCCACCACCCTACTTCAGTGCTATTTTTGCCTCAATCCTCAGGACCTTCAATTAGCAGGATCTACATTTAAATAAATCCTAACAATCTGAAATAGTTATTAGAGAAAAGAGTTTAGTTTCAGGCAGTATATATTTATTGGAAAGTGCTGGCTTTCGTATTACCTGCCTTAGGATCTCTCCCTATTAAAATAAATGTTATAGATATCAGTGCCACTTCTAATGCCAGGCTCTAGGGATGGGCCTAGGAAAACCTAAGAACCACCCATACCATTGTCCAATGATGTCTCACATCTGGGTTCTATTTTTAAATGATATTTCTGTGATCCCCTCTTTTGGATGTAGAATAGGGAAATGCTATTTTCAAGATGGAGATTAAAAAATAGGTGAAACAAAATAAATATTCTATTGTTCAGTTTTTATCTGTAGCTTTGTGGATTTGTGGCCTGCATAGATCAGTCTGTGTAATCTCAGGTTTCTCTGTCAAAAATCATTTAAAATATGTATTTCTATTTCATCCTATTATTCTCTTTGATTTTATTATATACTACAAGATCTCAAAAAATTTAGGCCAATATTTTTCTACTTATTTTTCCTGCCCCTTTGTTGAAAACTCTAAAGTGTTTGTTTACTTACCCAAATTCAGGGAAAAGTTGCATGATAATGTATTTTTTATGTTTTGGAAAAGTCCTGGATAAATATATTAAATCTGGTCACTGGTTTAATTCCTAACTACCCAGACAGTCTCATCTACCAACTGGAAAACAATTACTGCCTCCACTTAGTGTTAGTCTAAGGAAGGAGCAATGGTTCAGCCTTATTAAGTCTGACAACTTTGGGAAAATTAGCTTTGTAATTTTATGGCACATTACATTTGTCTCCAAGTCAAAGTATGTTTATTTAAGCCCATTATTAAAACTGGACTCTTACGACCTTGAATGTGTGGAGGAAATTACTGATGGTTACTTAACTGATTTACTATAAATAAATGTATGTCTTCTTGATGAAATAAATAATAAATATTTATTATTTCCCTTGGCTTATCACATAAAAAGATAGGAAGCATTTAAATGAGGTTGGTTTGCTCGTTTTTCAAAGACAATAACAGAAAGTCCAATTGTTGAAGATAAAGTTCAATAAATCTAAGTTGATTTACTATAGAGCATTCTATTTTACAGATTAGCATTAAAAGCTTCTCTGGTGTTTATGTTTGCCCATATTCTTTATCTTTTCAATAGTGGTGAAAATTCTATTTTATATATACTTGTGGCTTATCTGTACGCAGGCACCACACAGATAATATTTTTAACATACTGAAAGCATAATGTCGTATGAGTGTGTGTATGAAATGAACTCTTCAGCCATTGTCCTCTATATACAAAAATGAGGACATTTAACTGGTAAGTTTTCAAAGTTGATAAATTATAGCCAAAGTAATATGATATGCCTATTCAAGAGATGTGAGGCAATCATATCACTTAACCTCTCTGTGCCTCAGTTCCCCCAGTGCTTAGCACAAAGTGTTGTTGTGACATGAGCAGTATATATAATAATTCTTATTTGTCATGATATATGGCTAGTCTCACCGACTTTTGTTTGATTTTTTAAAATCTTCAACCCTTCTTTTAAAAAAGGAGGGTATGTTAATTATTTTTCTTGAAACTTGTGAAATACATCCAAGTAAGCAATTTTCAGCCCACTTCTGGTAAAAAAGACAAGATAGTCTCTCCGAAAATGTCATTTTATTTTTACATTTTTCTTTCAGAAGATTGGGAAATGCAGTTAAATTTTTATTATGTCATGCATGTGTGTATATGTGTATACATGCATATACATACACATATATGTAAATATTTTATATATACTATACATATTCACTGTGTATTTTAAAAGCCAAAGATTTTATCAAATAGGAAGTTCAATATTATAAGAATTTACTGGTGGAAATTTAAAAAATAAATTATATATTGATAACCCTTATTTTTTTTTTTTAATTTCTAGAGCATGCTTGCTCTATACCCATTTAATTCTACAGCTTAAAATTATTCTGAGGACCCTTAATCAGGTCTATCAGCCTCCTTTCCTTCATCACATTCTCCATAGTTATGGTGCTTCTCTCTAACACAAGTGAATTTTTTCTTACCCTCTCATTCAGAAATTTTTTTCTCTTCTCAGTACTCTGAAAACAGTGTTTATTTCACATGGCTCTCCATCACATCTTGAATTAGGTGATGGCTGCATATTCCTCTTTCCTTACGGGAGGTGACTGTGCTTAGCTCATCAATTTGCTCTACATTACTCAGTGTCCAGAGAAATGTCTCTAGAGAATTCATTTTAAAATGACATTTGTTGTATTTCTATTTTAGTCAGCTCAGGCTGCTCTAACAAATGTCATAGACTAAGGGACTTAAACAACAGATACTCATCACTCACAGTTCTGGAGGCTGGGAAGCCCAAGAGCAAGCGGCTGCCATCTTTAGTTCTTGACAAGGGCTGTTTTACTGAAGATGGACAGCTTCCTTCAAACTGTGTGTTCACGTGGTCTTCTCTATGTACATGTGCATGGTGATCTCTCTCTCTTTTATAAGGATACTCTTCTCTAATCATACCATGAGAGCTCTACCCTCATGATTTCATCTAAGCATAATTACCTCCAAAAGGTCCCATCTGATACCATCACATTGAAGGTTAGGACTTCAACATATGAATTTTGGAGGACACAAACATTCAATTCATAACAGTGTCCCTCTACTTGTTGGATATTTTTCTTACTTATGAATTGTAAAATATTATTATTGGGCATTTATTAAGTACTTAATATTTACCTAAGTTATTTTCCTTTTGTATACCAAAACTGTACTCATCACTGGGGATGCAAATTTGAAATGATACAACTCTGATATTTTGGATATTTCAGCCTAATTCTCTGTAAAGAGAAGACAAGAGGAATAAAAAAGGGGTGTGCAATAGATCAAGACATTTAAAAAATGTTTTATTTGAAATTCCCTATTTCCAGCAGCTTCTAATAAGGATTAAAGAAATACTTGGATCTAAGTACACAAGATGATGTCTTTATTATGTCTTTGTTATGGTATAATGTATTTATTATGTAGAAAATAGTGTTCCATCAGAGTCGAAGAACAAAGGTATGAACCCGGAGACCTGATTTGCATTTTGCATAAAATGACTAACTAGAGTAGAAACAAGCAAACCAGTGACAATATATTTCATGATATATGCCAGAGACGATGATACCCTGATCTATGGTACAGAAATGGAAATGGGTTCCAGATATAACTGAGGCATAGAGTTGCAATGACCTAGGGGAGAAATAAAGGGAAGAAATATGTAAAGGGAAGAAATAAAGAATAACACTCAATGCTTGCATTCATTTTCTGTGATGAAAAAGGCAAAAGAGCTTTTAAGGGAGAACCCAAATTGGTTTGTTTTTCAGCATGCTCTGTTAGACATCTATCATAAAATCAAGTGTTTATTTCCAATATCTGTTTGTATATTTGAGTTTGAAATTCAGGGAAGATATCTGAGTGGAGATAAATGATTTGGCATCATCAGAATGGATGATAATTAAATGCTGGAAATAGATTATAAATTACCTGATGAGACAGTGTAGAATAGGGTCCCTAATCCCTGGGCCATGATCTTATAAAGTCCTTGGCCTGTTAAGAACCAGGCTGCACAGCACGAGGTGAGCAGCAAGCAAGCTTCATCTGTATTTACAGCCACTCCCCAGCACTAGCATCATCGCCTCAGCTTCACCTCAAATCATCAGGCATTAGATTCTTATAGAAGCACTGGTCCCTGGTACCAAAATGACTGGGGACTTCTAGGAGTAAAAAGAGATGAGGGTCACAAAAGACACCTGACAGGAGAAATAATTTAAGTATAGTTTTATTTATAGTCTACTAGGTGGAATGTTTATGGCAAAAAATATACCCCTTTTCTTTATCTCCTGTTGAGCTACTTTTCATTATTTCATCATATATTTGAGCTGAGAACCATGACTTTTATATGCCTGTTTTAATAGTACAAAACACAAAATATGTGTGTCATTGTGTATATTTAGAATGGTGACTATTCCAGTGGTCTGCCGGAGATGGCTCATACCTGCTCGTAAAGGCTGACTATTAAATTTTCAGAATTTGTACTAGTCAGCTCTTAAATATGACATCATTACATATTAATTATATTATAATTAAGTAAATTATACTAAAAGCAAGTGTAAATATCAAAACCACTACATCTTGCTATTATCTCTGCTCTTGAAGGTATTATGGCTTTTGGATCTATATAGTAGAAACAGTATATTAATGCTGAACTGCTAATGTCTCTTTCCAATCTAATGTTCAGTGATTTTATGTTGGCCTATTGAAATTGGTAGAATTTATTCCATAGAAATTGGGAACACTACAAATCAGGGTCCTTCTAAACCCCACAGTTAGTGAATAACATCCTCCTGTTTGTAAGTTTGAGGGTGGCTTGTGTGTATTTGGGTTAAGCCTTCAAGATAAGCCTACTGGGCATCATAGATAATATACAAACAATACGAGATCAACATGCTAATTTATTTTTGCCTTCTACTGTTTACATGGTAGAGCAAAGTACATACTAAGTGCTCAGAAAAGGCAAAATAATTACATATCTAAAAAACATTTAATGGCAGATTCCAGGAAAATAATGATTTCTATATAACCATTATACTGTTTTATTGACTATGTTCATTTTATTATAAAATATTAAATATGACTTTGTATAGTTTAGAAAATGTATAAGTGGAGGAGGAAGAACAAGAAGCATATTACCAAGAGCTCTACACTGTTAGATGAAAAAAATGAATTATTAATATGGTAATATCTTTGGTATTTATAGTTATATAATATGGAGTTTTACAGTGATGATATTTACCTCTCAGCATTTCAGGGAGGATTAAAAGAGATGAGAAAAATGCTGGACATAGGGCTTTGGCACATTATTCAAAGACAGTTCCCAGCCTCTTTCCTTCTTTTCTCCTTCCCTTCCCAGGGCTGAAGTTTCTGCAAAACAGGATGCATAGGAACCCAAGTTCAGCAGATAGGGTCTTCTGCTTGGACATGGGTCTGTGGAGAGAGGATGTGGCAGCTGCCTACAACATGCCCCCATAGGTCACGTGCCTCATGGGAAATGCAGGGTTGGTCTCCCCGCTACAGAGTTATCTGCTGCTTCCTGGCCTGAGACTCACCAATCACCATATTAGGACAAAAACTTCAAAAGATAGAAAAGGCTCCTGATTCTATCCCAAGTGTTTCAGCCAAAGACCCTTGAGGACAAAGGGGGACTTTTGCCTGTGTGATTAGGCTGTGCTTTTCATTAATATCCAAGAAATATAGTGTAATGAACATAAATACAAGAATATTATTTTTTAATATAGAGAGCTAAGATTCAGTAGTCAGACTAAGTAAATATCTTTTTTTCTGCAACTGTCTAGTTTTGAGTTCTTTATCAAATCAGTTAACTTCTCTGAGACTTGTCTTCCATATATATAAGATGGAGATAATAACAGCACCAACCTTACAATGTTGATATGAAGATTAAATAAGAAAATTTTCATATAACATTCAGCATATGTAATACTGTCTGATACAGAGAAAGTCAATAAATGTATGAAATATGTATTATATTTGGAAACCAAGATAACACTTTGAGAAGACTTAAAGAAGGCTTTTAGTAGGATGTTACTTTAATTAAAACAAAAACTACTTGCCTTGTTTTATTGTTCAGATATGAGAATCTAATAAATCTATTCAAATATAATGACAGGTTTTTAGCATAAAACTTCAAATGAATCCTCACAATAAATGGGATGTCAGTAATCATAATAGTAAATGCCATAAAGAAAGGAGAAAATCCAAAGAGCAGAAATGAGAGACAATTCAGATAAGCAATGCAGATAAAAAATGATGAAATTGTGTTATGAAAATCCATCATTTCAACCCCACTCAGGCAGTTCCCATCTTGTCTCTGCTTTCCACATCACTCATTGCCTTGGATTTAGCTGCAGGTCACAACTGTGGTATCTATTTAATTGAACAATAATAATTTGTTATTTTTTAAAATTTGTCCAAAGTGCCAAAGCATTTGAGGACAGCAGGCAGCAGTGCCCTATTCAGGACTTAAAGGCATCCAAGCGAAAATTGCATTCTGCTTGGTGCCAGGAGGTTTAAAGCAAGGTGGATTTGTATTTCTCTTTTTCTGCCAAAAGCATGTTGCAAAGTAATTTCCAAAAAGTCTCAAAATAGTGCACCTGGAATTTTCATAGACCCCATTACAGACCTAAGGATCTCAACCTAAGGTACATTTTTAATCATTGGGAGCTTCACACACACCTGAGTGTCAAAAGTCAAAATACTGATATGATCCAACAGAAGTGCAGTCTAGCTTTGGGGATTATTCAGAGCTCCCAGATTATTCTAATTTATGGCTAAGACTGAGAACTCTTAAGATTCTTACTCTAGGTCTAATAAAGGAGTCTAACAAGTAAACCTTCTCCCTTCCCTACCCACTTTTCTGCTTCTGGAAGAGATTTCTCAGCTGGCTCAGAGGTGATCAATTTTAGACAGATCTGTTTTTCTATCAGTTTGTCATTAGCTAAACATTTAATTATCTATAACATCTACCATCTATTGGCATTCTTTATTTTATATCTTGATGTGCCTGGGGAGAATAATAGCATATTCTTGGTTAGAGACAATGAGAGAGTGGCTGTGAAAAAGGAGAAAAAGGAACAGTTTTCAGAAATGCAAAGGATATAAAATTTGAAGGAATTTGTGAGAAAGTAGAGGTGATAAAACTAGAAGATTCTTTTAAGAAAATGAGCTGTAAAGAAGAGAGTGGACAAATATGTGGGAGGCTTTTTAGTAGGATGGAAGGAGATTGTATAAATTTTTAGTAAGAGAGAAAGGAAGGAATAAAAATACAAATATGTATTAAGGATTTAAAATTACAGAAGAAACATCAAAGAATGTGAATATAATTTACAAAGTGAAAAGTTAGACGTGGAGAAGAGTAGGGACATACCACTTTCTGAGATGAGAGATAAATAGCTAAAGATGAATAAAGTTATGAACAAATTTTGATGTGGACAGAGCAAAATTCAAAGGGACGATACCCTATAGCCTTTATCAGTAAAAATTAGGCACATGCTGACTTTGGAGAAGTTTTCTGTCCCTCTAGATAAATGCATTGGAAAACGTTGATCTGCCCCCCATCACATAACACACTAATTCCAATTTCTAAATTCCCTCTATAGCACTCCTATTAGTATAGCACTCCTATTAGTATATCCCTCTATTAGCATTATTATCCAGTCCCGGAGGGATGGGGGTGGAGGTGGGGGGCAGGGAACAAAACAAAATGACTTCCTCAAGAGAGATGAAGTTATAAGAAACAAGATCTGATGAAATAAAGTATTGCTTCAAACAAAGTATAGCAAAATAAAAGTAAGTACTATACTAACAGGTACAGACTAAATTAAAAGTAAATTCAAAAGAAAGTTAGTAAATTCATGTATAGTATATTCAAACAAATCTAAACTTGTAAATAAAATGCACTATAGGCTTAAAATCACCTAGAACCTTGGATTTTGCTACTGCTCATTCTCCATGACTAAATTTGCCATTGGACACTAATCCATACCAGAATCATTGCTGATAGAGTTAAAAATATATATGTATGTATATATGTATACACACACACACACACACACACACACACACACACACACACACACACATAAACATTCCTGATAGAGTTAAACTATATATATGTGTATATATTATATATATAATATATATTATATATTTAAATACATATATAATAAATATATATTTAAATGTTTATATACGTATATATTATATATATATTATTTGTGTGTGTGTGTGTGTGTATTTAAAACATATATATGTGGTATCATGATATCAAAGAATGTAGCTAACAGAGAGGTTCCCTGGATTCTTGTGTAAAGACACAAGGGGCAGCATTTCCTAACTCTTTCCTATAAAGCTGACCATTTGTACAATTGACAGTCACTTTATTTTCATCGATCAGGCCTTTAATTTCCTATCAATATTATGGTAGGTTCCTTTCACGAATGCCAATCTGCTTTGCTGAGCACTTAAAGAATTCCGTTTGGCATTTTTTCACTTCTCTCATTAAGAAAAAAAATTTTTTTCAATTCCCTATATCTTCATGAGACCCTGACCTCAATAAATCTTATTAGTGTTCCATCTGACTAACTTAAACACCTTCTCACCAACCTCCCCACACAATTGTCCAGCAGTGCCTAAACTTGCCACATTCCTCAGACATTATAAACGTTGTCTTCTCAATCTAGAGCCATTCTTTACAACTGGGACGGTATCCTCATTTCCCTGCAGCAGCTGAAGCCCCAGCGATGGCCCAGTAAAATCCCAGGTGCATTACACTACTACTGAAACAGTCAGAAGCATGACCTTGGTCTCACTAAGCTTTTACTTAAACCACATTAAAAATAGACCTTCTCTAACTTCTCCATATACTTGATATATTATTGGCACATGATAGATTAAAATGTTTTAATTTTCAGTTTTAAATGTGTGAAAATACATTTAATAAGACTGCCTGATTTCCTAGCATTTTTTTTTCTTTTCCTTTTCAGCCATTTGTTAATATTTTGGGATTAAACTAATATTCTGAACAGGTATACAATGTGAATTCTTTATCATATTTATATGCTCATATATATAAGGCCACCCGTAATAATCACTTAAAATATTAAGTACTCTTTAAAATTACATTCTTTTTATTATAAACTAATGCTTATTTGTCATGGACAATTTTAGAAACTAATGTTAGTAGCAATACTACTAATAATAGCTAATATTTACTAAGTTTTATTCCACTCATATGACATTAATTACTCTATAAAACTCTAGAAGAAAGAAATATAATTCCTCTCACTTTTTAAAAATAAATTTTTCTTTTGGAATAATTTTAAACCAAAAATGTAATTGCGAAGATAGTAAAGAGTTTCTGTATACCCTTCACTCAGCTTCCCTTAGTGTTAGATCTTACATAATCATGGTATATTTATCAAAACCAAGAAACTGGCATAGCTATATTACTATCACCAAACTATAAACTTTATTTGGTTTTCACCAGTTTTTCACATGTCCTTTTTTCGTTTCAGGATCCAATTCAGGGAAACACATTGCATTGGTCATTATGTCTCCTTGATATCTACTGGTCTGTGACAGTTTTTTAGTCATTTTGTGTTTTTCATGACCTTGACACTTTTGAGGAGTGGTGGGTATTTTATAAATATCCCCCAAAGCATGGGTTTCATACTTTGACTAGGGTTATGAACTTTTATAAATAGTACCCCAGAAGTGTGCTATTCTTTTCATAATCATAGCAGGGACAAATGACTTCAATGGTAATAATTCTCATTACTTGGTTAAAATGGTTTCTGCCAGATTTCTCCACAATTAGGATTTGTTCCTTTTTCTACTTTATTCTTTAGAAGTGAATCACTGTCAGCCTAAACTCAAGGAAAGGGCATTTAATCACCTACTGAAGGGAAAGTGTAAATATACATTATTTAGAATTCTTTCATCAGAAATATTTGTTCCTTCACCCCTTATTTATTTATTTATTTATTTATTTATTTATTTATTTATTTATTTATTCACTCATTTGTTTATATCAACATGGACTCTTGGATATTTATTTCAAAATTTAGTTTACAATCTAATACTATCATTTATTTTCTTTTTCAATAGATTGTATTGTTCAGAGCAGTTTTAGGTGTACAGAAGAATTGAGCAGAAAGTTTAGAGAATTCTCATATACCCTCTACACATACCCCTCCCCACCCCCAGCCTTCTCCACTATTAATATCCCTCATCAGACCGGTACATTTTTTACAGTTGATGAACTTGCATTGACACATCATTTCATCCAAAGTCCAAAGTTTACATTAGGATTCACTCTGGGTATTATAAGTTTTATATGTTTTGAAAATTGTA
Source organism: Macroglossus sobrinus (assembly GCA_004027375.1). NCBI lineage: Eukaryota > Metazoa > Chordata > Mammalia > Chiroptera > Pteropodidae > Macroglossus > Macroglossus sobrinus. Next base: position 151,923 of record PVKZ01001824.1, on the reverse strand, counting down.
TAATGACATGCATTTACCATCATACAGAATTTATCTTCATTTTTCATAATTAAACTGAAGCACAGTTGTTTTTTTCTTACAAAAGATGACATAATTGGGTAATTTTTTATGAGTAATATAATGCATTTCATTAAAATTCACTTTATATTTTATTTGAATTATTTTATATATTATTTTTTATAGATATACACAGTAATTGGCTATTTCCTTATTTCTGATTTTTACATTTTTTCCATCAAAATACACATGCAAGTAACATTTAGATAAATATGTCTTATACTTCATTTTTATGTCCTTTCTTTCTCATTTGTCCTTCCATCCTACAGCATTTAATAGTACCTTACACTGACAAAGCAGGTGATGAATGACTGTTTGCCAAGTGAATAATTACACAATAAGTTGTGAAGTTTAAAGTATGGTTAGACACACTTTTGAAGCTGACATTATGTAGGCGTGCATGATTTCTGAGATTTCTTGAGCCACTGTCAGAGATAGAAATGTGAGCAGAATGGCTTATTGTTTTGATTTAGTGACACATACTTTACCTTCTTAAAAGTGACTTCAGAGTTTCACATCCTGGAATGTGCTTTGGTAGAATATTATTTAAAGCCTCATAATATATAGGGGGAATTTATAGGTTTCACCTGTGTTGACAACCATCTGTGAATTGCAGCAAACATGTAATCAAGGGTTCAGACCCTTTTGAAAATCCAGTGTGTTTTCTGAAATCTAAAGGTTATGTATAAAAGTGGAATGCTTCCACAGTAGCCTTACTATGGTGGGAACAAAAAGGGACAACAACAACAAAAGGACTTTACTTTTGGAAAATTACTTTTTCTAATATCACATACTTTGTCTACTATGACTAAAATCATCTTCTGAGACTTTTTAAAAAGACATGTCCAAGAATGAACATCTCTCATTTGTAATTTCTTAATACAGAATGATCGTTTATTGCCCTATTTTTAATTAACCACTGTTTCCTTCAGAAAACCCAGCTATATCCAGCCCATTTTTAGTCACTCCATTTTTTGAAGCTTAATATGAGGCTTTTAGAACAAAACTCCATTCTTCCTAATTTGAAGAATTTCTCTGTATTGCAGCACTATGCATCCTTTCATGTTTCATTAATTACATTTTCCTTTATGATATCATCTTTGTAGTCATTTTCCTTTTGTTGGTGTATATACTAGTAAATGGATTCTGCTATTATCAAATACTTCAACTTTGATTCTACCTTTAAGCACCTGCAAATGCTATTGTCTTCTCTGCTTCTCTAGCACATACGTTATCTCCTGAGAATAATTTGAATACTTGGATTTGTTTTGAAGTCTTATATATCTCTATGACATATTAAGTCTTTCTGAATAAATCAATTTTTGGTGTCTAATTAATAACTTTTAAAAATATTCTATTTATCGGACACTACCATTTACAATAGATAAATATGTAATATATATGTGGTAATGTATAGCCAATACACCACCATATACTGTATTGGAAAGTTATTAAATTAGAAGTATTGTAGCCATCTTGTAATTTTGTGGGAGCATTCTGAAAACATTACATTAGAAAGCTGAAAAGCTCATGGATCCTGAGACATTATTGAATTGTAGAATTAACCAACTTTAGAACTCCCTTACTGTAGGATTTCATATGTAAGGTATTAAGCTATTATTAGTTATAGATAATATAACTCACAACTAAATGATTTATAATTGATATAGAATATTTATTATAGTAAATAATTAAACATTTTAAAAATCAAAACTATACTATGTTCATGAAAAACACCTTATGGAAGCATACAGGGTGAAGAAAAATGTGATTGTCCATGAGAAAGCTTGGAAAGAATCATTAGTGCAGATTATATTCACACTTTATTTTCAAGGATAACTTGAAAAGGCAGAAGGACAGAGTCAGGAGCAGGGACTGTTATGAATGATGCAAGACAAAACATTGTGCATACACACATATCTGAGAGGACAAAGAGTGTTTAATACAGTGAGTGATAAATGTTTGAAGTACTAGTAGTGAGAAGAGTAAATAGGTAATTGAGCAGATATAGAAAGAGATGAAAGCAGTGGTCCCCAACCTTTTAGGCACCAGAGACCAGTGCTCCTATAAGAATCTAATTCCTGATGATCTGGGAATGATGCTGAGGCGGTATTGCTAGCGCTGGGGAGTGGCTGTAAATACAGATGAAGCTTCATTCACTTGCCAGCCACTTATCTCCTGCTTTGCAGCCCAGTTCTTAACAGGCCACAGACTGGTACCAGTCTGCGGCCCAGAGTTTGGAGACTCCTGGGTTAAAGGGGTGGTTTTGAAGAAGACTATGCCCAAAACCAGGAAAATTTTTGTTAACTTGTATGTATAAGAGAGCCAAGAGAGGAAGAGCAACATAATTCATTTCAGCTTTGTCTTTTATTACATTTGTCTGTCAGCACTTGAGAGGATTTAACATAGTGAAATATAGAGAATCTGTGAGGGATGGAGATGGGGAGAAAAGATGAAATGATATATGATGTGGATTGCTCTCAGGATAGAGCTAAAAGTCAAAGCTTACAGAGAAAATTAGACAGACATTAATGAGTTAGCCATGTTTTCCACTCCAACTGGATTTTTCACCTCTTTTCATTTTTCCCCAAGCATATTGCTTATTTCGGTTCTTTAAAGTTAGAAGAGTACTCCCTTCCTCAGCCCCTTGACTCTTCCACTTCTTCATCTGGACGGATCTCCTGGCCTCTTCACCTGGGGATCTACCACTCATCCTCAGGTCTCATTTTCAATGCTACTTCTCAGGGAAACTTACCTGACTTTCTACATGGGTCAGCTAACCTTACTGCACACTGTGCTCTCAAAGCAATCTAAAATCTTTAAGAGTAATTATACAAATTTTAATTAATTAAAGTTTTGTGAAATTACTTGTTTTACATGCAATTCTTCTACCAGGATGGTTTCATGAGCACAGGACCCACATCTGTTTTTGTAGACTGCCATATTCTGGCCATATCATAGCCACCCAATAAGTAGTTTTTGAATAAATGAACAAATGAATAAATAAATTGCACACTTATTATTTTCCTAAAAAAGGAGGGTATGTGTAAGGCATTAAGATTGTAATAAAAATAAGAGATGTGCTTTAAATCAGTTGTCTTTAATAATTTAGTATTTTACAGATGCTTTAATAATTTTATAAAAACAATATACTCTCTCTACAGAAAAAAAAGTACCTATAATTTAATATCAATGAACATCAATTTAAGAAGTGTTGTTTTAAAGTTTATAAACATTTTCAAAATTGAGCTTGAAGTTTATCAGGGAACTCTCAATTTCTAAAGAAATATTACTCGATAGTAAGTTCTAGCTTTTTTGTATTACTATCCAAATGAGTGAAAGGGAATAAATTTAAAATTTTTAACAGGAAAGTTTCAGATTACACATAGGAATTGCTTAATTAAAGTTTGGTAATTACAAACCATTTAACCTCTAGAGATGAATTGTTACATTGTGAATATTGTTCTTTCTAATTTACTTCAGAAATGCTCTATTTAGAAAGTGGCATATGTGCTATATAAGTAAAAATGAACTTAATATTATTAATTTAAATTTTCACTTTTTTCCTAATTAAATGTTACAGTGGTCCAATATTAGAATTAACTGTGGTTAATTCACTAATGGCAGATGCCATTTGTGACAACATGGATAGATCTTGAGATAATCATACTGAGTAAAATAAATCAGACAGAAAAAAATTGAGAACCATATGATTTTGCTCATATGTGGACTATAAAACTGAAAGCAACAAATATATAACACAAACAAACAACAACACAGACCAACAACTGTTTAGTGGTTACCAGAGGGAAAGGGGAGAGGAGGGAGTTCAAAAGGAAATTTGAACACATAATACAATATACAGATGATGTGTTATTGAATTGTACACTTGAAACTTATATAGTTTTATTAATCTATGTCACCCCAATAAATTAGTTAAAAAGTAGCATGATTGGTTGCTGGGGTACAATCCACATAAATAACTTACATTTTGGGGGCATAGTTCAAGGGGGTCTATAAACAGAAGCTATTATTGCCATGACCCCTTTCAAAAAAAAAAAAAAAAACAGAGAAGTGCAAACTCTGGAAAATTTTCTTAATTATTTTAGTTTTTTCCAACTTTTTAAAATAGTAAAATTCTGTACTAAACATTATCATTCCAGTTTTAAATCAGACGTATCCGTGCATTCTTCCAATCCATTTGCAAATAGTTTTCCTTATGCATGTTGGCCATACATATAATATCAATCAAGGCCCTGAATTATTGTAGTATCTTAAAATTGTTGGTAATACCACAGGATGTAAGCATGTATTAGTGTAATCATTAGTGTAAGAAATAAGTTATTTCATGATTATTTCTGATTTAAATAAGGATTTATTCCATTTTGAAATATTAATAAGCATTTATTACTTACAGAGTAGTTAATTCAGTTTACTACAGCACTATTCATATTCAGAACACTTTGGAAATGCTAATATTTCTCATGATTAATTTAAAATAATTTTCTTGAATAACTAATGGGTGCTGTTATTTACATTACTTTTACTTCATAATTTATTGCCAACTTTATCTTTCTTAGAAATAAAGTTTATAAATATCCATGATGCCTTTTTTTTTATTCTTCATAGCTATTATATATGTAGATAGATAGATATATATAGATATAGATATAGAGATAGAGATAGAGATGATAGAGATAGAGATAGATAATTTTAGCTAAATTGTATTGCAATGACTGAAGTTACAAGCACCAATTCTATTAGTAGTTATGTCTAAGTTTGTCAAGATGTAAACAATTATACTTCAGTTCTCTACTACATAGTGGATGAAGTCTAAATTCAATTTGGAGGTCAAATTCATCAACTATCAATGTAACATACTTTTCTACTATTGAAAATTTCTCCTTGGATCATGTTCATGTACTACTTTTAGTTCCCAAGGGCCTCATTCTGTTCTAGAGCTCCTTTTATTTACCCAAGTTTTCTTTTCTTCATGTCAAAATCTAATTCTCTAAGACAATCCTAGAGTCTAGTTTCTAGACTCAATCATATTACTTAAAACTCTTTTAACTCTTTTAACAAGGATAATCTTGCTCTTACATAAAATATTTTATAATTTTTTATCTTTTTTTTCTTATTTTGGAATCAATCTATCTTATTTCAGGAAAAAAATAAGCAGAATGCGGCAAAAAAAAAAATTAAAACAGCATAAAGCAACCCCATAATCTCCACAAGTAGCATACAGAAATATTTCACATATTTTCTCTCAATATTTACTTTACACATACACATTTTTATATATTTTCACAGAACAGAATGATACTTTGTGTATTGTTTTGTAAACCATTTCAGTTAACAAAGTATAAACAATTTTATATCATTAGATATATTTTGTAACTGACATAACAGTTTAATTATTTAATGTTTTCATTTAACTTTTGTAAGTAATAAACACACATAAGTCCACCAACCGACATAAAAACATAATTGGAACATTATTAATATTACTGATATTAATTAACTGTATATTCATGCACAATTGATATTCTAAATTTTCTATTATTCTTCAACACTGTGTGGGTGTGTGTATTTTACCCCATACACATTTGTCTTTATGGAGTATAGCTAGTTTTGAATGTTTTTGAATTTTATAAAAATGGTATTATCCTTCTCTAACTTTCTGCAGCTATTTTCATTGAATATTTATTTCTAGGATGCATCCATGTTTGTGACTTGTAGTTGTAGTCAATTAATTCTCATTACTAAATTGAAGTAAGAGGTAATGCTACAATTTATTTCTTTATTCTGCTACTAATGGATATTTGAGTTACTTCAGTTTTTGCTTTTATGAAAGATGCAGTTTTAAACATTGTATTTCATATCTCTGATAGCCACATAAAAGATAGCCTAAAGTATATAAACTAGAAGAATTATTTCAGTATCAAAGGTCATGTGCTTATCAACAACATCACATGATATAGAAAAGTTGTTTTCCAAAAGTGATTACTTGAACTTTATTTCCTACAAATATTGAGGATGCCTTATTATTATTCTATTGCACATTCTCACTAAACAGTATTTTAAGCCAAAAATTTTGCTGATATAAGATGGTAGCTTACTCAGGTCTTAATCAGTACTTCCTTGTTGACTAACAACAAAGTGCCATCTTTTTCTATCTTAATACAAAATTTATTTATCCCATTATGAGACACGACCATTTGTATCTTTGCCCTTTCCTTATTTAAGTTTTTTTCAATTGCTAATTGATTTGTAAGGCTCCTTTACATATTCTGAAAATGAATTCTTTGATTTACAAGTAATTATTTCCAGTTCATATATGTAATGTTTTATTTTCTTTTTTATTATATTTTTATGTTTTTGATAAAAAGACTATTTTAGTGTAGTTGAATCAGTCTATTGATTTATTTTATGACTAATGCATAACACCTTTTTCATTAAGAAAAAGTTTCTTACCTTTAAGTCATAAAATCATTCTTCTGTATTTCTTCCAAATATATTATAGATTATTTTCACTACATTACTGAATCCATGTAGAATTATTTTTGAGTATAGTGTGATTTGGTGGTGCAAATAAAAATGTAATATAGATCACTGATTTTTTCAATAACTACCAAATAGGGTCTATTTGACCAGTAACTTGCAAGTTATTGTTCTGCTAGATAATATCTGGTTTCCCCAGATATTTTTAATACAGTAAGTTTTGAAAAGTTATATTTTTCTGGAAATATGCCAGTTTCATACATGATTTAAAATGGATTTGTTTTAAAGTGTTTATGGTATTATTTTTATTTTTTATTCTTTTGTAAAAATAGTTATACAAACACTCTCATTCCAAATAGTTTATTTATATCTAGCAATATTTCTTCAACATTGTCTATTTTACTAATATTTTAAATAATCTTTTTTTTCTGTTTATCTTTTCTATTCTGGCTTTGTTTTCTACTTTCACATTTGTTCCTCTGTTCTTTATTATTGGCATTTTTCTCCTTTATTTGGGTTATTTGCAAACTTTTGAAGTTTTTTTAGTCTTTCCTCTTTGTTTTATAAGAATGCTGAAATAATACATTTTACTACAAAGGGCTATTTTAGCTACACAGAAAAAATTTCAAATATAACTTTTATTAGAAGTCCAATTTAATAATTTTTTAAATTATGATTTTATCTTAGATGTATGAGTTATTTATAAACATGTTTTTTTAATTTAGATATATATTGTGGCTTTTGTTAGATTACATAGCAAAGGGGAACTAAGGTTGCACATAGAAGTAGAGTTCACAATCAACTGGCATTAGAGCAGTTACGCCAGTTTATATAAATGGGCCCAAAGTAAAGAAAAGGGACCTTAAAATGGACAAGAGCGGAAGGGAGTTGTGACTAAGGAAGCACCGAGAGGTATGATGTTGTTGATTTTGAAGACAGACAATGCAAGCTATGAGCTGAAGGCAGTGAGAGGGCTCTAATAGCTGGAAAAGACAAGGATTTTGTCTTCTTTAGCACCTCCATGAAGAAACACAGTTCTGCCAAAGCCTTGATTTTCATCCATTGAGACCTTGTCAAATATCTGACCAATAGAACTTTAAGATAATAAATTGCATTGTTTTATGCCACTAAGTGTGTTGTAATTTGTGATAGCAGCATTAGGAAACTAGGACATTGGTATTGTACCAAATTTAGTAACATGGCTTTGGACAAATGATTTAACCTTTATCTGAGTTTCAATTTTCTTTTCTACAAAAAGAAAGATTCTAATACACCTTTTTTTCTTTTTTTTATTTTACCATTTCTGACTTGAAAATATATCATAAAATTGGCACATAATTTTAATACCTCCTCTCCTGGAAATGTTATTAAATGTTGCTGCATCTTTATTGCTCCTTTAGAATTATAGAGATGCTATCATATCTGATTCAATCTTCAGAAAGTATTTGTGAAGGAAGATATGATTGAGCTGGACTCAATGGCCCAAGTAGGATTCATTATTGTAGAGTAAGGGAAGAAAGTTGAAATAGAAAGAGCAAATTGAACAAAAACAGAGAAGGAGGATAGTGTAACTTGTTTAGAAAACACTGAATTCCCTAAAGTTGCTGCAAGGAAAGGGTCCTCTCAAACCAAATTATTTTTGATAATTGGGATAGTGCTTATTTATATAATTTATCACAATTTCTGCTCACAGTAGAACAAAGGGAGATTTGAGCAAAATCCAATATTTGTTTTTCTTAGGAAGCTAGTCAGCTATTTAGTTTCTAGGGAATAACATGTTAGCTCTTATTTAGAAATAACTCTATTATACAGAATCCCAAAGGAAAGTTTGTTTTCTCTCTTGCTGGCCATTTAACTTTGGCAAACAATGTGAGACTGAAGAACTGATGAAAATCCAAATGCCAAGAACCTTTGGGTTTTCAAGTTAAAGCTGTTATTCTGGAACTGCCATTAAAGTGGAAATATAAACTAAACCAAGAACAAATGGTGCACTTGTTTTCTGCTGAAGCATAACAGAAGGATTGAGTAGAATTAGGAACACAAAACTGGAAGGGCATTAACTCAGCTTTGAAAATTGTATATTAACTAATGAAATTTCTTTTTGGTCATAGTATATTATTTTACCCTGAGGATAGAGAGGGAGGTAGAGCAAAGAGAAATATTGTCCTTTAAACATGTTTTTAAAACACTCTGAGCCAACCTCCTGAAAAAATTTTTATTTACCACCTCAGACCATTTTTCTGATCACTGTATCTCACTTTATATACATGAATTAAAGTTTAAGAAAGGCTGAATCTGGGAGGATCAGAGATAAACAATAGCCATACTGCTACTCCTTATGACCATCTGTCAACAACCTATAAATATATAAAACCATCAGAAATTTTTAGTAGACCAAAATTAGTGAAGGTGTTGAAAAACCAAATAATATATTTGGCAACTTTAATTTAATAAAACTTATGGAAATTTGTATTCTTTAAATAGAGCATCATATTTTACTTACTTACTTACTTACTTGTATTTATTTTCTTAAAGCAATTACTTGGCCACAAAGGAAGCTTTAATAAAGTTAAAGCATATTTTAGCAAACTGGACTTCATAGGCAGAGTATTGTGTAGATATCCTCTTTTTCTTTATCTGTAGCACATAATACAGAAACTAGACTCTTGGAGGGTCATTACATAATTTGAGGGTGAAGAGGGCGCTTATAGTAAATGTTGATAAATCCTGTCAACCACTATCAAATTTAGTAGCAAAGTATTAAGATAAAGTTGGAAGAACAAATTGGAATCTGACAGCTTGGGTTAAGTCATTAGCTCTTTCATCCAAAATTTTTTTGATTTTGGTGACTCAGTGGACCTCTCGAAGTCTCAGTTTCTGTACCCAAAAGATGAAGCTAATAATATGTCTCTCAGAGGGTTCAGATGAGATATCACTTGAAGAGTGCTATATTATTTATATTTTAAAATCATATCAAATATTTCCTTTCATCAACATTGATACTAGTTGTGATAAGTTATAGAGATGAAACAAGCATTATTCTTGCCTTTAAAATATTTATGATCTCATTTTTTTGGGGGGAGGCAAGATCCTTGGGAACTAAATTAAGTTAACTAAACAAAATAACAATTTCAATCACTTCATTTATCTTTATGGCCCTTATTTCAAGAGAAATATGGCCCATAGATTGGTCTCTGGAGAGTCCACTGCATGTGTGAGCTTTGGCAGAATTCATCTCTCCCAATATTGGCCTTTGGTGGCCATCATTTTCCATTGTTTCAACTCTTCACTACCCTTCACCTGATTCCTAGTTGACAATGATTCAGGCTCTGTGCACCTCATTTGTGCCCTGTCTAAGGAACCCCATCCCTCATTCTATATTGTCAGTTTCCTTAACAAAATTGTTTCTTCTTTTTTCCAATTTTTATATTGTTTCAGGTGTGAGAGTAAATCCTATCATTGTTAGTTAATCTTAGTTAGAAATGGAATTCATCTCATTGTGTTCTCAGACAATTAAATTAAATGTTGCAGTTAAAGTACTTACCATTTGGATGAATATATTAACTGATATCTATATAGACACACACACACATATGTATGTATGTATATATTATATATTACATATACATATATTTTTAATTTATTATTGTCATGAGGATACTACTTGATAGCCCCCAAATTAAAGCTTTTTTTATGTTAATTCACCTTCACCTTTCCTAAATATTCTTCTGAATTTTTCCACCACTAAGAAAAAACTTTATACATCAACCATTCCTATTCTCTCATGGTATCTCTTAAAAATATGCACAGACTATAAAGAAATCAAATTAAATTAGAGAAAAACCACATATGTAATATGCATGCTATGCTTTCTTCAACAAAGTATGAAAATGACTAAGCAATTTTATTTATTCTCAAATTCTTGATATACCAAGTATACTACTAGGGATTCTAGTATCATTCATTTATGAAAGTTTCATAGAAGTTTTCATGCTTAAGATGGATTCTCAGTACAATTTGAAAGGTTTAGGCTTTGGGATTTTTCATAAGAAAAGATAAGAGAGAGGTTTGGTTATTTATTGAGGGAATATTAAATTCTTTTGCCTTGAGTGGAATTGTGGAACATATTCAAGTGCTAAGAAAATGAGTCTCTAGTACATTTTTAAATTATTGGAAGGAGTAGTTGGTTCATTGCCTGTGGTTACTGTAACAAATTACTAAAAACATGATGGTTGAAAATAACAGAAACTTATTATCTCACATATCTAGAAGCTAGAAGTCTGAAATCTGACAAGATCATGCTCCCAGAGGAGGATCTGTGGGAAAAGCTCTGTTCCATGTCTCTTTCATTCTCTGTGAACATTTCTGAGCTTGTGGTCACATCACTCCTGACACTGTCACTATCTATCTTCATATTGTCTTTTTTTTTCCTGTGTTTTTATGTAAAATCTTTCACTTTCTGGAAGTAATTAAGGTTAAAATGAGGCCACAAGGATAATTCTATCCATGCTCTGATAGGATTACTACACTTTCAAGAAAAGATGCCAGAGTTTTCTCTCTCTTAGATGTGTGAGAATACAGTGAGAAGGGGGAGTCTCCAAGTCAAAAAGAGAAACAAAAACCAAACCCTACCCTACAGGACCTTGATTTGGGGATTTTCAGCCTCAGGAACTGTGAAAAAATTAATTTTCTGTTGTTTAAGTTACCTAGCCTATGTTTTTTTTTTTCTTTCATGACAGCCGAAACTAATACACAGAGTAATTTCCTTTTCTCAAGATCCTTAATTTCATCATATCCTTTGCCATGTAATCACTGTTTTGAGGTAGAACATTACATACATTTTTTTGGGGGCGACGAACCATCATACATCATATAGTCTACTACAATAGTCAATCTATTTTTTTCCTAATGAAAACACTTTCTTTTTAATGTATAACATAAATTTACAAACATCAAAGTTTATGATTAAAAAATAAACATTATTTTAATGGTATAGCCCCATATGCATTTCTTCTTACACTCATTCTTTTCTGGTTTTTCAAAATTTTTTAATTGGGGTATAATGACATATAATATTATATTTGTTTCTGGTGTAGAACATAATTATTCAATATTGGTATATATTGTAAATGATCACAGTAAGTTATCATCTCCATACATAATTAAAATTTTTTTTCTTATGATGAAAACTTTTATGATTTACTCTCTTAGCAACTTCCAAATATGCAATAGAGTAATATTAGCTATAGACACCATGTGTATGTTAGATCTTCATGACATAATTATTTTATAACTTGAATATTGTACCTTTTAACTCTCTTCATCTATTTCATCCATGCCCTAACCCTTGCTTTTGGCAACTACCAATCTGGTTTCTGTATCTATGAGCTTTTTTAGTGTGTGTGTGTGTGTGTGTGTGTGTGTGTGTGTGTGTGTCTGACTGTCTGTCTTTATGTGTGATTGTATGGTATTTGCCTTTTTCTGTCTGAATTGTTTAATTTAGCATAATACTTTCAAGATCCATCCATACTGTTGCAAATGGAAAGACTTCATTTGTTTTATGGCTGAACACACACACACACACACACACACACACAGACATATGTGTGTGTGTGTGTGTGTGTGTGTGTGTGTGTGTATACACATACCATATTTTCTTTATCCATTCACCCATTGATGTCACTTGTTTTCATGTTTCCATATTCAGGTGAATGAAATACTGTAAAAATATGGGAGTGCATATACCTTTTCAAATTAATGTTTTTATTTTCTTCAACTAAATACCCAAAAGTAAAATTGCTAGATCATATGATAGCTCTGTATTTAATTTTTTTTTTTGAGGAAAATCTATACTGTTTTCCATAGTAGTTCCAACAATTTACATACCCACCAACTGCACAGGCTTTCCTTTTCTCCATGTCCTTGCCAAAGGTTGTTATGTTGGGCTTTTTTTGTTAATAGCCATTCTAACAGATATGAGGTAACATGCCATTATGGTTTTGATTTACATTTTTCTGATGATTAGTGATGTTAAGCATCTTCTCATGTATCTACTGGCCATCTGTATGTTTTCTTTGGAAAAGAAATTTCTATTCAGACCTTCTGCCCAATTTTAAATTAAATTGTTTATTTGTTTGTTTTCTGCTACTGAATTGTATGAGTTCTTTATATATTTTGGATAGTAACCTTTTCAGATATATGATTTGCAAAGATTTTTTTCAATTCAGTAAATTTCCTCTTTATTTTATTTTTTGTGTTGCTGCTCAATAGTATCTATCCACTTTGTTGAGAGTTTTATCTTAAATGGATGTTGAATTTAGTCAGATGCTTTCTCAGAATCTATTGGCATGGTCAGATGAGTTTTATCCTTTATTTTGTTAATGTGGTATATCACATTTGTTAATTTGTAGATGTTGATGCACACTTGCATCCCTGGACTAAATCTCAATTGATGATAGTGTATGATTCATTTAAGGTATAGTTAAATTCTGTTTGCTAATATTTTGTTGAAAACTTTTGCATCTATTTTTATTGGAGTATTGGCTTGAAATTTTCTTTTTTTGTGGTGTCATTATCTTTTGATATCAGGGTAATGCTGGCTTCATAAAATAAGTTTGGAAGTGTTCCCTCCTCTTCTATTTTTTTGTAAGAGTTTTAAAAGAATTGCTATTAATTTATCTTTAAACATTTGCAAGAACTCATCAATGAAGGCATCTGATCCTAGACTGTGGTATATCTAGACAATAGAATAGTAATCAATACTGAAAAGAAAGGGGCTATCAAAGCCATGAAAAGACATGGCAAAACCTTAAACACATATTACTAAGTGAAAGAAGCCAGTATATGATTCCAATTGTAGGATATTTTGAAAAATAAAAAAACTACAGAGAAAATTAGATCAATGGTTGTCAGGAGTAATGAAGGAGAGGATGATAGGCAGAACACAGAGGATTTTTAGGGCAGTAAAAATATTCTGTATACTGTAATGAAAGATATATTATACATTTGTCTAAACCAATAGAATGTAAAACATTACCAAGAGTTAGCCCTAATGCAAACTATGGACTTAGGGTGATTATGTTGTATCAGTATAGTTTCATCTTGGGTAATATTTGTACCATTCTGGTGAATGATGTTGGTAATGGGGATCTGGGGCTATATGCAAAATCTCTCTACCTTTCACACAATTTTGTTGTGAACCTAAAACTACTCTAAAAATAATTAAACCAACAAACAAATGACACCCATACATACAAAATCTATATATACTGAAATTTAGGTGTTGCTGACCTAATTTAGCAGGGTAGAAGGAAACAGGTCCTGCAAAGTTATATAAATTATCTATGGCCTCATTTTACTTATGTGCTAAATCTGAATCAGAATCTACATTTCTTCAACTCTCAAATTCATTATCTTTCCTCAAAGTCAATTCCCATTCTGTGTTAATTCATCAAAATCAATAAGACCTCTTTCTATAAGGAGCCATTTCACTGATAGCCAAAGGCCTTTATTACAAATCACTTGTACTGTTTAAATGTAAGCAGTTCTTCAATTAACTACTATTTTTTTAAAAGTAATTTAACTTTTTATGCTTTATTGCTCACACTGGTGAAGTGATATATAATTTCTTCAGTTGTTAAAAGTAATTAATACATGTAATTTTTTTCCTAAGGAAAAATTAAGGTAACTTCAGTATTGCTATAGAAGTTGGCAGACCAGACACCCTAGTTGTTTAATAGATGATTATATCAGTAGTTTGGCAAACTTATGGAGGAGGAAATTTGCACTGTCATTCTTTTCTCCTTCTCTTTGTGAACTTAATAGTTAATGAGACTCCTTTTATCCTCTGTCCAAAGTATCAAAAGCCCACAAAAATAAATAGGTAGGTATATAGATAGGTAGTTAGGTAGGTAGGTAGATAGATAGATAGATAGATAGATTAAATAGATAGATAATAGATGATACACAGATAGATAGGTAGAGAGAGAGAGATGATAGATAGATGATTGATAGATGATAGATAGATAGATAGATAGATAGATAGATAGATAGATGATATATAGATAGATGATAGAAAGATAGAAAGACAGAAAGACAAAACCTTTTATTCTGGATATATTCCTTGCCTCATTCTCACTACCAAAATCTGGGAGCATTTTCATACGGGCACAGTATTTGCATAAGCAAACACTAAAATTTATCAATTAGCTACATATTTATATTTTTATGGTGATATTGAATAACTACCCTAAAATGTAGTCTAACCATCATTGGTGAGACTGGTATTATTCTTTTCAGCTTCCCAAATGAGAGTTAGTTTTCCTTCCTGTCAGATTCCATGGTAAGCCTCTATCTCTGCCCTTATGGCGTACTGTTTGTTTTAGTTTATTGATTTTACTCCCTGTGTCATCCAAGTTTCTGTGATTACATGCAATCAACACTGATTCTTAATTCTCATATTCTTTTTATCCTAAGAAATATATATTAAATAAAAGATAAAAAGAAAAAAGTGAACAAAACTTATCCAAATACGTACTATTGTCAAAGGATGTGAGGATGAATAAGGCATGATACCTTTCCTTCATGAGTTATCAGCCTATGTGGAGAGACAAACATTTAAACCAATGGCTAGTGCAGTACAAGTTATAATATAAGCTGCTACCAAAAACATATTCTTTACAATATCATGAATATAACCTAAAATTCAAAGCCACCAAAATTTTTAACTCTAATATACATTTTTGCAAGCTCATTCTATGAAATATTATATAGAACTGTAAAGGATAGCTATACCTTTATATTTATCCTTAGATACTTAAAGCATATATGTCATGTGTATAAAAACAATAAAAATTACATGGGCACTATAATTTGTAACTATATAAAATATTTATGTATGTGGATGTGGACAAAGACTGGAAGACAACATTTAGAAATAAAATAGTGCTAGAATAATGGATGTGTTTTATGTTTCAATTTCCTTTAATACTGTTATAAATTAAATTAAATTTACAAGGGTGTACTGGGGCTATTTATTCAGGGATTTGATTGTTTAACAGAAACAAAATACACTAAAATTTCTCTTTGTCTGACAATATGATTTGCTCCATTCTTTGTGTTTTTGCGGTTGTGGTTCTTGCTGCGAGTGCCAGGAGTGACTTTCCTTCACTGTTAGTGTTTATTCCCCCTGTTCTTTTAAAGTTATTTCCTCAAACAGCCTGTAATTTGTAGGTTATGGGAAGACAAGTGCAGGATGTTCCATATATTTTAGCTAGATTAAATGCTTTTTTGATTCTTGTTAATATGTTTTTTAATAGTTATCTAATAGTATCGATCCATTTAAGAGTCCCAAATGTTTTAAATTCTCTGTAAACAATGTAAAAGTCACTTTCTTGCTACAAATCTAACTTTTCTCCCAGTTTCTCTATTTTTGTAGAGTTTTTCAATTTTGTAGGTTCTAATCTTTGCTCTCTGCATATGACTACTGGCCAATCTTTTTTCAATTGCCAGAATCAATACTGCAGTTCAGTCTTTGTTACCTATCTACTTGATCATTTTTTATTGCTCCTTTCTTTGTTTCCCCACCCTAATTCTCTTCTTTTATCTAAACACTGCTGCTACATCACCCAGACAGGGGCTTTAGCCATCTCATATTTTTGCTTTAAAATATCCAGTGGACTCTCATTTGGCTACTCAATTAAGTACAAACTCTGTAGCTCAATTTGGGATCTCCTCCCTACTTTGTAGCATTTTTCTAATAACTACTGCTGTCCTCTAAACCAGGGGGCCAACAACTGACTCTTCTTACTACATATACTTTCTTATAGTGTTTCTTTCAACTGGAATGTCCTCCCCTTATTCTTTCCATCATGCTTTTTTTTATAATCCCAAATGGATTTGACATTTGTCCTTTCAAAATATACACAGCTCAGTTGGTATCCCCTTTTATTGAACAGCTTTATATTAGAACTATTTATGCAAATAACAGTCAGATTATATAAGCTCTATGGAGACAAAAACAGTACTTCTCTTATCTTTATGTTCACCAATGACATGTAAAACTTCATTTTATTGTTTTTCTTTGGTAGATGTTGCATTGTATTTTATAATGTCATAAGAATCGACTTGGTGAACCCATTTCTCTCTCTCTGTCTCTCTCTAATGTTTTCTTTTTCTTTCTCAAGCTTCAAGAAAGCACTCCTGAAATCAGTAAGAGCTCTTAAGTTGTGACAACAAGGGAAGAAAATTTGAATATCTCTGAGTATAATTCTGAAAATGTAAGATTAACTTAAAATGATTTTAACAGTATTTAACATGAAAGCAAGGACATAAGCATTTTAACAATCTTAGTTCATGCCACCATGAAACTTTTTTTATTCATATGTAGTATCTATCATCTAAACATTGTACTTATAAATTTAAAAAAGCATATGTTCCTAGGATGTGAATTGCATGGGTTTCCATTAGGAAGTATAACTAGACTCTTTGGAACATCATGAACTTGAGTTGTCAGAGATAAGGGGGTGACCACATGTTCAGCAGCATGCTCATTTCCACAACCAGATGATGGAAACCTGTTTAAATATTCTAAACAAAAACAAACAAACAAAATCACAAAGGATATGATTCTGTAGTGTTTTCTCCATAAAGCAAATAAAACTAACATTATAGAGACATTACATTAGAGAAAGGGAAATTCTTAGTATTCAAATAGTAATAAGAAAAGTGTAACTTGTACCCTGTGGGGTTTTTAGTTTATTAATCTTAATCAGTGTAATGAAATTTTAATTTTGGAACTTTGGCACAATGACATATCTATCATGTCTGGATCTGAGAAACAGCAGATGACAACAATTGTATTGACAAGATTCAAAGTTAGGCTTCCATCTAGTTAACAGAATGCAAAGTATATATTGAAACTATTCATGACTGAAAAGAAATCAAGCTACAAGAAAGAAAATAAGTCAAAACAGTAACATAAGTTAACTAAGTCAATGTCTTTTTCATTTATTAGTTGCCAATGTGAATTTATAAATATGAATTTCTCAACAATTTTCCCTTCGTATCTTTAGATATTTAAACATCTCCAATACCATACAATTTATAACATAATAAGGTTAATGAGAACTAGAAATAAAATACTCTGCAATTACCTTCAAGAGTGGAAGAAGTCAAGAAGATTTGGCGTAGGAAGGAATATTTTATTGTAGTTTGAAGGACAGATGGGTCTCTGAGACATGCGAGAGAAGAATGCACAGTAACGTGGCTTGAAGTAGAGTACAGAAAGAGGTGAGATATGTGTCTAAAAAAATAATTTAGGACTTAAGTGTATGGGGCCCTGGATTTCCAAGTTAAGGAGTTTGGTTTGAATTAGGAATGTAGCAAATAGTTTCAAATGTGTGCGTCTAAATAAGTTATAAGATCATTGGGTTAATATTAAGGAGTGTTTTTATTTCTTGATATATTTTCTTAAAGCTACCAAAAATTTATTATTGCTGTATATACATATATCAAATCATTATGTTGTACACCTAAAACAAATGCAATGTTATATATCAATTACATCTCAATTAAATTAAAAGAAAAGAATCTTAAAAGCTTCTGGCCTTCACCCTTATGAATAATTCCTAGACTTGATTCTTAAAAGTCTTGCTCTGTGCCCTTAGGTTAGGAGAAATTCAGTTACCTTTTTCCTGCCTCTGTTCTGATGGATGTATGCCTTGAGCAGGTTATTCTTGTAATGAGGTAGCCAAAGCATCTGAAAGGACAAAGAATGGTGACTTTATTATGCTCACCAAACAAACAATTTCCAAACTTAAAAAGTTCTGTGTTTTGCTAAGGTTTCCAAAAGCAACATTCTGGTCTACTTTTCCTATCAACAGTGAGGACTGCTCAAAATCATAAATTATTTTTTGTTGTTTGTTTTTTCCACTCTCCTTCTACTTGTATTGTTCTTCCTTGTCACTAGTAATTCCTCTCCTATCAATAAGTCCAGGGAATAGCTACTACCTTGCTGTGGGTCTCAAACCTGGGTCCCCTCAAAAAACTGCCTCCACCTGCTCAATGTGAATGTTCTCTGTCTAGATTTTAGTCTTTGGAGTTCCACTTTCTCATGCAGAATGATCAGTGTTCACAGGCTGTAGATTCAGTTACTTTTAAAGGCCAAGAGAGTAACATAAATGAGTGAAATAAGACAGGTGTAAGCAGTAGGAATTAGTGCGACTGGTGCAAACAGCAGTTTTCAAATTCTAGAACTATAGTTCTTTGTTCTGTTCTTACAACAGTGTATCACCTTGAGGGCTCTTTATAAAATACTGATGTCTAGGGCGACTTCAGAAAAATTAACTCAGCATCTTGATATGTGGGATGTAGACATTAGTAGTTCTATGTATATATGTATGTATTTTTATTTCTCTAAGTCATTCTAATGCACAGGCCAGTTTCTCTTAACACTGTATTCCACATGTAAATGATCATAAAAATCATCAAAGGAACTTTTAAAAATTAAGAGTATGAGAAATTTCTCAGAAAATTCTAAATGAATGAAACTCAGTGTCAGCTTAGTTTTTCAACATAAACCTGACAACCCTCTTCCCAATCTCAGTGATTCTGAAGCAGATATTTTAAAAATATTCATTTAGATAGTTATAATCCCTTCAGTATATTGTTCAATAATGAATTTTCTGCTTCTCCTACTCTGTTATATTTGTATTTGAAAATAGGCAGCGCCTAAATAAGGCTTCGTGATGCTAGTAATGAAATACTGTGGTGTAACTTTTGATTGTAGGTAAGAAGGAATTCATCTCAGGACCTATTATTTATTATGTAACCAGTCCATAAACATGGGTTGTATCTATTAATATCTTTTATAATACCTTTTAGTAATGTTTTATGGATTTTCAGTGTACAGAAGTCTTGGATTTCTTTTATTTTCCTTATTCCTAAGTATATTATTCTATGTAATCTCATTATAAATGGAGTTGTTTATTTAATTTCATTTCTAGATGGCTTATTACTAGCTATAGAAATGCAATTAATTTTCGTATGTTTATTTTGCATCACATTAAAGAGTTTTAAATGACTATGAGCTCTGAGTCAAACTGATAAATTTGCAAAACAACTGCATGAAGTTACAGTGTTGATTTCAAATTATTATAATTTTACATCCGAAAAAAGGAAAAGAAATTTCTTATATAATTTTGTCTATTAGTATGACTGATAAAGTATGTTCCATTCTAGAAGTAACACTTCTAAAGTCAACAATGACAAATGGAATGTGTCTACTAAAGCTTGAAGTGAAAAGCTGCAGAGGAAAGTCAGGAATGTGTTGTTGATTAGTTTAATTTATATTTCAACCAGTTACTGATTTGTAACCATGAGTATTTAACCCCTTTGAGGCTCATTTTCTTCTTCTTAAAAAGAAAGATATATTTTTTACCTTATATAGCTTGTTAAAAAATTCAGGGACACAGCCTAGCTTAACACCTAGCATATTGTTGGCATATAATAAACCTTCAATAATTATTACTTTCTATGCCTCCATGCAAAGCTATTTCTATTTCTTAAAACCTCAATAATTATCTTTGAATTAAGTATTTTAATTTCTTAAATAAGAAAACTCTAAAGGTGACAAAAGCAACCTTAAAAAGTATAATTTGAAATAGGGAGTAATTTTATCATTCAATGTTACTCTAAGGGCAGAACCAGATGGAGCTAGTGGCACTAGCTATAAGAAGAATATTTCAGTCAAATATAAAGTGAACTCTTAATGAAAGTATCTGAAAATAAAATTACCTACTGAAAGACACAGATTATTTATCAGTAGATATGGGTCTCGGCCTGGGGATGTGTCTTGTTTTAATAAACATACCTAGATTTTTTTCTGTCAGTGTTTCCTGTTAAATATTTGGAGAAACTTTGACCTTGATTCTTTCAGGTTTATCATGATAATTATATATAAAAGATATTAAGTATACGGTATTTGATTACGTCATAGATATTCTTATTAGTTCATTCTAAAAATTTGCTCTGGAGTTTTAATATTCAAGGTCTTAATATTCTTTATGATCAAGGACCCAAACTTTGAATTAGAAACCATACATATTCTTTGATATCTTTGTAGGTTTATTTTATTTCCTGCCCACTGCAAGTCAAACAAGGTCACTAAGCAAAATGACCTCTGAATTCCTTGGTCTTTTTTTTTTAGTAAACAGAGAGAACGCCAAAGGCTTAACAGCATATTGAACTATCAGTTTGAAATATATTTAAATTACTTGAAAGCAGCTTTGCTTAATTGATAACATCGGAGTCACATGGAGAAAGCAAAGGAAGTACCTGATTCATTCCATCTTCCTGCAGTTTGCAAATATGCTTCATATTGCTTAATAGCATATCAAGAACTAAAGACATAGAGCATTTTATTTTCATTTTCACTTAGGGATTAAGATTTACTACTCAATGTAAATGTCTCTTACAATGTTTCTGACTTTGATAGGCAGCAAATGCTTAATTTTTCTTAATGTTCTGAGGAAATGAAAAGCAATGTCTTATGTTTAGCATAGTGTGAGTTGTCAT
Organism: Macroglossus sobrinus; assembly: GCA_004027375.1. Classification (NCBI taxonomy): domain Eukaryota; kingdom Metazoa; phylum Chordata; class Mammalia; order Chiroptera; family Pteropodidae; genus Macroglossus; species Macroglossus sobrinus. The sequence goes on along the minus strand of PVKZ01001824.1, from coordinate 130,791 downwards.
GCATTTTCTTGCCATTACATCTCCTTGTAAGTCTCTGACTGAAGGGAGTTTATACAACAGAAAAAAGTATTGTTTAGGGAAATGAGAGGAGAAAATGTACAGAAAATAAATCCAAGAGTTGCAAGTTGAAAAGCTGCCAGCTTTTTCTTGTTAAGACAATTGTCAGAGATTTAGAATATCCTAGTTTCTATTTTATCCAATATACATTGTGTGACACTTGATGGTCCTGATTAGCTATTGGCAGACACTTGGTTAACAAAATTTTCTGGGCAAGTCATGCTTCACTGTGACTGGGCTGAAAGATCACTGATCATTGTCATTTTGGGCTATACTCCATCAGACCATCTGAAGAGGTTGGCTTCATGCAAGGCACCTTAATTCAGCACTATATTGTCAGTCTTTGAACTTCTTGCTTTCCAGTTTCTGACTTTTTGATGATTAAAACAATGCTAAAATATTATTCTGTAATTACTATAAATAAATCCATTTCAGACACAAAAATGGCATCACAAAAAATTTAGCCAAAATGCATTTATGTTTCTAAGTAACTTGTTATATATTATAATATTGTTAATTTTTATTGTTAATTCCCTCATATCTGAGGGAATATTAATGTAATAATGTAACTTGTTACATATTGTAATATTCTAAAAATCATGCTTGATTTTAGCCTCTAGCCTGTCCCATATCTAAATTAGATATGCAGGATAAGCTGGACTTTTGTACCTGTCAGAGATACTTTCTGTTGGTAGAGTTTTAGGTTGCTCAGTTATGCATTTGCATTAATTATTCTGAGGTTTTGGTTTTTTGTTTTTTGTTTGTTTTGGTAATGCTTTAGAGGAAGGTCATAAGACATAGCTAATTTCTCTTGTGAAGTAGAAGCAAGTGTTTAATGCCAATAACAGCGTCATAGGAATCAGCAGAATCAAATCTATAAACTCAAGGAGAACTTTAAATGAATCTCTGATAAGTCATTCCATCTGCTTTAATTATTAAAGTATTCTTTACTCCTAAGAGAAAAAAATAGGTGTAATTTAAAATCAACAGAATGCAAAAGCAGCCATTCTCCTTTTGTAGGCTTTTCAATGGTTGTTAATTTAGTCATGGTGCCTGTTGTGATTTTTTTTTTTTTAAATTATACGTGTTAAGTAGGCCCCTGGGTGTACAACAGTGAGCTAATGTCCAAGAAAGATCATAAGGCAAGGCAAAGAGAAACAGAGAAGTTTACGACATACAGGTCCTGAAGGAGATGCAAGGCATATCTCCCTGGGCCATGTAAAGAGGTCAGGAACCGTGTGCTCAGAAAGCAAGCAGAAGGATCTGGGGCATATCCTTTTATTACTGTGCGGTTGGTGCGGATGGTTAGAATGCTTTGGGGTTCTGGGCTAGGCTAGATTGATCAATCAATTTAAACCATAAAGAGCAAAACCTGGGTTTTGTAAGCTCCATGGGGCCTTATCTCTGGCACTCACAGCGGGGAAGGAGCTGGGAGGCAGTAGAGACTATCACCAGGGGCACTGGGGAAGTCATAGCAAGAACTTACTCTGCATGCTGTTGGCTCAGGCATGAACTCCAGGGAGTGACTAGTGTCAGTTCCAGGTCCTGCAGCCCCTTAGAAACACAAAAGTAGATGCTGAGGCAGCAATATTATTTAATAGTTTAGCTAAATTTTTAACAGTGCCCTTTTAAAAAGGTCATACTAAATGCACAACTTTATTTTTATAATTTCTAAATGTGATATTTGCACTGAAGCCAAAGATGTGCGTGCATCATAATGAAAACCTGAAGCATCTGAATCTCTAATTTAAATTAGATGGACTGATCTTATTCTGCCTTGAGGAAGAAAAAAAGAAAGAAAGAAAGAAAGAAAGAAAACAGAATGGATAAAGGACATCCTCCAAGGCTAAGATTACTGAAGTATAAGTGGTTAGTTAATGAGATATTTTTTTGTTGCCTCGCCAAATAAACAGAAAGGAATGAGAGGAAGAACCAAAAACTCAGGCAGGGGAGGGGAGACAATAACAAATTCTTTGTCAATGTCAAGATTCTTTGATGGCCAGACAACATATTGACTGACACCAGGGTTATAAAATTCCCTCATATCTGAGATATAATACTGAAAGCAACAAACGAACAAGAAAAACAGACTAATGGATTCAGACAACAGTTAAATGATTACCAGATAAAAGGGGAGGTAGATAAGGGTAAAGGGGTTCAAATATAAGGTGATGGAAGGAAATTTAACTTTGGGTGATAAACATACAAGCAATATACATATGATGTATTATTGAATTATACACTTGAAACCCTTGTAATTTTATTAACCAATGTCGCCCCAATAAATTTAATTTGAGCCTTTTAAAAAAGTAACTATCGAAATGTATGTTCTGATCCAAATATTTATTGACAACATAGAGAAATTGTAATTGAAGAAAGAGAAAGCTGAGGATGGTAAAGGAAGGATAGATATTAAATTTAACTTAGCACCTAATATGTGTGAGATACTTCATAACGAGCCATTCTACATATTCTGTTTTTAATGTAACTCTTCCAACAATCCTTTCAGGTAGGGATTATTTTGTCTACCTTACAGATAAGGAATCAGTAAGATGAAATAACTTTCCCAAGTTCATACAGCTAATAAAGGCTAAAGAAATTCTAACCAGAAATGGGTTAATTCTTTACTTTATTCACCTAGTCGAGTTACCTTACATTATTTTACTTTGTGTCAAGATTAAGAACACAAGCATTATCATCTCTATTATACAAATGGAGAAAAAGTAAGGTTAAGTCTCCATTTCCTATACATTATTCCATGAGCAATGCTGGCCTGTGCTAAAGTTTTCAGTAGTCAGAGGTGTAATAAAATTGATATTGAATAGTTAAGTAACAAAATATTGTGTGGATTTTCCCTGAATATATATCTCTCTCCCTTTGTTTTTCTCTCTCTGCCACTCAAGAATAATTTTTTGACATTAAATTCTTCAAATATTTTTAATATTAAAAGTTCTTTCTTTTCTAAAATATTGTTAAATGTAGCAGTGTGTTTTGTTTGCTGATTTAATTACTTTAATGTCAAAATCTGAAGCTGATACTTCTCATTTTTGTAATTGTTATTTAACTTTAGACTTCTGTAAATTACCAAAGTCCAGGAAACTCAGTGTTCATGAATTTACCCACATTACCAGAGAGTAGAAGTTGAAGTTGAAACTCAAATTCTTTTATGCATAACTACAAATCTTGTTACCTTCACATTAAAATTTAAGTCCTGATAATTACTAAGAATACCTCAGTGTAATAGTGTCCACTACCAAGTCGTGATTGTGTATTGTTTTCCATGTGTACAGGTAAATAATTAACAGAAACTTGTCTTAACTATATAGTTTTGTTATTACTTTGTCTGCTTTTATGGAATAATATAGCATTTTGTCAGAAGGCAGTTTCAAAATCACAGAAACAAGATGGTTATTCTGGTGGTGTTGAAGAAGATATATATGTGAAAGAGAGGGTGTAATCACTTTAACCCATTTTCCGTTTAGAAAAAAAAGTGCAGCTCGCTGCCAGCATATAATTTTACATTAACACATTATTTGAGGCTGAAGCAAATCTGACTGGTTTTCAATGTGAAAATAAAATATTAAAACTGTTCTTAGAGTTATTTTTGAACACAATTTGTCTCTAATCCTAATGCAATAGATATGTCTACATAAATCAGATTCATCAGATGAATCTTTGGCTAACTGTTTGAGAACTATGTTAACATCATGTGTAGGAAGGCTATGTTTTCTAGGATTTCACATTTCCAGTGATTGAGAATACTATATTTTGTAAATGGAAATACCACTACTAAAAACATAATGCTGTAGGTAAGAAGATGTCATTTGTTTCCAAAGACTATCAATATACTAGAACAATGCAAAAATACTGACAAAAGTGAGATATTTTGTGGCAAACTTTGGGGATAAGGTTAGGACTGTAATCTGTGAGTTATCTCAGGGTAAATGCTGCAGCCACAAGCACTGCCAGTGAGTATTCTTAGGGCAAATGGGAAATTGGTTAATAAAGATACATTCATAGCTTGTTCCATTTCATAATTCACAGACCTAGCTTTGCTTCTCCTTAGGTCTACTGTATAATTATATCATTATCTAGTATAGAGGTAGTTGAATTGTGCATGCTTTCCTGATCAATTTTCATATTTTAGTGCTTGAGTTTCTGAAAATAGGCACATTACTAATCAGGGTGAATTTTATTTAATTGAGGTGAAGTGTTTTGAAGGCCTGTGTTAGGCTTTGATTATATTTTATGCAATTCTCGAAACTACTATTTAAACTTGTTTGTCTATTAGGACAGAAAATAAGTTTTTTTTGTATAATTAATCATTCTTTATAGCTAGTTACATTTCTATCTATTCTTTCTCAGTAAAATTATTTTTAAAAACCATTCTGCATCTCTCCTTCAAATAATGAAAAATAATTTGAGGTTCAAATTGATAAGAAAGAAAGAAAATTTTCTAAGCACTCTTCCAACTTAAATATTGTATTTTTATGAACACGTATATTGTCCTGTAGGCAACTATTTACAGATAAGCAGTTTTTGTATAAATAGCCATATCTCATTGGAAAGTGAGAGATCAGCCATGCCCACAAGAAAAGATGAGAAAGGCAGAAAGAAAAGAAAAGAAAAGAAAAGAAAAGAAAAGAAAAGAAAAAGAGAGAAAGAGAGAGAGAGAGAGAGAGAGAGAGAGAGAGAGAGAGAAAGAAAGAAAGAAAGAAAGAAAGAAAGAAAGAAAGAGAGAGAGAGAGAGAGAGAAAGAAAGAAAGAGAGAAAGAAAGAAAGAGAGAAAGAAAGAAAGAAAGAAAAATGGAAGGAAGGAAAGAAGGGAGGGAAGATGGGAGGGAAGAAGAAAGGAAGGAAGGAAAGAAGGAAGGTAGAAAGGGAGTAAGGAAAGAAGGGAAGAAGGGAGAGGGAAAGGAAGTGGGAGAGGCAAAAGATGAGGGAAAAGGTAGAGGAAAGGAGAGAGGGAAGGTAGGGAGTGGGGGAGGAAGAAGAATAGATATAGAGTTAAAGATAGAAATAGATGGTTACAAGGGTGGACGGACAGATATGTGCTATATGTTATTCTGAAGCCAACAAAAATGCTTAAAGCACAATAAATGTGTTCCCCAACTGTATTATTGCGCTCGGACATTTGGGAATATTTCATATGCACTCTCTATTTTGCATTGTTGTGAAATTATCTATAAAATTTTATATTATATGCTTTTAGCTTAAGTATTTTTCACATGAATAAATATCCTAAAATATTCTTTATGACTACAAAATATGTTATTTTATCATTATATAAATAACCAGCTTTCTTCTATTCAACTATTATTTTGCTTTATTTTTTATTATGTAAATCCCCATAATTAATATTTCAGAATACAATTAAAAAAATTTTTAAACATATTTTTATTAATAAATTATTTTCTTCAAACAGAGAATATCCTAAGTAAAATATACTGAATCATAAACATATGTAAACCATTGTATCTATCTTATTAAATTATTTTTAAAATATCTGTATCAACCTATTTTCACAGCAGCATTTTAAAAGAGAGAGATGGGAAGAGCAGGAAAGAGAAAAAGGAGTTTATTTTATCATGCTGTAATCAACAATAAATGTATAATTTTTGTTTTTAAAATTTATTAACACTTTTTGTTTCTTTTCAAGATTTACAATTCCATTCTAGGCATAACCAAGGAGAATTAAAAGAATGAAAAATCAATAATTATTCCAGGCAGTGTTGGAGAATGAGGCAAATAATACATAAATATTAGTGTGACAAAAAGTTCTGTATTTTGTGTGTATTTAACAATCATAGTAAAAAGAAACTCTCTTAGTCAAGTAGATGACAGCAGAGATTCAATCTTTTAATGCCCCGTCATTTCTCTATGAGCCTTTGTTGTGGTTTATCAAGGTGAGTCAGATGGCTATGCTCCTAAAACACATCTCACTTGTTTAAGAAAACAATCTCCAACTCTTTCATCTCATTCATCTCCTCAGTCTTCTATGCCTGCCTCTTCACTTATCATGCCTTAAACAGGGTGAGGAGCAGCATGGAAAAATTGGCAGGGCCTGCATTTTTATACTAACCATAAAAAGCTTCCAGGGTTCCAAGTGAACCATTGTTCAAAGAACTGCTAAGGCAGCTGGTCCAAAATATTCGTCAATATGGGTGGCATTTTATCTTCTCTGGGGATCTTCTTTCTCATCTTTTTCGACTAGAAAATCTTCTCTCTCTTCCTATTAGGTATGGATGGACAAAAGGATATTTGGAAAGGTGACACATTTTTACTTAGTTTGGTGTTGTCCAAATAGTTTAATTCAATATTCTAAGAAGGATATAAAGGAATAAACCCCATTATCTCTGAAATATAGAGAAGGAATTATTTTGATGGAAAATGGTTTGTAGTGTTGTCCATAGAAGGACTGCCTACTTCTATTAATGCATTTTATTTTTGGAAGTTAAAATAACAATCCTTGAATGAAGATCTCTACTGAATCTACACATAACAATTTATCTATAGAAAGTATTGTGGTTCTTTTTGGTGGTGTTTTTCTTAGATTCTGGTCAAAGTATATAAAGAGAAAACTCTCGAGATTTACTACCTTTTGAGTTGAGATGTGTCATTAAAGCAATTAATTTTAATATATCTTGCTTATAATAGGAAGTTAAATGTGCTTTGATAAAATGTAGTGTATAAATTTCAGGCATGAAGAGAATGTGAATCATTTGAAAAATGAAAACTTTGTTATTGTTAATTCAATTGCTTAGTTTAAAATTCCAACTCTAAATATTTGAGTACTTAAACCTATTTTTTGAAAAATATCAGCCAAGTTTCACTTTCCCGTCAGAGTGGTGAGAGAAAGAAAAGGGAGCTGCCTTCTCAAGTCCTGGTGATCTCCAGAATAGTGCATGTGAGGGAGGAGTAATAAAAATAAAACTGACATGAATGTTGAACTTTTCACTGAAGGGAGGGGGTTCTACTGATGGTATTTTTGAACAAGAACTACATATAATTATCACTTTAAAGCTCTGTTCCTGAATCTCTTTAGATTCCAGTACAGAAAAAAACACTAACTTATAAACTTTCTTAGAAAAGTAGACATATTACTACAGGGTATTTATATTGTAATTGTCTCTTCATAACTGCTAAATTGAGTATATCCATCACTCCTTGGCTTATAAGTTTTTCCATGAACTGTCCCTACTCTAATCATCTCTTAGTAGTTTGCATCTCAGCTGACTCCATCACTGTTTCCTTTCCCATGCCCTCTCTTCACCATGTGTCTACTTTTACTTCTCTTTTATCTTTCTGACTCTGACATACACAAAATAATATTCTAGCTATTATTCAAGGATTGGTTCCATCATACTTATCACCCTCTGATACTCTTTTATACATACTTGTTTATGTATTTATTTCTACTTTCTCCACTAGAATGTAAGCTTCATTGAGTATAAAGATCTTGTCTGTATTTTTCACTGTTCTATTTCCAACCCTGAGTGTCTGACTCAGAGAAGAAACTCAAGTAAAAAACAAAAATTAAATTCCATTTTCCCCCATAACCACACCACTCACTCTGTAGTATAGATTCTCTAAATAAAGAGAATTTGTTTTAAGAATTACATTATTTTCAAGCCACCCTCCCTAGAAGTAGACACATTGGTTTAATTTTATATTAAGTGATTCTGAGTATAAGAATTCAAACCCTGATTTATTATATAAACCTTTAAATATAGAAACAATTTTGCATAACCTTAAAACCTTTATTTTCTCATCTTTTTTCTTCCCAAAGAAAAACATTAATGGCATTTATCTCTTTTTTATTATTCTTATCTGTAGTGTCAAAAGAAAAGCATTAGTACTAAATTTTTTTTTGCATCCCTTTAAGTACTAATTTCTCTACTTCCTTTCCCTCTCCTCTTCTTTTCTCTGTTTCCGTAAGAACATTCAAATCTGTATAGAATTTTTATAAGGCACCCTGGGAAGCAAAATCTCAAATGCTCCAGAGAATGACAGTTCCGTGGTTTCCTTTATACATTTGTAATTAAGGAGGAAACAAAAGGAAGATTATGTGGTAGGGGGAGAAAGCAAGGTGGGGATAAGATTATGTGCTTCCTTGAGGGTGGTTGTGCCTTTGAGGGGTTTGCAAAAGAGGATTACTCTGGCATTTCAAAAATGTGTTAACTTAGATGCACAAGAAAGACTAACAGGACTTGCTTAAGGCAACTATAAACCGTTTACTAAGAAAGTTATATGCCCAGAGTATATGCCCATCATTATCTGCCAAGTTATATGAGTTTATGATCAGGTTACCCTGGTTACTTTCAGTCACCAGACTTCTCAGATTTATTAGAGCCCCTTTTTCATCCATCCCCTCTTTCCTCTTCCTCCTTTATGTGTGGAATGACTGTTAATTCTGTAGCATACTTTATATTTGAAATGTCAGTGTCAACTCATTGTAATTTTTGAGTTATAATCATTAATGGTAGTAAAATAATAATAATGATAGAAGAAAAAGAAAGAGAAGAAAGTTTATTATGTGTTAATATTTATAGTGTATTATTTTATGTAGTTTTTAATTTTACCCTCAAAATAATCCTATAAAGGAGCCCTATTTTACAATGAAATAACCTGAGACCCAGAGATAAATAAATAATCAAATCACTTGATCAAAATCATTAATGAATAAATGTCAGAACTAAAACTTAAACCAAAGTTTATTTTACTCCAAAGCATTTCTGGCAAAACTATATTTATACTATAATGTTGGAAATCCTTTTTGCCTTCTTTAACTACAGTTCTCTGTAATTTTTGGCCATCTAAGTGATATTACAACAAAAGTGAGAAAACTCCAAAATGAAACCTCTCCTTTATGTGCTCACCAAGTGAATACCTGCTTCATCAATGACTGTAAAATTGATAACATGCTTATTAAGGCATGATACCTGCACATTATAATTATGTTGCACTTTATCTGTTGCTTTTCTGAGAAACACTAAGTATTTTATGAACCCCATCTCATGAAGTTTCTACAATGCCTGTGAGGCATAGAAAAAGTAAATTTAAAGGTACTGTTCATTATAAGATCAAAGAACCAAAAAATGTTCAGGCTGTCTTCCAGCCACATAATGTTTTCTTTAATGTTGAAATTTAATAAGTTTTCATTGTTCAGATGATCAAAGGCTTGTCTCAAATAGTCAGCTATACTTGCATTAATGAAAGAACTACTCTGTTGAAAATCCTTTAGTATTTTCCTCATGACAATGACCTTAAGTGATGCTCCACATACAAGAAAAAAAGGGGAGGTTTTGAGGTCAAATAGATTTGGGAAATGGTTATATCAAATCTCCTTCTAAGAGATTTATAATGCATTTGTGCATATGAAGAAGTAGATTTCAAATTTCACTGTACATTTGAATTGCTGGAATGCTGCTTAAAAATGAAAGCCCATATGTATAGGACTGAATTATCACTCAGGAGTATTCTTTTTTTTAACAATCACCTTATATGATTATGTGGACAGCTCATTCAAGACCAAAACTGTAAGAAATTATGTATTAAAAATGCTGAGAACTACTTTAAACACACTTTTATGTTTGAATCAACTTTTTCTGCAAACTTGGAAGAGCTATGAACTCCATTATTCCAAATATATCTTGGAAATCCCACATTATGCAGGTTACTTTCTGCACTTATCATGTTTTTCCTCCCCTTTTTAATCCCCCTACCCCCCACACACACTTTTATCCCTGACATATGGATGTTGCCATTTCCCCTTAAAAACTGGATCCTTGAAAGCAGAGCATCTGCTCCCACATGCTTGCAGCATGCACCCAGGGCCTTGCGCACACCCCCACCCTTCACTTCGGGAACCTGGCACACCCAGGGTATGGGAGGTGGCTCCATCTGGGGCACGAACCCAGGACACTCTGTGTGTAAAGCAGACGTGCTAACAACTATACTATGGAGCCTCCCTTATCATGTTTTTTGAGCTTGATTTTATATACTTACTTTAGTTAACTTTTAAAAGCCTAAATGCAAGTATAATAAAAACAAAGACAAGTTATATTACTATAATAAAAACTGAATAATTATAATTTTTCAGGGTAATTTTAGATTCTAGGTCTGATTCAAACCCATGCAACATAAGAAGAAACAAATTTATTTCATAGGTAGTGTAAAAGATCCTGCTACACGTGTGCCTAAAACTTTTGTGAATAAGGTAGTCAAGGTTCTGACTATTGATTTATGTTATTATAGTTACAATCTTGCTTTTCTACTATAGTAGGCTTATTTAGAAGAAAAGGATGTGTGTAACAGTTTTGAAGCCTCTATTATATATACTTTAATTAAATCATATAAAAATCAGACATTTATTAAAATTCTAAGAATTATAATATTTTCATAGTCAATGTTTAATTCATTTATTATTTATTCAGAGATTATATATTGCCATCTGAGACATCTAGCTGAAATCTAGGGCTGATAAACATTGTCTCTGTCTTTAAGAAACAAGATATTGATGCGTCATACATGCTTATCCATAAAAAAACAATATTGAGTGCTAAAATTTCTATATGTTATTGTACCTTTAAAACAGGAAAGTGTTGCTGAGTCTATCTAGTGGTAGAAATGGTGTTCTAGGGAGGGAATGAGTAGCTAGTTTTCAGGACATCACAGTGAAGATATATTTTTATAAAGGTGGGGTGCCATACACATAGACACAGAAGGGTAAAGTAACATGCTGTATGTTTAGTTAAGAGCAATATAGTCTGAGAATAGGGAGCATATAAAATATCTCTGCTTTAAAATCTAAATTGAAGTAAGTAAAATTTCCTACACAGTCTCTTTAGCTATCATCTACTTGTAGAATTTCCAGAATGTTAGTGTTTGGAACCAGATTTGGTATCTTTCTGGTTAACTCTAAGGAAACAAACTGATTTGTTCAAGGTCAGAGCTAACTAATGGCCATAAACCATTAAACTACTAGGCTTCTTTTACACATGAAAAGGATTTTGGAAAAGATTTAAAAAATCATATTTTTAAATTTAACGGTTTTATAGTTACTTTAAAAATAAGTATAAAATAAAAAGGAAGAAAAAAAGGGAGGGAGGGAGAATGAGAGTCAGTAAGGAAAGGAAGTTGAAAGAGGGGCAGATAAAGAAGGAAGGAAAGAAGAAAAAGAGAAAGAGTGAGTAGGAGAGAGCGAGGGAGAGAGGGACGAATATTTCAATATCTTAGCTAAAATGGAAATGAAGCCCAATTGAAATATACTGCTAGTAATTCATCTTCTTCAAAATTATTGAGGCTAATAAGTAAGATGATATTTACTGGTTAATAAAATATAGAATCGTTTTCCCACAAATATATTTTTTAAATACTGAAGATTTTTTTGCTAGACAGATTGATGATCATATTGTTTCAATTGCTTCCTGGTTTGCGATTTTGATGTTCCTGTATACATACAGACCATGGGCGTATTTAAATCTATTGTAGACATATCGTAGATATAGTAGTTTTATAATTCCTTTTTTTTTTTAACTTTTAATGAAGAAAGAATTTGCCATTGGAATTGAGCTTTGGTGTAGCCGACTGCCATAAGCATCCCTGAGATCCCCAAACTGACCATGAATGCTTACTTTCTCCTTAGGTTCTGCTCATGTTGTGATGATTACCCAAGCTTGCCCTTTCAGCTTATATCAAAGTGAAAAAAAAGTCTCAATGGGAAAAATTCAAGGGAGTTTTTTTATCTCATTCCTTCATGTGATTTAATTTCATTGACCTATTTTCAATTGCAGCTTTTGCAGGAGGATGGAACCTATTTAATGAAGCATGAAGAAAATTCCCCAAGTACTGACATTGCAAAACCAGAGCCTACCCCAGAGGTATTTTTTGGATTGTTGCTTTTGATTATGTCCCAAAACCCTTCTTGAACCCATTGGATTCAATGATTTTCTCTCTTGCTCTAGCTGAAGCAGGGATGTTGTATTGGCTAATACAAGATACTTCTTTCACTTAGTGCTTCTGGACTTTTCCATGACCACTGTGCCTGCTACTAAGCTTTCAGTTTGATTATTGGAGGTCATGGAAGAAGAAGAGTGAAGGAGGTGTCCATCCCGACCCATGCTACCAAGAAGCAACAAAAATAAACCACAAACAAAAAAACATGCATTTAATGCTTATGGGACAGAGAAGATAAAAAAATATGAGGAAACAGAGAAGTTCAAAAGAAATACATATCCCCAAGAAAAACAAAAAGCGAACACATACAACTCAGGAGCTCAATTCTGAACTTATATCTGTCCTGTTCCGTATTTGACTGAAAATATTATGATAAAATTCTGAGAGTTCATTTCACTTAAAACAACACATTTCAAATTTGGGGTTAAATTAATTAGAATTAAATGGTTTGGCCAAAGTTTTCTCAAAATAGTTTTTGAAATATTTGTCATTTATAGACAATATTTTATGTGCTTCATGAAGTAGCAGTATTAACATATTTAAATTTATTTTATTTCTGTCTGACAGTTCTTTGTAAGACATTTGTTGATATGTATGAATTTATACTACTATTCTACTACAATTTTAATTTTTACCTTTTTTTTTTTAATGTTGACCCTCCTAATTGTCTTTTTGTATTGTTTGACAGGAATTGCAAATGCCTCCTTGTATTGAATGTGAAGTGGAAAAGGCTCAGGAAAAACAATTGACCAGCTTTGAAGGGAGGGCAACTACAGAAGAAAAAATACTGTAAATACTAAAAAAAAACTGTGTAAAAAACATCCATTTGCTATTGTCTTCATACCCTTTTTAGACCACAGGCTTTATGGAAATACTAAGTTTTTAAAGCATGCAACTTTTTCACAATTTTATGTACTTTATAAAGTAGTCCACAAATTTTCCAAAAGATTCCAGACCAATTATGATTCTCAAGCAATAACCTAATTAAAAAGGATATCCACAGTTATAAATAGTCATTGTCATCAGTAAAATGCCCAATATCTATTGATTGGTTTGGAATTCAGATGCAAAATAACACTTAATTCTTATGATTCATTTAAGCATGTATTACTTCTACTCTACAATCTAATTTGTGAAATCAGCTGGAGGATGATAAAATGTTTTGAATCCTCCACCTTTTTTAGAATCCAAATTGCAATTATATTATAAAGACCCTGGTCCACATTAGTGAATTGAAGTTACTTTCCTCAATGTTGGAATCTATGCTGACCTGAATATATATATTTTGAGAGTAATTTTTGCTATACTTCTTATGTTGAACATGTCTAAATAATGTCAAGGCAATTCTGTCAGGGATTTACCAGTTAACAGAGTCCACTAAATATGTTTGGTATGATGTAGAAAAAATATCTGGATGAATTATATAGACATATCCCTATGGTTGTCTGTTGGAATTACTTCAAGTTTAGAATCAAGTTGTTTGAAATGTTTGACATGATTTTTGGTAGAAAATAGGATAGTGAAAGGTGGGATAAAATGAGGGTTTCAAAATACATATATGTAAGCAAATAATATACATTTAAAATGGAGATTTGATCAAAGTAAAATAGCCATGTAGAATCCATAAAAGTAGTTTTTTGTTGTTGTTAATATTTTGAAAACAAACATATTATTGAAACAAATCAATGGCTGCAATAATCTTTGTTGTTAGGGCTCTACATAGGAATATCACCAAATAAATTCAGTTTCAAGTAATCTGAAGCTCACAAGCAAGAGGAATTGACACTGGAATAATTATCTGATGAATAGGATCAATATAGCATCAAATGTACAGACTCAAATTAATGGGTTAAATGATCAAGTTACTTTGTCTGCACCAAATATATATAGATCCATTTTACAGAAAGCATATAAAACCATCAGTATTACATAATGGATCTGCTAAGCCATAATTAATATATTTGGAGCACTGTATACTGGCAAGTTGCATTAGAAAATAGTTAATAATAATAATAATAATTATTATATATATGCATATACACATTATATATATGCACATACATACATTATATATGTATATATATATATATAATGAAATCTGCAATTAATAGATTAAATTAAATTCTGGGTTATAATGGCACACTTTTAATCATAATTACATATTCAAAGAAGTTTGGTTATTGAAAAAATAGCAAACTATCATTAACAATTAAGGTAATATTGTGATATATTTATGTAGCTGTTGTACTTACAGAATAACTTGGTGTCATGTGTCAGTATTTTTCAGATTACAGGCTACCTAAGAAAAAAAGAGAGTTAATTTTGTAGATGATCTATAGAGTTTTCAGATGAAGTAACTGGGCTAGAAGAAAAGATCAAGCCCCAAAATAAGATAAATTTAAATATGCTGACTCCTTCTCAGCTCTAAAAACTTAATTCTATGAGGTGGAAAATTGCTAGTTTCCCAAGTCCCGTTCCTTATAATTTCTCCATTGTACCCCTAAACCCTAACATCTCTAAAGGCTTATTATGAAAGAGAAGAAGATAAATGAGTTTTAATGTAGGTTTACTTTCCTACTCCCACCCTGTGCCCTAATTTCACTCCTAGACTCTATGAAAAGTTAATTGCCATTTTACTTTAGCAGTGGTTTGAAGCATCTTTGGAACTAATAAAAAGAGAGTAAGGCTGATATTTTCTGAAATTTTTACAGTGTATCATAATGAAAAATGAGGATTTGGCTTAATATTAATCAAATTTGAATAGTTCATTGTAAATTATGTGTTATATACTCTAAATTTCTATGCTAGTATGTGATAATATAATTAAGTTACTTCTCTTAATTATTGTCATGAACAAGTGGGCTTTGAATGAGTATAATGTATATACTTTTCTTCAATGACGGTATTATGTGTCCTGCAGAGTTTACTGTGCTATATTCATTACATTATTTGTTTCAAAACAAAAGGAATTTTTAGCAGAAAAGCTTTATATATTTTTAAAGAAATTTTCTGGGAGTTCCTTTTAATAGGTGAGCACAGAATTCTTTTTTAGTATGTTCTACAACTTTAATGAATGCATTTTATTTCTCTCAATGCTTTAATTGCTTTAAAATGGCATCAGAGAGGTTTAAATGTTTTACTTACATGTGTGGTTTTTGTCTATGAGAGAGGGACCATTTCTTATCATGTCTTTTAATTAACAGCTCTATAAATAGATGGTTGTTTTTGAGGAGCTAACATTCATAGCCTAACTATCCTTGTATGAAAGAAAACATTAACCTAAATGTTGAATATTGATAGTACTATTTTATTTTGTACCTGTAATAGTAAGCAGTGAAAGATTACTTATGCTTTGCAGAATATGAATTGATTTCTGTTGAGAAACAAACATATTTTCCATTGGAATTACTTAATATAGGGATTATCAGAACTGTAGCAATTTATTTCTCTCTCATTATTTTAAAGTACTAATCAAAGTTATATGTTTATTCTAAGTTAGAAATTTGTTTTGGACTTTATTTCCTTTTATGTGCATTAACAATGTAAATTGAACTAGTCCTCGAATTGTATAAGACCTAAATGAATGTTGACTCTGTCTATCCAATGCCAACATTCTTGGATGAAAAGTTAAAAATTCGGTAACTCATCTGGATGAGGTTTTCGATGTGATCCCAAATCTCTGAATATTGAATATATTAGATGGCTAACTTATTTTTTCATTCTTTAATCATATATTTAGCATTGCAGTGCTATTTCAGACATAATTCTGTTTCTTAAAATATACTGGACTACAAGTCTAAGGCTGTTATATGTGAAGGAGACATTTACTGTTTTAGATTGACAATGTGAATAGCTGGATTAAAACAATATCTGTGAACTTTGCTATAATGAGAACTTTTATTTTAAAGCGTAAGTCTGTAATTAACACACGCAGAAGAGGCTGAAATAATTACTGGCACTATGCGGTACAGTCAGCTGGCCAGATATAAAGAATAATGAAAACATATACTTGTTTACTTAGAGGACATTTTTTTAGTCATATGTACAGTCTTAAACTATTTTTTTCATCTGGATTATGTAACATAGTATTAATGGCCAAGTGATAAAAAATAAAAGGTACTGAAAGATGGCCTATTTTTTGCTCAATAAAGATTTGTTACCAAAACTACAATGCATATTATCCTACACAAACTAACTGAAAAAGCCATTGTTAATGTTAAAAATAGTACTTGCTTCTGTATATCAAGATCTAAGAACCTTTTTAATTTGTTATCCTGGAAGCTTCTTTAATTTTTGACAATGTCCCAAAAATCTTTTATGTAGTGTGTGCATGTTTTTTTTTTAGTTCTGTGATGGCACAGATTTTTTCTTTTTGTTTGCAAATGAGTCTCAAGTGCTGAGAACTAGCTGTCTCATAAAAAGGTGCTCAAATATTTGCTGAATGAATTGATTTAGAACCTGGAACAGCAAGGGAAGAAGTAAAGGGAGTGTCAAGAAAGCATATTTTACTATGATAATGGAATAATAAGTCTTTTAGAAAAAAAAATCATCTTTTAGGTTTTATTTTGTTGTTCATTTATTTTATTTTTAGGCTTTTTCTCCTTTGACTTTTTCTTTGAAAGGTTTACCTATGGATCTGTAGCTGTGACTTTAAGCAGAGTAGATATGATACTTGATACTTCTTGGAATGCAGCTCATGTAATGGACAATGCACATGGCATTTATGTGTCTTTAATTGAAATCTAGCTTTGACATTTACCTGAATTTGCCTGGTCATTTAATTTCTTTTAGTACTAGTTTCTAACCTCTTGGACCTTAAATGTTAGACTTAAATCAGAGATTTTCCTCTCTATTCTGTCAAGCCCTAATCTTTTAGCAGACATAACTCAAGGGCTGCTGAGGAGGTAAATGAACATCTAAAGCAGTGGTCCTCAACATTTTTGGCAAAAGGGACCAATGCTCCTGTGAGAATCTAATGCCTGATGATCCAAGATGGAGCTGAGGCAGGTGATGGTAGCACTGGGGAGCAGCTGCAAATACAGATGAAGCTTAGCTTGTTCACCAGCCTCTCACTTTCTGCTGTGCAGCCGGGATCCTAACAGGCCATAGACCGGGGCCCAGGGGTTAGAGACCCCTGATCTGGAGGATGGAGCTCTGGACACTACAAACACTCACCTTCAACTAAAGTATCTATTTTTTTATATAATTTATTTGTTGGGCTTACACATTCTCCATATACTTTTAATGGAGAAAGAGTATTCAAAGTCTAATTTCAAAGTGATTTGAACATCACTGAATAAAATAATCTCTATGATCCCTTCTCCCCATTTGTTTATTCAGTCAACTAGTCATTCAGTCATTCAACAAATATTCTTTGAGAATTTAAAATATGCTTACCATTCCCCTTTTTTGTTGAGGATCCAATGGTAAGCAAAAGTATTAAAATACAAATACTCATATTGCACTTAATATGTGTCAGCCATTGTTTTAGACTAAAAATATATATTAATTAAATATTTTCAGGTTTATTGAGACATTTATTACAATTATCCTTATTTCACAGATGAGGAAATTGAGGTAGAAAAATGTTAATTAATTACCCAAGATTATATAGCTAGTAAAAGGCAAAAGCGGAATGTAGACCTGGCAAATAAGTTGCTGGGATCTGTGTGCAACAGAGAAAATCCAGGATTCTCTTTGTAGCTTACCATGAGGAAAAGAGAGTGTGTAGAATGCAACTTGGCTGTGTGAGGTCTTCACTGAATAAAGATATTAAACTAAGATTAATGAATATATATAAGATTATATAATATTTTGTATGGGTGTTCAAAACTTTAAAAATTGTAAGTATTATGGCAATATCTATGTACATTTGTGCTTTCTGGCATTTGTGAATATTTTAATTTGTGGATGCATAAATTTAGTATATGAATGTCCTCATATTTTACATCACTGTCCATATATGCACAGGCCTATATGCATGTGTTCATGTATATTAATTCAGCAAAATATGCATATATCAGTTGAAGGCCTTTTTTTCTTACCCCAATTTCACTCCTAGTCACACATTTCACGTTGTTTTAACACAGAAATTCTAAGAGCACAGTTGATGACTATGTATATATATTGTTAAGTGAACATCCGATGCAGCTGCAATGAATACACTAGGCTAATTTAGGCTGTGAAATTGGATACATCAAATTAACATCTCCAGTCAGCTATTTAATGAAGACAATCATCCCCATCCCTCAAATGCTTGGGTCATGTTCCTCTTTATATCTGTTAATTTGTCTTCAGTTAGACCTAGTTTAGGAAATTACATTTGGAGTTATTCCCAGGATATCCTAAAAAGGGGAATTCTTTTAAGCATGAGCCCTCAAAAGAATTTACCAACTATACTTATTGTCATCAAAGTATTTTTTACTTGGGAAAAAATAAATAATTGCACCAATAATTATATTATCCACTTTGACCATACAGATCAAAGGTACACTGTTAAGGAAATAAATATAAAATCATAAGATTAAGGAAAGAAAGGTATTTTATTTATCATTGGTAATGAAAAGAATGTTCTTAGGACAAGAATTTGCTATAGAAGTTTCCAGATATAGATTACTCTGAAATTACTACACTTTTGAAAAATAGCGTCTGTTTATGAGGAAGTACTTTGCTTAGGTTTTATCTTTTCTCTCTCTCTCTTTTGAAATAAAGTGATGCATTGTTACTTTGTCTTTTCTCTATGTGTTTTATTTGAATTTGGGTTAAATATGATTCATTGAATAGCTGTAATTTGCAGAATAAGATACTAATTACTCCATGGTACAACTGCCACAGTTAATTGGTTTTTACTTAATATCTGATGTGTTCTGCATAATTTTATTTTCTTAGATAATGTGAAGATAGATTTGTCTCATTGATTCACACTGCACAGTTTCTAGGAACTCCTACTTCACCAAGTGACCTGGTAGGTAATAATTGTTCTTTAACACATCATACAATTTAATGTCTCCTATTATTTTCTTAGATATGAATAAAAAATGTAAACTCACTGATTCTCTCTTCTGAGGTTAACCTATGTACCTTGCTTAGGCCAAGGGGTAGAAAGGCATGGTGGTAATGGTGAAACTTTTAAAGAAATCCTCAGAAGCCTTCTTGAGCTTGGGTCTCAATTTTATGTCTTGAAATATACTACTTCCAGGTCAGCTTTTCCAAAAGTTACTTCACTACATACATATGTCTAAACCTTTAGGAGTGTACAGATAACAACACTACATGTGTTACAATATAATCATGAGCAAAGACTTTGGAGTCAAGCTGCTTTCATTGAATTCTTCGTTCAACTTCTTAATAATGTGTGACCTCAGAAAATTGGCTAATCTGTGTGTTTTGTCTTCACCAGTAAATCAGGAATAATAAAATGGCATGCCTCGTGATAATCATAGCTATTTGTTTTAGTATTGAGATCATATAAATAGGACAGTTAACTCTTAATAAACACTATTTATTTTTATTTTAAAGTTATATATACATACATAAATAAATCCACAAATGCCCAAGAGAAAAATTATTATACATGTGGAATTTCTCTTCCTCTGTTTATATGTAGTGTGTGTGTGCCTACAAAAAAAAAACTCTCATAATTTTTATTATGCGAATAAAAAGACTGGATTTCTCTAGATAATGCTATGTTGAACTCACATTTCTTAAGATGGGTGAGTTGAGATAGGATCATTTTTTAAAAACTTCTGTGTGTGGTATCAATTGTCTCTCCATTCATTAAACACAATACCATCAAACAATTTTTCTCCTAAAAATATTTAATTTTTTTTCTGCTATTGAGTTAAAAATATTAATTAAAGAATTCTCTTTATTTGTTTCCTAAGAATTGTATAAGAATGTAATTATTTCCTTTACCCTTTTGGTGTAAACTATTTTCCAGATTGCTTTTTATTATTTATAATAATAGATAATGATTAACATCTGGGGAAACATGAGAAGTATATTTACTTTAAACTGAAACCATAATAATTTTAGTAAGATGTATCACAGGTTATCATCTAAGAAGATATGGACAGTATCTTTTATAAATTAAATGAAAAGGTATACGAATAAGATATTTGCATGCTCCAATGATATTTTTATATATATATATATATATGCATTCCAGACTGTATTTTGCTTCCTATGTTTTAAACTTGAATAGGCTGAGTACTAGTTTTGCTGGGCCCTTTAAAACACCAATAAAACATTAATCAAAACCAAGCCTCATTTTAGATTTTATGGGAGAAATGATTCTACACACATTCATTACTTTTCTGAAACTAGATTTTTATTCTCATTTGGGAAATAGAAGCATCAACTTTCTTTTTCAGTCTTTCTTCATTCCCACATCAAAGTTTCAAAGCCTAGTAGACTTCTTTATACCCTCCCTCTACCCCATTCTCCCTTTTATTAAAGGAAAGTATGTGAACACACTCCTTTCTGATGTGCTCTGAAATTTCTTTTGAGAGAATAAATGAAATAAGATCTTGTGGACCTCAAGCCCCTTGAAAAGTTTGGAATACTTATAACTAACACATTCATTAAATACAAAGTTTTTATACGTTTGAACTCCTCTAACCAGGTTTTCTAAATAGTCATTATGTATCACCCTTGCCCACTATGCTCTTTTCACCACATAGTGTCCATACTGACTATTATTTTTATTAAAAAAAAATGTTACATTATGACATCCTCTTCTTAAAACTATCTAATGGTTTCCAATATCCCTGAGAATTATATTAAAAACAAATAAACAAACAAAAATCTTTATTATAGTCTACTAGTTCCTAAAGGACTGGGTCCTCCTCTCAGCTCATGTCCCACCACTCTCTTGGTAGTTCACTTGGCTCCATTTTTACTGGCTTTTTGCTGTGCCTCGGACTTATCAAGAAGCTCCTGATTCAGTGCTTAGTACCTGCTAATCTCTATGACTTGAGTATTTTTTCTCTAAATATTTATTCAGTCCATTTGAATCTATTCTCTACTCAAATTTTATGGTGTAAAAATATCCTTACTATGCTCCTGCTATCACTGAATATCCCCCAAACTTGCTTGTCTTCTCTGCATAAAATGCATCATTCTATGACATTATAATGCATTTGTATTTGTATATATGCTTCATCAGTCTCCTACTTCAAAAATGTAATCTCCAAAAAAGGAACCCTCATACACTGCTAGTGGGGCTGCAAATTGGTACAGCCACTATGAAAAACAGTATGGAGCTTCCTCAAAAAACTAAGAATTGATCTACAATATGATCTAGCAATCTCTCTTCTGTGTATTTGCCCCAAAGACTTGAAAACTCATATCAAAAAAGATATTTGCACACCGATGTTCATAGCAGCATTACTCACAGTGGCCAGGATGTGAAAATCATCAAAGTGTTCTATATAGATGACTGACTAAAGAAGCTGTGGTACATATGTACAATGAAATATTACTGAGCCATAAGAAGAGATGAAATACTGCCATTTGCAAAAACATGGATGAACCTCCAGATAATCATGCTAAGCAAAATAAGCTAGACAGAAAAAGTTGAAAATCACATGATATCACTTATATGTGGGATAAACACCCCAAAGCAACAAATGACAGGACAAACAACACACACTCATGGATATGAACAATAGACTAGTGGTTACCAGAGGATAGGGGGAGGAGGGCAGAAGAGGTAGATGGGGATGTAGGATGTAGGATGTCTGTAATAGAATCTCTATAGCAACAGCCTCTTTGGAAGCTACTGGTTTCATTTTTTTTTTCCATGTAATTGTAAACCATTTTGAACTATAATTTTATTTCCCCCTTTAGGATAAAGAGTTTTTGTATTTGGCAATGGATTTTAGGTATTACAGGGACCTTCAGATGTCTTATAGCGGATGAACAAATATCAAATTGATAATTGTGAAAGGGATTGTAATGTGACAATTTTCAACAAGTTTGCTGGTGCATATGTCATTAAGAAACCTTAACTCGATCATTTCTTGAATATATTATAGTGTTGACCTCAGGCCCTACGGTGTCTTCAAAGACTAGGGAGTATAGCTGGCCCAGAATTCAGTGACGTTGCTATTTTCTCTCCCTCAAAAAGCGACAAGAATAACAAAATTGACTTTTTTTTTTGAGTGGCCTTTCAGTAACGAAATTAGGCTAAATATTTAATAAAGTGATGGGAACTATGGGAATAAAATGCATATCAGAACATTTCACTCTTTATTTTCAACTTTTACATTAACTTAAAGTCCAAACTTCTCACCAAAAACCTCAAAGTTGTATAAGGTCTGGCCTCTGGCTATTTTATATTTGACCACATTTCCTGCCACTCACTGATTCTCTCACTGCTTTCCAGCAAAGTGGCTGGCAACATACTTATAACACATACTATAAAAATTTTTGCTAGTGCTACTAATTATAATAGCAAATATTTGTATAGTCTTACAGTGTTCCAATAGTCTAACCACATCACATATATTTTAACCCAATCCTTACACAACCAGTAAGATAAGTTATACCATTTCCCATTTTATACTTGAGGACACTGAAGCACCAATAATTTAAGTAAATCATCCATGACTGCATACCTATTAAGTAGCAGAGCTGGATTCAGTATAACTTCAGAGCTAATATTCTTAACCACTGTGCCTCTTTATAAGCTGCACCAGAACTCTCTCTTAATAATATACATCAATGTCTGGGCATCTTACTTTAAATGAACTACAGTGAGGTTCTTTGAGCCCTAGTTCCTATTTATCCATTTAAATTTGTCCTTTCTCATAAGTCTAGTTACATTACATGCAGGGCCAAAAGCTGAATGCAAATGTGGAGTCATTTTTCAAACATTATTAATGATTCATGACAGTGACAGGAAAACATCAAATCAAGCATAGGGACCTTCTCAGATTCAGGGACTTTGTGCAGAGGTAGCATATCTATGATGCTGGCCCTTTTCTCCCATTATTTTTTCCTTTACTCATTGAATTCCAGGTATGTTCTTCTTGACTGCTCCTTGTTTACTCCAGGCTGCTTCTGCCTGAAGCCTCTATTATTTAGTGGGAAGTTTCCTTAACTACAGTCTCAAAGATATGTGTGGTAACATCAAGTGTACTAATATAAGTATGATGGCAGTTCCAGAAAGAATGAAGAGTAATAAAAGGGCAGAGATAACATTCCAAAAAATAATGACACAGAACTTTTTAAATTTTATGAAAAAATTAAACATCTAAGAAGTTTAATAAACTTTGTTCAGTTTGAAGTCAAAAAAATTCAGACCTAGATACTTCATACTCAAATTGTGGAAAGCAAAAGATAAAAAGATACTCTTGAACAAGAGAGAAGTGACTCAATGCTTTCAAGTGATTTTCAGCAGCATTAAAAACATATTTTTCATCAAAACCATAGAGGTCAAGAAGTCTGTATATGACATAATCAATGAATTACAAGAAAAAAAATCTGTCAACCAAGACTTTTATATTTAGCAAAAGTAGATATAGAAGGAGAAATTAAGAGATTAACATATAAACAAAACTGAGAGACTTGTTGCTAACAAACCTTCCCGGCTAGAAATACTACAGGAAGATATTAGACTGAAAAGTAGCAGTAGCAGTAATCCAAATCCATTGAAAAAATTAAAGCATCAATAATGAAAATTATGTAGCAAATATAAAAGACAACAAATATATTTCTGTTTGTAACTATTTTGTCCTATCTACTTAGAAGACAAAAGCATAGATTAATAATTAGAAATCTACGTTGATGGGAAAACAATGAATAAAGATATAAATTGCATGACAATAATACCATTAATGAGGGAAGAGGCAATGGAACTATATAGGAACAATCTTTGTATAGTATTGAAATTAAATTGCTATTAATTGGATCTAGATTATTATAAAATAAAATGTTAACTGCATTTTCCAGGTAAACACCTACAAAAAAAATAAAAGAAATGACACCTAAATGAAGATAGTACACTAGAAAATATCTATTTACAAAGAGGCACTAATAGAGTATTAGAAAAATAGAAAAGACAAGAAATATAGAAAATTGCATTTCTCAGGTAAACATCTAAGAAAAAAAAACTAAAAAAAAATTTAAAAAATGAAACCTAAATTAAGATAGCACACTAGAAAATATCTATTTACAAAAAGGCACTAATAGAGTATTAGAAAAATAGAAAAGACAAGAAATATAGAAAACAATTAGAAAAATTACACATAAATCCTACTCTATAAGTAATTACTTTAAATGCAAATGGATTAAACACTCCAAAGGTCAGAGATTAGAAAACTGGATAAAATAAATCATGATTCAATTATATGTTGTCCAGTAGAAATACACTTAAAATTAAATTAAGAGACAGAAATAGATTGAAAGCAAAAGGATTGAAAAGATTATTTCATTCAAAAGACAACCATAAAAATGTGGAGTTCCTATACTATATAAGACAAAATAGTCTTTAAAATGAAAACGAAAACTCCATAAAGGCAAGGACATTTTAGAATGAGAGTCAGTCCACTAGGAAAATATATATTCCTGATAAACATATTCATCTAACATCAAAGCTCCAAAATGCATGTAACAAAGACTGACAAAAATAAAGGAAAAAAAGACAGTTAAACAGAAAGATAATTCAACAAATCAAAACCACAATAAGATACCACCCCACATCTCTTAGAATGGCATTATTAAAAATACAATAATATATAAAATCAATGCTGACAAGGATATGGAGAAAATGGAATTTTCACTGTTGGTGGAAACATAAAATGATGCAGCTGCCCTGGAAAACAGTTTGGTGGTTCCTCAAAAAATAAACATAAAACTCATATGGCCTAACGATTCTACCTCTGGCTATATACCCAAGGAATCTGAAATTAGGATCTCAAAAGAATATTTGTACTCCTATCTTCATAGCAACATTATTTGCAATAGGTAAAAGGTGTTTTCAACCCAAGTGTTCATCAACAGATAAATGACTAAGGAAAATGTAGTCAGTACAATGAATATTATTCTGCTTCAAAAATGAAATTATGACATGCTCATGGATGCATCTTGCAAACATGTTAAGGGCAATAAGCCAACATAAAAGACAAATATTGTATGATGCCATTTATAGAAGATATATAAAATAAGCAAATTCATAAAGATAGAAAGTTAAATAAAGGTTACCAGGGTCTAGGGGGCAGGAGAAATGGGAGTTTTTTTTTTTTTTTTTTTTTTTTTTACTGGATACAGAGTTTCAGTTTAGCAAGCTGTAGAGTTTGGGAGATGGATGGTGGTGATAGTTGTACAACGGTATTCATATACTTAATACCACTGAACTGACTAGCTCATTACATTGGTGAAATTATTGATAGTTTATTGTACCTAGTGATCAAGAAGTAACAAGTACTCTAAACTTATTGGTAAGAAATTTTCATGTCAGAGGCAAAAATAAATAAATAAATAAATAAAATAAAATAAAAATTCAAGGACCTTCTACCCTACTGGAATTTCTAGGGGTCTAGTAGTGTGAAGCATATCTTATTAGGTGAGGATAAGTTGTTACATTTGGCTGTTTTTAAAACCAAAAACAAAGTACAACAACTAGTGAGGCTCTTTAGATTTTGAAGGAAACATATTCCTCATCTGGCTGTGCTAACTCTGGCCCATTTACAAGTGACCTGAAAAGCTGCTAGTTTTAAATGAGAATCAGAACAAAGGAAGGCTCTATAGTAGGTCTGCCACTCTGTCACTTGATCTATTTGCCTTAATGGAGCATGAAGTATCAATGACAGATAGAGGTATTGCTTGAAGCCCCTGTAGGTGATTCATGACACAACCTTGAGATTTTTCTGGGATATTCCTGAAGGACAATTTGAAAGAAAAATCTCCTAGTGAGGAGAACTATGATCAATCAGTGCATCTGGTTATTCATTTAATTTGGAAAGAGAAATGGTCAGAGGTCTAAATGTATGTTATTCATGAGTAGTAGCAATAGATGGTCTGGATGTTCAAAGACTTGGAAGGAACATGATTAAAAAATGGGTGAGAGGAGATTTGCATATATTCATGTTTTATGAATATTCACATATTTCAAATGTGATTAATATATTAGGAGGCTGTATTTCAAAAATAATTAATGTATAACAAGATTACATTGCAAGAATATTATATACTGTATGGAAAGCAAGCTTAATGGTGAAATAAAATTTACAGAACAATTAAATATTACTTCAACATCTTATTTAAAAAGCCATATTTTTTGAGAGTTATCTTCCCCACTCTTTTTGCTTCTTTAGGAGATTTTAATTTTTCAGTTGGAGAAATTTCATTTATAATGTAGAAAACAATTAAATGAAACACACAAGCAAGTATATTTTATACACACTAATACTACAAAAAGAAGTTTCCACATTCCAACATATGAAAAAAGTTCTCTAGAATAACTGCATTCTTTCTTGAGTAATATTTTCTACATTAAAAGTCACAGGTCAGTTCTCAGAGTGTGAGATATATCAAATCATAAATAAAAGGGAAATGATCTTACATTGTAGCAACTCTGAATGATCACAGTTGACTCTGTTAGCTACCATCATTGGTAAGAAAAAAGTAAAAGCAATGACAATAAAAATGGTCTGTTGTTTTAGTGTATCAGTGTGGGACAGAGAGAAAGAACTTAGAAGGTAATAACAAATTAAAACAAAAAAGAAACCTAATCATTGTCCGGTGTAGTATTATAATACCACCAAAGAACACTCCCAAATCCTAGGAAATCTTTGGACCTTGCAAAAGTTCTCTCATGATTGGTAATGTTTTGACGTGGTGCATGTGACGTCAGCCTTCCATGATTAATCATTCATTTAATACGTTCATTTAATACATTTCTTACAACTTCCCTGTCCTTCGTTCTTGGGATAGGTTTTAATTACATCTAGGCCTGAAGAAAAAAGGAAGAAACAGAGTAAATATAGGGAACAATAGAGGAGAAGGTACTCCACAGAAGTTAGTATCTTAGATTATAACAACTACCGGGACTGCTAGAAGAGAGTGCAGGAATCTCAATGTCTCTCCTCTCACATTTTCTAATATTCTTCCAGATTGTCCCTTTAGTCACCTGCAAATCAAAGGCAAGAGAGCTGAGATGATGCAAGCCAGAGAGTTCACTTTCCTGAATCTCAGGGGAGGTGAATTAATTTGGAGGGCAACAGAGAATACCAATATAGCCAAATCTTTTTTTCACTCAGCATCTATTCTTATTTATGCATAGCAGAAACTAACACCCCAAACCCAGCCATAATATTTATGGCAGGATGGCATCAATTTAGATATATTTAAATATACTTAGATATATAAATTTCAACTGGATTTTAAATTGTAAGGCAGGCTACAAATATTACTCTTCACATAGATAGTGAAACATCAAAAACAAATCCATAATTATAGCAGGAGACTTCAACACTCCTTTCTCAGTAAAACATAGAAATCACAGAGAGAAAATCAGCAAAGCTCAGGAAGTGGACCTGATTCTAGAATTATCCCAGAATGAAGTTTCTACACTAAGAAACTAAAGAAAAGGACAACAAAATAAACTAAAATCAAGAAGAAGGAAAGCATTGGTAAAGATAATAGTAGAAGTCAATTAAACTAAAAGCAGAAAGAAACAAAAGAAAAATGAGGCAAGAAGGGCACTTGTCGTAAAGATAAAGATTGGTAAACATCTAAGAAAATTTACAAATTAAAAAAAGTAGAAACACAATTTAAAGGATAATTTAAGGGATGATATAGCAATACTACAAACACACTACACACATAAATTTCACAGCTTATAAAAATGGACCTAAACCTCAAAAACTATAAAATATCAAAACTCACTAAAGAGGAAATAAGTCATATAAAAATGAATTTATATTTAATGTTTCAGATTAAAAACCAGACCTGAGGTTAAAGTGGAAAGTATTATAAATGTCATTCCAGATGTGAACCAATGAATAGACAGGTAATGATTTAAAACTATATTTTCAAAACAAAATTTAAACTAATCTGTTATAAATTATAGTCATTCATTTTGGAGATAATTTTTGCAGATTTCACTTTTTTTAATTATAGCTGAGAAAATGGTATGATATTACATTATCCATTTTGAAATGGAAGTTGTAAAAATGAATATTATTTAGGATGAAAGTCAGCAAGACTTCTGCAGAGTAATTTCAACCTGCACTCGATAGACTATTAAAGAATAACTTAATGGTTTAATCACTGTCATTGCTGGACTGATCAAATTAAGACAAGCTGCAAACAGAATCATGACAATGATTTACATCTATAAAGTGAGTTGCATTTATTTATTTATTGCCTTGACTCTGTTTCACAGCACATATACTTTCTAATTCACTGAATCATCCAGAGAAATAGTGTGGATAAATTATAAGGCCACCAATAAATGAAAAGAAGTCCTAGGAAAGAGTCTGCCACCTCTGAAAAGGCTTTGGGTACCCAGAGAAACAATTAGAGGCAACTCGCTGGTGACTTGTATCTGGGGATAAGGATCAGCCAGGTCACTGCATGTGATGGAAGTCCTGAGAGTGAATCCATGAGAAGGACACTGCTGGGGCAAGCAATGTGGACTAAGAATTTGTTCTTTGCACTGTCAGTGAGTAGAAGAGAACCTAACTCAGGAGGGAATGGCCTAAATTTATGCTATAATACACCAATGGTAATGATGAACAAATCATATTAAATGAGTTCTATGCACTAGGCACATTGTAATCATAACACCTCACCAAAGGGATCATTTTTTTGCCCTATATCTTGCATACAAGAGAAATGAGGTCTCTGTGAAACTGATATTGAACTTTATCTGAAACCCATGCTCCTGGAAAACGATGATAACTAAGACATCTTCCAGAATTGTTTGTTCTGGAAAATGGCTTCCTGCAGAAGACCAGGCTTCCTTAAACGTCTTAGAGAATATCTGTCCCTTTCCACCCTCTGCTACTTCCAGCTTTCAGGTGAAATCTGAAGCCAGCCAGGACCCCAATGCCACCCTGCGTGCTCATGCACGCCAAGCTCCATGCCCGCGTGGGAGGACGAGTAGGGACTGAAAAGAGGAGCTCGCTGTTCGGGATTGGCAGGTGGCGTGTTTAGTTAGCAAGAAATGTGCGTGGGAGGCTTGCCATGGGCATTGCAAGTGAAGTAGATCTCTGCACCCACCTGTAAAAGTTTTAAAGACTTGTATAGTGGTCGTTCAGTGACTTATACCAACTGAGTTCAGTGACATACCATCCGGTGGTCTCAACACCTTGCTCTCTCAAGGCTGTATTCTTCGAGCGGGTTCTACTGCAGGGAAGGGGACCTGAATGAACATTCCAAGGACGAGAAGAGTAGGGAGCCACCAACTGCCCAAGTCCTGCTTGTGGGTCAAAAGCAATCAACTTCTCTGACGACCTCCTCCAACAATAGCTGTCCACACTGTCTCCTGACTCATGGCTCCATTATTTACCTGTAACAAGGTAAGACAGATCTCTTACCTTTCGCCTGATTCTGTTGGTGAAGCCAGATGGGGATTTTCCGACTCCCTGTTCTTTGTCTTGTAAAGAATTACCTGAACTGTTTAACACCCTGTAACCAGCCAGACACAATGATAAACATTTTTTCTCTAGTTTACTGAGACGGAGGCTTCCCTTATAAATCACCCCACCTATAACCACCCGTGTACTCTTTCATATAAAAGTACATGGAAAACTCACTTCCCCAGATGCTCTAATCTTTGGGTATAGAGGCCTCAAGCTATTGCAATAGCCTTAATGCAATCAATTTCCGGACTTTTTTTTGTTTTTGTTTTTGTTTTCTTTTAAAAAAATATCTATTGCTCCTGTCTTTTTGATAAGAATTACACTTTTACCTAAAATTCTACAGAGATCTCGTTTGATTCTTACAATCATTGTAAAGTCATGGAAACTGGCTCCAAAAGTTGTACAACTGTGGAGAAGTATTTCTCATTCCCAATACTTGTACAGATTTTTTTTCCTGAGATGGACCCGAGAGGGTTCCCTAACTTTATGTGTAAATGGTTCATCTCTATATTAAAAAAAAAAAAATACTATTATCTCCGAAGCTAACTTATGTGTGAAGGACAAGACCTCTTAATCTTCAGATTGCTGAGTTGTCGTCATAAGAGCTGCAGGTCTGAGAGCTGTGAAGGATGTTTTAGTCATTTGGTTGCTCATCAAAAACTATAAGTATTACTTATGTTGTTTAAGAATGATTATAGCCTATAATTTTGACTAATTGACTTGAGTAAACTTTGGATATTATGTGTAGCAACATAAATAATATGAATTTTTGTAGTATTGGTTTTGTTCTGAATGAAATCAGTGTAAAATAGAAAAGACAGGAATGTACCTTAGCCTGTGAACCAGAATAGAGTACATCGTACATGCCATGAGGTGGAACAGGACCATGCCCTGTGTGATTTACCTGAGAGTGACAACACTGTAATTGTTGTTAATTTGGTAATCATCAGTCAAATACAATTTAGTCTCTGGTGAGAGAGTAGAGACATTTCATAAGGTTTTTTCTTCAGTAGTTTTGACATCTTGTAAAACCTTAATGTAAAATCTATTATTCCTCAGAATCCATAGAAATCAGGCTATGAAACCAGGTGAGTTCCTTACATATAAAGCATTAGGAATGTATAATAAGAACCATAATTTTAATGGTGATGCATTAAAAGGTGTATCATCATTACATACTGCAGAACACTAATATGTCCACAATATCTTTTAATATCACAGTATCTTTTTAGACAGGTATTAATTCAATTTTTACAAATCAAAACTCAGTCTCTTCACGTTAAGTAGCCAGATGAGCCCCATTTCATGAAGATGTTATATGCATCAGTGGTCTAATGTGGTCAGAGGATTGCAGAATGACCTATTCTTATCATTATTTTCTCTTTTGAATTTTTAAATTTTTTATTACAAGCCCATTTTATTAATTTTTATTAACTAATTTTAAATATCAGCATGTAACATAGCCAAAATCTGCTAATTATTCAGCATAGCAAAGTAGAACAAATTGTCTCATATTAAGTCATCCTTTCATTCATTCAGCTACATTCAACTATGTACTTTGCATATCAGTTTACAAATAAAACTAAGTAGCAATGACCTTTTGTTATTTTATAATCCTGTACTAGACTATACATTTCAAGAAAGCAGGGATTCTGTTAAAATTGCTTTCTAGTGTAACTTTAGAAATTAATACATTTGGGGTATTAAATAGATACTTAAAATATATATTTTGATACTGATTGACAGATGTAAAGGTTAGGCAGACAGTAGCAACTGGAATTTTACAAATGCATCTCCTCTAATAGCACATGATACTTTAAATACAAGACTATTAAGAAGGTCTATGGTGAGAGATAACCTCACTGTTCTCCTTGATGAATAAAAAGATTTTACCTCTCTTAGCCTTAGGCCCTTTCTCATTTGCATACGTCAAAAATTGCATAGTAGTATTTGTCACCTTTAATTTTAAACTTCACTTTTATACCAGTTATATAAAATATGTAAAATGAGTTCTGTCCCAAGATGCACAGATTAAATACCCAATGAGGAAGTGTGGACAAGGGCACACTGAAAAGGTTTGAAAAGCGTAACTATAAAGCATTATTATAGTTAGAAATATTATTTTGTATGATATGACAGTCCAAAGTTCTGTTATCTAGCTAGGTAAATTAGTTAACCTCTTTTGAGCCTGTTTCTTATCTACATAAGCAATTGAATGTCAAGATGACATGGAAGGTTGATTTCAGCTCTGAAACGCTGTGTCTATTAAGACATCCTAATTTATTACTATTAACAAGTAGTTTACCTTCTGGCAAATCTTGTTTATTAGAAAAGATTTTAAGGTTGATCTTATTACACTTGGCCTAATATATATATATATTTCTTTTTCTTGTAAAGATCAGATACAGCCCCACTTTAGAAAAGAAAGGATTTTCTACTTCAATGCATTTATGAGTATTTTTTAATTGTATTGTATTGATTAAGAGATCACTGTGGGTGCCAACTGATTTATCCTAATAAAAATTGCATCATATCAATTCTTGAAGAATATAAAAATCTTGTAGAGTCTGTTTGTCAGGAATTACTATTCCTAGCAAAATGGCTTCTTTTTCTTAAATAATTATAAAATGACTCCTTATTAATCTAAAATAACTTCTGTATATCTAATGAACATGTTAGTTTCAGGTTTCTTGTAATAGGCAATATATTCATGGTTTGTTTGCCTTTCTTGATATTTAATATATTTTCTTAAATTCTTCCATGAAAGTAAATGACATTATTCTTGGAAACTATCTTGAAGTAGCAAAGAAGTATTTGGTGTAGGTCTAGATGCTACTCTTAACATAAAATTTTGAGATTATGTAGGCTAAAAGGAGATAGAAATGACCAAATAGATGATTTCATTATATTTTTAAGACCCATGGATAGTAATTTAATGGACAAATATTGCATTATGTAATAAATTCTAACCTTTTAAAAATATTTATTCATTTTTTTCCAAAAGTTATGTACTTGTGTTGTAGTCGCCAGCCCCCGATAGATGCATGGACCACCAGAAATCAGTGAGTTATAGGAAATACACTCTTTATTCAGCCAGCTGGGTCTGCCGGTATGCAGACTGGGTATATTTGGGTATGCAGACCCCAAATTAAGCAGCCACTAAATGTAAAGGTGAAGGGTTTTTAAGTCCTCAACCCTATTCTTTATTCTGTCTGAACACAAAAATCTATTTTTCTTCTATTTACTAACTGTCAACCCACAGGTCGGTTTTGCAAGCAGTGAGTACAGAAGCAGAAAGCTTATTGTTATGTCCCCATGGATGATAGCCTATGTTCCCATGGGCAATAGCTAAGCAGGAATTTTCCAGTAGTGCTTTGTATTTTCTTATAAATATCTACACATGCATATGACTATTAATGTTTGAATTCATAGCTTAAGTTAAGAGTATATATTATATTGTTTCCATACTATCATTTGTACCTAAGAACTATGAAGATCATCCAAATGATAAAACATATTTTTCTTTTAAAATAATTCAAATTTATTTTGCAAAAGTAGTACAAATCACTCTGTCTGCCCTTCAACCAACTTTTTAAATATCACACCTTACATACTTATAGAATAAATGCCAGCAATCTAGGATTCTACATCTTGAGTATAGTTTTTCTGTCTTTTTAGTACTCTTCCACCCAGGAAAATTTTTCCATCTTTCTTTGTCTGTTATGACTGTGACTCTTTTGAAAAGTAGTGGTCTGTTATCTTAGGATACCTCTCAGTTTGGGTATCTCTGATGTTTAAATGTGTTTTTTTGTTGTTTGTTTTTGTTTTGCAAAATACCACACAAATGATATTTTGTGCCTTTTTAGTGCATCTTATCAGGGATACATAACATCTATATATCTGATTACTGATGGTGTTACTTTTGATCATTTGGTTAAGGTGTTGGCTCCAGGCTTTTGAATTGTAAGGTTATGATTAAAAAGTACTTTATTGATGATACTTTAAAAATATGTGATTATCTTATTTATTGTGATAATTTTAAGATCCATTACTGTGGCATTTATTAAATGGTAAATATATATTTTTATCATTTCTCCTGCCATTATTGATTTGAAATATGCTAAAAGCTCTCTATTTTTTCCCATTATTTATTTATTTTTTCCTATGGATCACAATCTGTTATTATCATTGTTATTAACTTTTTATTATACTAACAATTCTTAACATGAAATTTACCTACTTATAAACTGTTAAGTTCATGGTAAAATATTGAATATAGGCACAACATTGTACATATATCTCTAGGATTTATAACTTGCATAATTAGAACTTTATACCTGTTGAAAAGCCATTCCTTATTTCCCCCTTCACCCAGCCCTTGGCATCCACCATTCAACTCTCATTTTCAGTGAGTCTGTTTTTGATACCTTGTATAAGTGGAATTAGGCAGTATTCATCCTTCTGTGATTGGCTTAGTTCACTTAAGATAATGTTCTCATGGTTCATCTATGTTTTATTTGACAGGATTTATAGTGTTTTTTTTTTTTTAAGGCTGAGTAAGATACCATTTTAAGTATATAAAACATTGTCTTTATTCATTTATCTATGGATAGACATTTAGTTGTTTCCATCTCTTGGTTGTATTGAATAATGCCTCAATGAACATGGGAGTGCAGATATATCTTCAAGATCCTGATTTCAATTATTTTGTGTATATGCCCAGAAGCAGTATTGCTAGATCAAATAGTAGTTACTAATGCAGAACCACTAAAGACCCCCAAAATCTAAGCAATCTTGGGAAAGAAGAAAAAAACTAGAGACATCACAATTTCTGATTTCAAAACTTATTACAAATCTATAGTAATTAAAACAGAGTGGTACTTGCATATTAGCAAACATATAGACCAATGGAACAGGATAGACAGCTTAGAAATAAACCAATGAATAAATGATCATATAGTCTTTGACAAGGGTGCCAAGAATACACAATGGGTAAAGGCTAGTCTTTTCAACAAATGGCATTGAGAGAACCGTATAACCTCATACAAAATAATGACATCGAACCCTTTTCTTACACGGTATAGAAAAATTAATTTAAAATGGAGTAAAGACTTAAGTGTGAGACCTGAAACTGTAAAACACCTAGAAGAAAAATATGGAAAACTTTATGGCATTGTTCTACACCATGATTTCTTAGATATGACCAAAAGCATAAGTAATAAAAGTAAAAATAGATAAATGGGACTATATCAAGCTTGTTTTGTGCTTCTGCACACACAAAAAAAGAGGAAACAACAGAGTGAAAGGGCAATCAATGGGTTGGGGAAAAATTTGTCAAACTATGTATCTGATAAGGCCTTAATGTCTAAAATATATAAAGAACCCCTTCAACTTGATAGAAAAAAAACAATTAAAAAATGAGCAATGGACTGAATATTTGAATAGATATTTCTCCAAAGAAGACATACAAATAGGCAACAGGTATACGAAAAGATGTTCAACATCACTAATCATCAGAGAAATTCAAATCAAAACCACCATGAGATTACACCTTACACTTTTTAGAATGACTATTAGTAAAAACAAACAAACAAGCAAAAAAAAAAAAAACACCAACAACAAACACAAAACAAATTTAAAAACCTCAGGAAATAGTAAAAGTTGGAAAGATGTAGAAAAATTTAAAATCTTATGCACTTTTGTGGGAATGTTAAATGGTATATCTGCTATGGAAAACAGCATGAAGGTGTGTCATTGTTATTTTATTCCAGAGGAGCCATTGGAGCTCTCCCAAGTTGGCTACTATGTCACTTTGACATGTACACTGAATTTTTTTTTAATATTCTTACTTTTTAGCACCAGAAAGTGGTCTAGGCTCACCTTATAATTTTCCTTTCCAATTCCAATACAACATCATGGGATTTTCTATCTTTCTGCCTTTTTCTATCTGTAACTTTCCTCCGATACTTAGAAAAATGGCTCTCATTACCCGCAGTATATTTCATTTGCCCAATCTTAGAATATAAGATTGCAGTTGAAGAAAAATATTCCTATAAAAACATGTTTCTAAGTAGAGTACTATACTGTATAGTTGTTTTTCTTCAATTTTAGTGTATACAGTCAAAATACTCTTTTACATGATGAAGGCTTCTCTTGGAAAGTAATGTTTAAGCTGAGACCTAAATAATAAGTAGTTAATCTAGGAAGGGAGTAGTCCTAGGACAGTGTTCCAAGCAGTAAGGGTAGGGTGTGATCTGATGTGGAGAGAAACTTTTGAGTTTTAGAAACAGAAAAGAAATGGCCAGTAAAGACTTTGTGAGATCCTTATCTAGTTCTCAAGAGCAATTAATTGGATCCCTTTAAAAAAAACAAGATCTTTTAGTGGCACAGGAAAAAGTGTGAAGATTACATTAGTGTCAGAGATATTGTTTTGCTTGAACCACAGATCATTCCAGCTCCTTTCTCCCGTACTTATTCTCGATTGGAAATAATATATGCTTTAAAATAACATTGCCAGTCTGTAACTGGGAAGAACAATACAAAATTTTCAAAAAAGGCAAAAAAATCTACCTATAAATCAGATCTTATATTTGTCTACATTTCCTCCATGCTCACTGGCATCACCTTAATTCGACCACCATATTTTAGGTTGCTTTCCATTTAATTATCGCAATGCTCAGCTTCCCTTGGAAGCAGATGATTACCAGAATATCAATTAATTTCATGTTGCTTTCTCTGTCTTAAAAATGCCTTTTAACAAGAATGTTTTAAAGTTGGGTATTTATTTTTTGTTTATTTATGAGACATGAAACCAAACATTATTTGAGGCAGCTTGAACATAAGAGAGTAAGAAATGCTTGAAGAGAAATCTAATTATAATTCTGTGGAAGTGCAAGAAGTGAAAAAGATTAACTTATGGATGTTAATAAATAATTTATTAAATACATTAATAAACTGAAATACCTTATATTTCAAAAATTCAGAGAAAATTAAGTAAACTACTGTTTCTCTGGCTAAATATTTGGCATTAAAGTTAGTGTTGTCTGGCTTTTGGGCCCCTTTGTTTGTGACTACTTTTTTATCAACTCTATTTCTGTTAGATTCACTATCATGCCTTTATCTTCAACTATCATATGTTGGGTGTAGGGTTCCTATAATTGCTTTACCTTTCAA
Source organism: Macroglossus sobrinus (assembly GCA_004027375.1). Lineage (NCBI taxonomy): Eukaryota > Metazoa > Chordata > Mammalia > Chiroptera > Pteropodidae > Macroglossus > Macroglossus sobrinus. The sequence continues at coordinate 94,012 of PVKZ01001824.1, read as the reverse complement.
GCTAAATCCTGGTTCTTCCATCGTCACCACATAGTCCTATTGCTTCCCTTTACTATGGCCCATTTTAAGAATAAGACTGAAAAAAAAAATTTGAATCCAGGGGATTCAGAGTAAATTTTATAAGACATTTTCATAAATTCTGGGGCAGGCAGAGGAGTTGGAACCAGGATTAGAATAAATGGTGACTGATAATATTATTAAATTAATAATATTATTCAATGAATGTTATTAAATGTTCTTAATACTATGCAGGATAAGGAGAGGAAAAATATTTTTTCTTTTATACTTTAAAGTTTTTGCCTGAGACCCCTGCAATAACAGAAAGTTAATTGAGAGAAAATCATACAGTTTACTTAACAAAAGTTTTATGTGACACAGGAGTCTTCTTCATAAGAAAATGAAGCTTGAAAGACAAAGTTAAACCTCAGTGTTTTTTGTCAGGTTCATGAAGAATGGAGGGTTGTGGAAAGATATGAATCAAAGAGTACTTGCTAAGTGTAGTAAATTGGGAAAAAATTTACTTAGCAAGGCTTTACTATTCAGATTCCTCTCTGTGTCCCTTCATCTTTGGAGATAAGAATGCTCCTTTCCTAGGAATATAGGGAGGGCACCTGTTCTGTGAGGGTTTTATCGACTGCTTCAGGAGATAGTATCAAAGGGTTTGGTAGCTTTTATGAATGCCTCAAGGGAAGGTCAAAAAGTTTTTTCTGCAGATGCCAGTTCTCAAATTTCTTAAGCTTGAGATAACCAGTATGCCAAGGTATCATATTTTAGGGTAGCATTCTCTAAACTCCATTGTAGGGAACCCCTCTCAACAGGAAATAAGACAATCCTTACACTCAAGATTTACCGGCAGCTTACAGTTATAGCAGTGTTTAGTTAGCTGCTCTTGCTTTTCTTTCCTTGCTTTGTTGGTTTTTTGCTTAATAGAGTAATTATTAGTATTAATTATGGCCATTTTAGTTGGCTATGTTAATTATACTTTTGATGGGTTAAATGTAACTAACTGGAAATATGTTAATGTCTTCCCGTTTTCAATGCCAGAGGTTTAAAGTGCAAGGACAAAGCTCAAGGAAATGTCCAACTGCTGCATAACCTGAGTATAGTCTGAGGACACAAAACAAAAAAAGTCTCTTAGAATCGATCCTACAGATAGATCCTTGTTTGTATAATGAAACTAGACATACTCTTTCCACAGTATGTTTGGTAATTAAGGAGTGTGTGTGTGTGTGTGTGTGTGTGTGTGTGTTTGGGCAGTGTATCTTCAGGCGAGATACCATGTGTGCATTTCTAAGATAGAAAGAAGCCTTTGCTATTTTTTATAAAGAAAGGGATGTATCCTGAAGAGACTTTCTTGGTTTGAAATCTGTGTGTGCTACCTAGGCTAGAATAACAAAGCTGAGTGAAATCTTAAATCGTTCCTGTGTGGCCTTGAGACAACTGGTTTCAGCATTTTTTGACTCTCTCAGACTCATATTACAAATCTCAACACAACACAAAATCTGTCTTTCAGAGAAGTTGTTGATTGCTCCGTGAGTCCTCTCTCTTTCTCAAAATTAATGCTGATTTTGTTGGTCTAACGATTTTACTTAGAGAAAATAATTACATAAAATTATAGAATTTTGTAGATCTGGATTTTACTGACTGGTACGTAGTGATTATTTATTCTTAAAAAAAAAACTCTACATGGGTACTTTAGAAGATATATAGAAAACTTAGAGATATTTTGCAAGTGAATTTGCAATTACATAATTAGCAAAAAACATTTTAATGTAGTTTTTAGCACATGAGGTTCCACTTTTATATTTTCTCATCTTTTCAGTAATCTACATAATGTGTTCAAAATTCATCGCCATTTTTATGCAAGTTGAAAATAATTGTGAATGAGTCCTTCTGTGCACAAATAAGGCACGGGTTCTTGATTCTTGAAATGGCAATTACAATAATATAAAACTAGGTACTTAAGTTTTTTTTCTTTCAAATATAGCTAAATCAGTCTTCAAAGAAATATGCTATGTTACATTTATGTTTCTTAACTAGTGCTTAAATTTACAATTTACAAACCAGCAGGGAGTCAGCGTGAATAGGGAAAATATTGAATATGAAATCAAAAATGGATTTAAGAACTATCTCAATGTTTTACTTTCTTTGGATAAGTTACTTAACCTCTGTGGGCATCAGACTCCTGTTTTATAAAATGATAATACTACCTTTTACACAGGGTTAGTCTAAGAATTAATGATAGCATAGCTGAAAGCATATTTAAAAAACTTCTTAATGCTATAGCAAAGTTTAGAAGAGATCTCCATTTTCTCTGGTATTTGCTCTTTAAGAAAGCAGTAACATAGACATAAACACTTTCTAAGGTTTTTGTCACAATGGGCAAGAAAGAACTAGCAGACTTTCATTTATTGGGAAATGCTCAAAAAAAGAAAAATAAACTAATCAATTCTACTTGTAATTGCCATTCGCTGATCTCTTGGCAAAGACACAAATGGTATTTACTAGCAGAAGGGTCTATATCTATGAAATGTTTTTAGCAAGCTATATCTGTTTCATCCAGGATTGCTTATGGTTATAAGGACAAACAAAAATAAAAACAAAGCCCTGGAATATGAGGTATGCACATTATTTAAATATCAGAGTAATAATGGGTATATTTAATTAATTTATGACCAAAATGTGTTTCCTTATATGTGAGATGTGTGCATACACACACACACACACACACACACACACACACACACACACACACACACACTTCTTTCTTTCTCTTTCTCTCTCTTTTTCTCTCTCAGCCATCTTTTACTAAATAAGCATAATGTCTTAATTTGCCAAGAAATAAAGTATGAACAATGTGATATGCCCTACATTCTTTGCTTCACCTGTGCCTCATAATTAGTTGTAGCTTTGGACTTAGAATAAATATTGCTACCGAGGAAGATCTTTGATTCTTGTGAACCTGATTTGGCAGTTTAATTAATTGTACTATTTCCCACAGATATTAAAAAAAAAAAGCTGTTGTAATATTATCATTATTCATACCCAGTTTCACACTAAACATAAATTATTTTATTGATAGCATGTAGCTCAGCTTAAATATATAATATTTTTCAGTCAGGAAAATATTTTTGTATCTAATACATTGTGGATGTTGTGCTGTCTTGTAGGTTTAAAGAGACAAGATTAATTGATAAGGCTCAGGAACTTCTGAATTTCAGGTGTTATTTGGGGATTAGGAATGAAAAAAGCTACCTAGAGGAAGTCACTTTTGAGTATCTGTGATAATCAAGTAAGAATACTGCCATTGTTGACCAACAAGGACAAGTAGTAATAAAGATAATTTGTACCAAGTACTTAGGTAAGAAACACAAGGTATATTTTTGGAATTGAGAATAGTTCAGTAAAATTCACAATTTTCTCTCTCTTTCTATCTCATAAGTAAATGTGTGGAGACATATTGTCTTTGCTTATCTGCATATTCAGTTAATTTTCTTAGAATAATTCCACATGTTATTATGTATCTATATAAAGAACATTAGTCATGTAGAGAACATTCATGAATAGAAATGACCTCAATTTTGTGGCACCATGGAACAAATGACTATCGAGGTTATGTGGCTAATTCCCTACTCAACATTCCCATGTTGTAAAAAAGTTTGATTTTTGTTTTGTTCCTGCTTTGTGTGTTTATTGTATTTATCTGATAGCCCTCTACTTATTTTGTTATAGCTTTTGTTTTGAAGAGGTTCTGATCTGGTGTATATTCTCAGTACTTGTTGGGGGTGGGGCTGGGGGTAATGGAGGGGAAGTCACATCACATGCATATCTGAGACTCCTATTCAAATCCTGTCTCTATCCCTGACTAGCTTTGAGGCATTGGACAATTTCTTCAGCCTGGAAGGGCTTCATTGTCTTTATTTGTCTAAATAGAGGGTTTAAGTCAATGATCTTCCTATGACTCCCTGACTCAAAACGATTATTACCTCTGTTTCTTTTTAGTTCAAGTAAGTTAGTATTCAGGTAAAAAGTTCTTTATTCACCCATTCTTGTTCTTTAAAATAGTGGAATTTCGTAGAGATTTGTGACAGCTTTGTGTATTTCCCTCTTGATGTGTCCATTAGCATCTTCTTGGTTTGTGAATAAAAATATTAACTCATGTTGACATGGCTTATTAGATTTGTTTATATAGTGATTTCAATTAAAACATTCTTGGAAAATAGAAAAGAAATGATCATTTATTGAAATAATTGAATTTACCATATATTTTATCTATATTTTAAGTAAGCAAAGTAGATGATTTTATTCTAACCTTGCAAATAAAAAAAAATAATTTCCAAATATTGTTGGATTATGTGATGTATATTTACCACAATAAAAAATAATTATTTAAAAAGAATTGTTAGGTGTCTAAAATATTAAAATATTTAAATATACATATGACTTCAACATAGATCAATATGGAGTTCAAGTCTGTTTTGTATCATATTTCTTTATTCAAAAAACAGGTTCGATTACATATCAATTACATTCTTGACTGTATCTGATTTTATGGAGCCCTTCCATCCCATCATCTCCTTCTTTTGGTCTTGAGTTCCCTATTTTCCATTTTTTATTAGTATTTTCATCTTCCAGGACATTTTCTTCAAACTTGTAATATCAAGTAGAGAAGGCAAAAATATTATTGGCCTTATAACACTTACATTACTAAAACATAGGAAACGAAAGAGCAAAATGGAATTTTTGCATTTGCATCTAGGTTCCAGGCTTTATTAAGTTTGTGATCTGTACAAGTTGGGTGGACTTTCTGTGCCTTAATTTCCATACTGGTAGAGTTGGGATAATAAAAGCAGTATGTAAATTGAAGGATTTATATTGGATGAAATGGGCTAATTTTATAAGGTATTAAATATCTTAATTTCAGAGTTTTAGGTAATAATTTTAGGCATTCTCCTTACATCATTGGAAATCTGTAGTATTGGAATCTTTAAGCTACTGTCCACTTAATTTGAGCTTCCTGTACTCATTAATAACAATTGATGCATTTGGTGGATTTATGTGACCTCTAAATTCTTTTTCCTAGTTTTTTTTTTTTTTAACTTTGTACCTGTATGATATCATATCATTACTACAGACTCTGATCTCAGCATTTCTGAGTCAAAATTATAATCAAACCTATACCTGTGTTGCTTCACTTTATAATATGGGTCTGAAGTTATTGATGCCTAGACTGTATTAAAAATCTTAATAACTCTACTGTGATTGCTGTGAAGAAAATGCCTGAACCATTTCCTCTATCCCAGACAAATTTATCATACCACATCTGTAACTAGAGAGAGGAACTCAACAACTGGGGATCTGTGACCTTGCATTTGGATGAGATAGAAAGTAACATCTAGAGTATTGGTTGCTTCTAAGTAGAAATAGCCTGGTCTTTTGTTCAGAATGTGGGGGATGGAGGTACAATCAGCTGGGTTAATGGAAAATTCATCCACAAGATGGTGCACACTGCTTATCTTTGTTTATAGATTTTCCATCTTGAACAATAATATTAGATATTATATTTTCACAGAATTGATTGAATAATCACTTTTTTTGACAGATTATATATCATATGTCATATTTTGTATTTCAAGCTCTGTTATATTTTGGACATTGGCTCTGTGTGTGCGCGCACGCATTTCTTTCTACAATATGAGACTTGACGCACATTATACTAGTCCTTACTAGATAATATAGACCTAGAAAATTTTGAAGGCTTTTGAGAAGACAGACACTACAAAAAGTCAGGACTGTTATTTTTTGTGAGTTTTGTTTTAAGTAGAGTATAAGGCTATATCAACTATTTTGAACACACCAGTTCTGTGTAAAGGAATATTCATATATTTGTATATTTTCCTTTTTAATTATATAGTTCTTTATAAATGCAAGATGTATATCTTTTGCTTCCTTTGTAATTCTCTAATGAACTTTGTGTGTTTTTCACAGTTATTCAGATGTGATTGACAACTTAGACTAGCAATAGCTACAGCTGAAAATAGAAGAGAGGTACAGATGCCATAGGAACCAATTACAAGAGAGGATATGATATAACAGGAACAGCAGCACAGAAATGGAACCAGTTACTGATGCATTTAAGACCTGCTTCAGCCTGTTCTCATATACCACTTCCACTAGGTGGAGTGTTGCTGGGCATGCCCAAAATTATATCTTGGTAAATCAGAAATTACCTGGGTAGGGCAGTCTCAAGTCACAAGATCATTTGATGGACCATGGAAAGATTTCCACCTTTGCTGTTCCATAGTGTAGTTATATAGAAAGAAAGGAATAACTTTGCTCCAAAATCCTAAAGCATTATGCTGTGATTGTCCCATAGGGGCACACCAAGGGCTCCATATAGCACCCCTATTCAATATATAGACTTCAGAAAATATCATCAGATAAAAATAATTTAAAAATTATTATAGCCAGAGTCCATGTGGCTCATGTAGCAGACTAGCTTGCTTAGCAACCAAACCCTATTAATGAGATGTTTTGTGCTTTGAGTCCTACTCAGAAGTGGCAGTCTTTTAGGTTAGTTAGTGAATGGGTGGAAGAGCATACCCAAAAATGGTGTTTTGCCCTGCAAAATTCAAAGAAGTTTACTAAGTATTGTGCTACTCTTCACCTTAAAAGAAATTTATCTATAATGTAATATATAAGTATATATAAATATGTATTTGGAAATTTTATTGATGTGAAAGGCTATTGAATTTCTCTATATTTATTTTCTACCCTTCAGTACACATATGTCTCATCAAGGCATCTAGTCTTATTATTACTTTGCCTCATCAGCTGTAGTTTGCTTGACGTTATCAATAAAATGGATGCACATGGTATATGGAATAGAGAAAGAATCGATGGCCCTGTGGTTAGATTATGACATAAATGTTACAGCTTTGGGGTAAGAGAGTGAAATTGTGTTATTGAATTGGCTAGTAATATGCAAACTGTTTCTGGTGTCTTTACTAGCAAGAAGGAAAAAAAAAAAACACATTTACCAGATCAATACTTGAATATCAGGTGCCAGGATGTGTTGATTTGTTCTAGCAAAGAAATTACATCTGGGCAGGAGGTGAGATCGAAGTCACCACCTGATTGAGTTTACAATAACCCATTCTTCCTCCAAAATCCACTTGTCTTTGGCACAGAGGAATAAGCAAGTGGAGTCAGATCGTGATTGGAATCACTAACCCTGTGCATTTCAAGTTTGTGATGGTGACACTAATCTCCCAGTCTTTCTAGGAGGATGGCATTGTTTTGGTTTGTTATTTTAGTACTTAGAGGCAAATCTGGGACTTCCATATGTCTTTTTCTAACATAATAGTTCTTAATGCATAAGTCATGTAACTAAAGTGGGGCTTCTGCTAATTGCTGGGTATACCTGTTCCAACTATGCATGTCAGGATTGAGAAGATAACTATAACATGGCATTGGGTCCCACTGCATCCACAATGAGATGGACCTGAAGTAACTCCATTAATCATGCAACTCCTGTAACACCCGTGCTGACTGGTGGACTACAGTGCCACTTTTTGACTTCAGAAATTAGTGTTAGTTCAAAGTCAGTGCCCAATAATGTCTGAAAACTCATTATTTATCCTTTCCTAATGAACAGCCACCCTGATATACGATGCAGGTTAATTGGGGAAAGACTGGAAAGAAGATTTATAGAATACTTTTTTGGAAGTGTAGCACTTCTTCCTCAAGGGTATTCATCCTCCATTTCTTTCTAAAGGTTATGGCTTTGTAAACTGGTTCAAGCCTAAAAAAGGATAGAAGAGCCAGAAGTCTCTACTCTGATCCATTGAAACAGGACTTTCGTTCACCAGACTTTGCACTGTTAAATAAAATTTTAATAGGCTGACCATCTATTTCAGTCCCGGGGATACCATGGTAAATCAAAGCTCTTTTTCATTACAGTAAGGATTACACAGCTTTTCTGTAGTTAAGTGTAAGCCACTTTCCTACAGCTCCAGTATTTGTTTCCATTAAATCCCAGAAATTTATTTGATGACAATTCTTACTGTGACCCCTGGGCTGTAGAAACTAGCCATTGCAGAACTCATTAAGAATACTGGTGTTCTTCTACCTGCCAGTGTATGTTTAAAAACCTTGATTAAGAGATTATCCTCCTCAAAGAGACAAAGTTAGAGTTTGGGTAAGCAGATGTCATATAATATATCTACTCTAGCATTCCAATCTTAATGTGCCTTGGGATACTTTTTTCTAGGACTGTCCAATAGAACTTCCTGCAGTGATGAGGATAGTCTATATCTGTGTTATATAATATGGTAGCCACTAGCTATATTTGGCTATTGAACATTTATGCTATGGCTAAAATATAAGTGAGACTGAACTTTAATTCTAATTAATCTTAATTTTGTGTTTTTTTTATTATTATACCAAATTATTTTTATTTTCTAATGTGAAACTAAGATAGTAATACATTTTATTACTATATGTAATTTATGTTGTTTATATTGAGAATGATGTTGTTGAATATACTTCTTTTTATAAAAAAACTCTATAGTTTACTCTTTGTAATAGAGCTATATGAAGCATTAATCTAAGTTTGTTTAATGCGATAATTTCATTGCTGACATAATTGTTACAATATTTATTCAATGTTCATGATTTTATTCAGTTTTAATGACATTTATTTACTTTTGTTCTTTAACATGAAGATCACCTATAATATTGTTGTGTGATATTAATTATAATAACCAAATATATCTAGTGCTATCATATTGGAAGACACACTTTATAGTATAACAAAGAGGTTTTGGCATCTTAACTTCATTAAGCATAAGTTATATTTGAGTCCACATATCAGGCAACCAATCAAGGTGACTCCCAGGTGCTTAAGCAAACACATTGAAGTCAGACTGTCTGATTCATGCACTCTTGTTAATGATATCAGCTTGATCCAGTATTGTGTTCTCCCTGATCTAACCCCCTCAAAATTCATTATGTCTTTTAATCTCATCAAATCAAGTAGCCAATTCCAGATTTCTCACATTAAGGTTCTATTTTCCAGGCATCACTTCTGGTGCTAACAGTTGTTTTAGTCAAGGGAAGCAAGATTTACAGCATCAGTATGAGGATTATGTAAGAAGGGATTTATTTGAATCCCTTCCTTGGGATTAGACATTACAGAACTATTTAAAAAGTTCTGGAAAGGGAAGTTAGAGATTAAGAAAAATAGTGTAATTAACCAGACTTCTTTAAGCACTGACTTGGTTGGATACATTGGAGTTTACAAGGAAATCTGAGGGGTCAAGTACATTTAACTACTGAAATGAGCTATGAACTGAACCTTTGGATTGGTGTATAGGATGTTGTTGCCTTGTTAGCTGTCACCTCTGTGGGTGTACAGGCAAGTGTCTGATGGTAGAATGAGGCAAACAACTGGGAAGATGAGGAGGACATAAGCAGAGGAGAGGAAGAATAAACTATAACCTTCCAGGATCTCTGCATCTGCCTATCACCATATCTGATGGTGAAAACCTGAAACTCACTACTGTTACTTCATTTGCATCTACAAAAGTTCACGGTGCTTCACTTTTGGCCAACTCTACCTTGAGAATATATAGGATATTGGTTCTGGAAATTATAATTTCCATCTTAACCAAATTGACATTAGTAAAATCCAACATACTTCCTAATTTGAATATATACTTCTTAGATTGCCAGTGATATTCCCAAAACAATATGTGTCTCAGAGTTTTAATGAATTATTGATTGTAGTTGCTGAAATTTGAAGAGGGGATAATTGGTGTATGATGCCAAAAATGACAAACTAGATTTTTCTTTATAATATTGATATGACATAGCATTCTGCTCTCCACTATGAAATAACTCTCTACATTGAGGAAGGATGTGTGTGTAATGATTCCTGCTAATTCAGTCATACCCACTAGACTACAAATATTTTATAAATTCTTGATTTATAGGAATCACCTTTTCTAGGTATACTTTTATTTCATAAAGTCTCCCCTGACTATAACCAATTGGACCAAATATGTACACTTAATTAGAGCCAGTGGCATTCTATCTTCTAGGAGATTGGAATTAGGAACAAGAGAGAGAGTTGTGTCATTCATAAGGTGAAATGAAAATTCAGGCACAATGAGACATCATGATCTGCCCTGTGGATCAGAGAAGCAAAGTGAATTAATTTATCCAGGAGTAAGAGAATAGATCTAAAACTGATTGGTCATGAGATGTGGAGTGTAGAGAAAAGGAAATATTCTTTACTGCTTTTCAGTTATTAACTCCATTTTCTTGCTGAAGTTTATTTCTTTCCTGTCTTCCATGTAAAACTGTATATTTTTCTTCTCAGAGAACTCTTCTGCTGTACTTAAGCTAAATTGGTCTAGTTTCTATTAAAAATTCCCCAACTAATGGCCACTATATTTGAATCTCTCCATTTATAGCTTCATGAAGATAGATGAGAAATGTACAAAGAAAAGCAGAATTAAATATTCCATATGAGTGTGTCAGTATAATATAGTGGTTAAAAGAACAAACTCTAGAGTCAAAAAACTTTGGATCAAATCCTGGTTTCTCCTCTTATGAACTGTAAAATCTTGGGTAACGTCTTTTTTTTTCATTTATTGTATATGCACGATGATGATAATGGTACCTATCTCATAAGATTGTTGTGATAATTACTTGAGGTAATACACATAATACAAAACATGTGAAACATTAAATATGTGTTAAATAATGTTTTTAATATCAAACATGTTAGCCCATATCTCCAATATGAGGGTATTTTCCCTCATTTTGAGAGAATAATTTTATGAGAAAACCGTACATGCATAATGTTCCAGGGGCATTATTTTTCAGAGATGATGGCATTTCTCAAGTTTAACAGAAGCTACTTTTTTACATTTCTTGTGCTGTCTGCCAGTAATCTCACCGCAAAGATAAGATCTTAAACCCCTCCTGGATTATGAGTCTCAATTATGCTGAAACAAAAGACTTCAAAAACAGAAGCATAAAAATGGCAATTTTCTAGTTTGTTCATTGGGAAAACCATGTTTCTTAGTTTTCTTATCAAATATTAATATGATACTTGAGTCTTTTGTTTTGATGAAGAGCAGTAAGTGGAAATGCAGAAAGATCACCAGCAATCCCAAAGAGAAAGAAAGAAAGAGAACATTTTATTTTAAAGAATATATCACACTTAAGTGCTGAAAGGCTATCTAAAACCAGGACATAACTTTTGGGAAGTTGCATCTAAGGCATATGCAAGCAGGAAAGGCAGATCAATAGAATAATCACCTGTAACAACATAGTTAGCCATTTGCATTGTTTGTAAAATAGTATTTGTATTACATCTCAGGTTATTTGATAATTACTTGTTTTAAATTTTCTCTAGCCTACAAATCAGCGATGCTTCTAAAATCAATGATATTCAATGATTTTTTCCCATTACTCTCACATAGCTTGTCAATAAGCTAGTATGTAAGGAAGGGGTATGTCTGTATTTCTAAATCAGATTGAATCACTCGATGGGAGGTCTTGTTTGTTTGCTGTATATTTCTTCATGTGTATCTATAAATCCTTAACTTTCTTCATCTAAGTACTTAACGTTTTTATTTCTAGGCATGATAAATTCTGTGAAATGATAGAAAAACAGGACGTCAACTGAGAACTATGCATTTTTAAGTTTCCTCTCCCAGGAACTCTGTGATCAGTGATGTGATTTGCATCTCAGTTCACTTTTGTAGGACTTGTCCCTGATATAGATATCAGTTTCCAGAGCTGGAAGGGGCTTTAGACATTGCATTAGGGTTAAGAAAACTGAGACTGAAATGTGGATATGAATTGCCACAAATCAGAAACTGACTAACACAAGCTCCTAGTTCTCATTCTGTATCCTGTTGCCACTACCCTCCATTTATTGCCTTTGCAGTAACTAACCAACTCTGTTCACTTGTGATTGTATATTCATAAGGATAAAATGAAGAAAATTATTAGTTGAATCTATGTTGCTAATAGGTTGACATTTAAACAGATGAGCTTGGAACTGCTTAATTCTGATTTCTAAATCTGGATAAATAAATGCTCTCTTTCCACAGAGTACATTGTTAATTTGAGCTTCTGGTTTGGTTGAAATACGTACAAGATTCTGTGGTTTGACATTTTCTCTCCATTGGTCATGCTCTGAGGAAACTCAAGATGAGAGTCTGTCATTTCCTCCACGGTTGAGTACAGTTGTGCATAGAAAAATACTCTCAGATCAGCACTTGGGACCATTTACTTTCATCATAAATTAGTCATGTAAAGGACTGTCACTTGCCTTGCTTGTGACTACCTCAACTGAATACTTCTTTCCTACTGTCAAATTAGCATTGTAACTTCCCAACATTCCCTGGAAACAGTGAGGTAGTTTGAAAACAGTTGCCAGTGTAAAAGCTTTGTGGAGTAGTACTGTGTTGAATTTGGAGATAATTCAAATATTAAGAATTATTAATAATGGGTAGAAAAATAAAATAACAGTATCTCCAATAACATATCGTTTTATTTCACTATTATGAAAAAAAAATTCAGAAAAACATAGATCAGTTATGGTGAACTTACTGTTAGGCTTCTTCCTTGTGGATCATGCATATGTAGCTACTCACCTTTTGATTCTGTATGAACTTTAGCCATTGCTTCTACTTTTTAGCAAATAGGAATGAGAAAGTCACATAGAAGAACACACCCCTCTTGTGTTAGTGTGGCAGGGCTGCCATAACAAAGTACCACAGACTGTGTTGCTTAAATAGCAGAAATTTATTTTTCAAAGTTGTGGAGCATAGAAACCCAAGATCAAGGTATTGGAAAGGTTGATTTCATTCTGAGATCTCTCTCCTTGACTTATTAATGATTATCTTCTTCCTTTGCCTTCAGAGTTTTTTTTTTTTTCCCCTTCCTCTGTCCTAATCTCCTCTTAGGACTCATACTAAACACCTCATTTAATTACCTCTTTATAGTTCTTTTCTTCAAATATTTCTATTTTCTGAGATACTAGGGATAAGAACTTCAATTTATAAAATTGGGTTGGGGGCAGGGGAAGAAATGCAATTCAGCCAGATAATACCTTCCCTTTAAGGACATTTCTGTATAGTTGCATGTACTGGTGATACCTGAATTCTATTAACTAGAACTTAATTATATATCTGTTATTGAGCAAGATATTATAAACAATTAAGCAATAAATAGGAATCTCAAACACACTCACTGTACAAAAAAATTACAATAAGAATTAAAGACATGATTACAATCCTTAAAAGCCTACATTCCTTATATATCTATGAGAATTATTTGGAAACAAACAAAATGAAAAAGACTAATTTATCTGAAAAAAGGGGGCAGATTTCTTGGAAGAAAAGGAAATGAGAGCAAACTAACAGTCAAAGGAGAAACTAAATATCCTGGTATCAGAGAATATATTGAAGCAGATTCAGAAATATGGACATAATTAATGATAGCATCTTCCAGATGCAACAAGTGGAATTTAAATGACTCCTCAGTTTTCAATCAATTTCACTTGAAAATTCAAATTTCTAGGTTAAAGATTATGATTGTGTGGGCTATAACAGATTTATTTCTGATGGATGGAGACATTGAAAGAAGCAATACAACTTAATGCAAACCTAATGGGTTAAGAAGGGGAATGTGAATACTTAGAAGAAAATCAGTGTGCTGAAGATGCTTCTAAAAGAGAGAGAAGAAATGGGTGCTAGACAAGAAGAAAATGAACAAACCAAAAATCACTACCTACAGCTAGAGATTCCAAGTTATACATCTTTTAAAAAAAATATGAAGATAATTTAAATACTAAATTTAAATGTATAAAACGTAAAATTTAAAAATGAGATGTGACAGGAAAGGGAGATTAAACTAGTCTCTGTGCCTGAGACTAATGAATGAGAATTAACTGCAAGAAAATGATTATAGTACGTGTATTTAGAATTAACTATCTTATTTATATAAAAAATACAAACACATAACAAACAACTATCCAAAATTAAAATGTTCTTAGAAAATAATGTATACAAAGGTGTAGTCTTGAGGCAAAGAAGGTATTTCAAAAAGAGACATCAGCTTCATAAAGAAAAAAATAAATGGAGTGGGGAACATAACAATTGCAAAAGCCTAGACAGTTAACAAACCGTGTACTCTGATCTCATTAGAATTTTTGTGACAACTCTGTGCTTTTTAAGAAGAGTATAAAAACTAACAAAAAAGTCACATGAAATTTAAATCAGTCTATATTTTATTCTCTGAGGAATTTAAAAAATCTTATTTCTAAAGCTCTTCAGGATAAATCTTCAACTTGTATTTGATACCAAAGCCAAATCAAAGTAACATAACTATTCCCAAGGTCTGGGTCTGAGGGGACTTGATATTAATATTGAGCATTAGAGGTAGTTCCAAGCAAGCCATTTTGCCTTCTGGGTGTCACCCACACCCAGGTTTTCTTCTCTAGTTGGCCTTAAGCAGTAGAAATAGAGATTAGGCATACTGTACAATGGATGTTATCTTCAGTAAAATTAATTAATTACAAATTAATGCTAAATTTGAAACATTTTCTAGACAACTTTTTTTTTTGTTAGTGAAGACTCTTTAGAATAAAACTGATGTTAAGTTTGTCATTGCTGTCTTTGATCCCAGCACAAATAATTAAAAGCAAGATTTGTGTTGCCCCTGAATGATTCTGGTGGCATCTGGTACTAACATTTGTCTGATCTTTACATTCTATTTTTAATTTTTTTTTGTTAAAATTTTCAAGTTAAAATCCCTGCTATCATAATATATAGCTACATATATTCATATGTATATAAATATGTATATATGTATGTGTGCAGTGATACATAGTAATATGTACACAAACATTGGTATATATACTCATATGTATGTGTACATATGCTTATAAACATGCCGTATATGTGTGTACTTATATGTAGGTATATACATATGTGCAAAATATAAAAATTATATATATTATATTTAACATACAAATACATAATTACATGTTTTAACATAAATATGTATAGGAGAGAGAGTCTTGTGTATTTTTTACATATCTACTTTTTCTTGTTTCTTTAAGAAATATTTTCTCAGCCTTAAATGCTTTTTTTAAGAATCTGATTTAGAATCTGATTTTGAGAGATCATTGTGTGCTACTGATTCACAGGCCTACTCCATAATTGATCTGTGCTGGTTTTGTGATGGTCTCCTTCCGAAGTAGGCAAAGAAATAGATGAGAAAATGCAACCCTATTTATTTGCCAGGATTGTATTTTCATTGACTGACATCTGAACCCAGAGGAAATATGGTTTCATTTTCCACGAACAGGGTGAATCAAGTTTAACTGTCACCTAAATTCTCCTAAGTCAAATATTCATTTTTTATCACTCCAGAACCAGTAGAATGGTTTCCACTAGCCTGACCACAAAGCCTGAAGCTTAGTTCCTTACTCTAATTTATTATGATTTGTATGTAATTGAGAGGAAGTCAATTAATGAACTTTATCTTTTTGCTGTTAGTAGATATTCTGGAAATCTTTTTAGAATTGGAATCTGTTTTAGATTTTGAAAAATTTCTTCTTTTTGCTTTCTGAAATGATACAGATTTTTTTTTCTTGGAAGATAACTGGAATTCTTAGCTTGAATACTAGCACTAACAGTTGAAAGTTGTACTATAGAAATAATAACTTACCCCACTATTATTTGAAGACTTAGAAAAAAGAAAGAATTAGTTATGTCTGTTCTATGACAGGTTTTGAAAAACTATTTTAAAGTGTTTACTCTTTTTTTCCTGATGTTTCGTATGGGAAGGTAAAATAAACAACTGAAATCAATCATGCAGAGGATAAACAAACACTTCTTTGAGGGAACTGAAAGATTTAGTTATGGTCAAACTAAATAATGTTCAGAATCTTCTGTGTTTAAAAGAACATACTGTGCTCAGTCTTGTTTAGAGGATTAATACAAGTCAGCTACCATCTGTAGCCAAGCTGACAAAGCTTTAATTGGACTTTATTATAGCTGGGCCATAAAAGGAAACAAACAAAAAAATCCCACTAAACACTTCAAATGTTAAAAATGTTTGAGCATTTGAGCCACCACAAGCAATTTGCCAAAATCCATATAACAAAGCATGTATCTAATGCAAATATCTATTTCAGTATAAGGTTTTACTTCCAACAATGTTGAGGAAGACAATGAGGAACTAATGCAAAATGAAAGACTGCCACTAAAAGATAACAAGAAAAAAATCTATATTAACTTTTTGTTTGTTTGTTTGTTACAAACCCTGGTATAGGAAGCAGAAATTATGTAGCATATGTGTTAAGATATTCTGCATTCAGAATTTCCTCCTTTTTAGGTGAAACAATTGGCCGACTCCTCAAAAGTTTTTTTCTTTTCTTCTTGTCAGGGTAAAGGAGATAATGTTTAACCAGACATCAGTTTTGTTTATAGCATGATCAGTAATATTAATAAAGCCAAAAGGGTTAGAGAACATTTAGATCACCTATTTCAAGCTACAAAGCCATGCATTTAATTGCTCTGCAAGCTTGCTACTTGAACTGTGAGCAGTGGATCAGAGGCATGGGCATTATCTAGAATCTTGCTAGGAATGTAAAATTACACCCCTACCCTTACATATTTTTTTAGAATCATTATTTCAACAAGATCCCAAGGTGATGCATGTGCATGCTAGTCTGGGAAATCCTGATTAACAATATCTCTTCCAAATGCTTATTCAGATCAAACATCTTTAGTTACTGGGTAATTAATACCCTGAGCACCTCACTTTATTGTTGGAAACTCCAATGACTATGAAGTTATTTCTTATAGTAAGATAAAAATCTGCCTCTCTGTTACTAAATCCAGTTAGTCCAGATTCTTCTAGGGCCAATCAAGATAAGGTTGTTTCCTCTACCAGAGTAGCATTTATATACTTAAATATATCACTTGATCTGTTTCCTTACTGTTCTTTTATCCAGTTCATTTAGTCAGTCCTCACGTTACAAAGTGGTTATATCCCCAGCCATATTCAATGCTCTATATGAACTCCATGTTGATGAATTGGAATCAAGTTGTGATCTCAATTTGAAATGTGGTCTTCCAGTGATCAATGCAGAGTTGAACAAAAGTTGCCTCCAACATTCTGTACTTTCTTGCTCTATTAATGCATCCTAAACATTGTGTTGACCATACTTGGGAGAGTAGAGACATTACGTTAACCACAACTCATTACATTAACCTATGAGTCTATTTTCTACCCATTTTTTAATCCAGTTTATGTCAAACTAATTTTTTTGGACCCCAAAATGGAACTCTAAAGAAGCTGACCATGCATTTTTACATATAATGTTTTGCATTCTATGTGAAACAATTTTCCTATAAATGTATCAAATTAGAATGAGTACATCATTTCAATTTTGAATCATAATTTTTTCCATGAGTTTGCTACTTCTTTAATTTAAACCTTTTGAAAATGGGTGTAATTTTCTGCTGACATTTAAAATATTGATTGTGACTTCTCTCATGCTACTGTTTGTCTATCTGTTCATCTGTCCGTCTATCTGACTCTCTTTCTTTATCATCACCTGTGTACATTTTTGTTGGGCCAGAATACATATGCTTTTATTGAAAAGATATAACTTTCATTTCATTCAACAATCAACTAATTATAATTCAGTAATAAAATTATTGTAATAGCATAACGGTCTGAAGGGCATTACATGAACTGACTCCATTACCTTTTAACTTTGTCTCCTATCACTTTATCTCACATCCTCCTTCATTCTCTTACTCAAGTTGTAAACAATATCTGCCCTAACCATCCTGACACTTCCTGACTATTTTCTTATGCATTTACTTTTCCATAACTCTTAACATCGACTAAATACTAAATTCTACCTACTTACTTAATTTGTTGTATGCCCCTCCAGCACCACCCCTGCACACATTCTCACAAATGCATGCTTATGCATTTTGTTCACACTTTTATCCTTAGAACCCAGAATGATGCATGACACTCTTTAAGCACTCAAAATTTATATGCTGAATGAATAAATGCATATTTTTTTCCTCCTGTAACCTTGTCTGAGCTTTAGTTTGTTCATTTACAGATTGAGAAAAAATAGCACATACTTTGCAGGGTGTTTGTGAGAATTCAAAACAACAGTAGAGTTACTGATCCCTAGCAGACTCTAACTGCTGCTACTCTTAAGCTTTAGAACATTTTTCTCTGTCAGTGAACTGAACATTGTACAGTCCACAACTTCTAATAGAGCAAAATTGTGAAGATTAATAGATAAACCCATAATCTCTTTTTTCTACTTCTTTTTTTTTTTAAATCGCACCATTGCCAATAGCTATAAATTTTTTTGGAATTATGCTAACTTATAAAAATAGTTTCTATTCAATTTCTTCCTTCTGGCTGTTTTTACAGGAAATCATCTTTCCACTTTTCTTCTTGGTTCATAAATTAATGATATGGAAGTGATGAGAAGTAATGCCCAGCTCTGCTCTGCAGGAGTAATAAACCTCAGAAGGGCCTGCAGACCTGAGTGCAATAGCTTTTGATAACACTTCCACTCATTAGCTTTCTCTGTATATACTCTAATTTTCCTTTGGACAGTTAGCCTGTCAAGAACTAGAAGGAAAACTACTATATCTAGTTTTGTGAACCCAGATCTGGAAAATATAGTTTAAAAAAATGCAAACTTTTCTCAGGTGTCTTGTATCCAAATTTGATCTTCTGTGTATCATGCATAATTGATGGCCATGTGCATTGATTTTTTTCTCTACTAACTATAGACTAAAATAACAGCCTAAAACAATGCACTCCTATAGAAATAGCTAAAGGTTAACCCATCTAGAATGTATGACGTGTATTGTTTTAATAATACTGCTGGCATTCATCTCCAAGTTACCAAGGGTGTCTTATTTTTGATACAGTGGGAAAAATCTGGTCTCTTCAGGAAAGTGTTATTTAGTTAAGACTTAAAAACAGTAGAGAAACATTTCAGGATAAAAATATGCTTTTTCATAGCTGGGACATTAATTTATGGATTTATTTCTAGTGCAAATTTAAATAAATAATTACTTCTTATGTTTTAAAAAGAACCTGTATGTATGACCTGAGTTTGCTTTCTATATTTCTTGAGTTTTTAAAGTAAAATCTTCATCAAGAACTTCTAGCTGTCCTGAAAGAGAGCCAGTCCAGACTCATGGTCTGTTTTGTGTAGGTGAGGACACTAAGTCAAAAATCAGCCCACAAATTGCTCCAAGTTCTTCAGTGTCTGACATGGAAACACAAGTTTCTATTTATTTGCTTATGCTTGAGCTTCCTCATCACAAGAGGGTTTTCCTTAAAATCTCCTGTTATATAGAATATAAACACAAGGCAAAAGCATAAGTATCCTACTTAGTTATCAATTCTTTAGTAAAGCTTGAAAATAACTTCTTGCTGTTAAAAAATAGGTGTTGCTGGAGGATAATATAAAATTTTAACACTAGCATTTTCTCCTTCTTATTTTTGTTCTATTACTAAACAGAAGTTTGGTGAAAATACATTTAGTGTTTTAGAACAGTTTTCCTTGAGAATTGTGGATATTTTATATATATTTCCAAGTCTTTATTACTTTCAGTTTGCCCCTGAGAACCAAAGCTATTCTTGAAGTGCTATAAAAGTTTTATTTCCAAAGTTTGCAGGACTGTGAAACAGACCATGGATTACAATGAATTTATTAGAATGATATCATTGGGATGAACAACTTGCCTCTACACCTTACTTTTGTTGTGAAATTTAGCAAAAAAGGACCTCATTTTGATTGTTGCCTTGTATAATCTTCACCCAGGCCCCAATACAACTATACACATAGGAGTTGCTTAGAAGGTATTTTATTCAACTGTATTTGGGACTGTTTTCTAGAGAAATTCTTGTTAGCTTTCCTTGGATGAAAGATATGTTAACATGTAAGTCTCACTGATATTATAGCTACTTCATATGCCAGTATGGCTTGAATGAATGATGTTTTTCTTCTTAGAATGCAGATCTCAAGTTTTGTAATGAGAAGAACTAAATTTGAATCTTTGCTCTATCATATGCCAATGGTAGATCTTTTAAATCACTTTCCTGAGATGTATTCCCCTCATCCTTAAAATAGAGATGATACTACTTATTTAAAAGGATTACTATAAAGATTAAATAATGTAGTAATACTAACACTTAGAAGTACTTGTGAAGCATGTTTAAACCTCACAACAACCCTATGCAATACATATTGCTCTTATCTCCAATTTATAATAAGGAAATTGAGAGAATATTTAAATCGCACAGGATCATGCACCAGTTACTGATAGAACTGGGCTTCGAATCCAGGCAGCCTGGTTATGGCTTCTGTGCTCTTATTCCCTGTGCTATGAAAAATACTTGGCATAGAGTTCACAACCATTAAATATTTGATGTGCTCTATTTCCCATTGACTCTACTCACATATCAGACAAGATATTAATTTTAGGATGCATGTAATAGTTTTTCATCACATTTTAATAATCCATGACACTTTTTTGCTAGTTAGATGCTGAAGTTATTCAGTTTTCTTGCTATGATATAAATTTCTTCTTTAATATCTTTTATTAAATTCTTATCTTCAACAGAAGAATCCCTCCTACTCCCACTGATGACTTTAGACTTTTTCCCTCTCATATTAGAAAGCTTTAAGGATTTATACTTGTAACATAGGTCTTTTTTTTTTTTATCAAGGAGATATTTTTATTTTGTCTTCTATGATAATATATTCTCCCAATTTTATTTCCATCTTTCTGTTTCAGTCTTTTTTGCTGATTCATCCTATTCTCCACCAGACATCTAAATGTTAGAATTCTCCCTTCTGGATTGAACCTCTACTTCTTGACATATTCATTCATGCTATGAAAAGAAAACTGAGATTATTTTCTGATAAATACACATGAAATTTAGGATTGGAACTACAAATACTGAAAGGCACAGTGTAGATTTATCTCCTTTGTGAGTCACATGCTTTCTCGTTCGTGTATCATTCTTTCTCAATGTTTATGCGTTCTCCTTGCTGTGGTGACTACAACCACCTATTCCATTTAGCTGTTTTTTAAATTCAGTTTTAAATTGCTCCCATGCAAAGGGACCCATTGTTTTAGTTACCTAATTCAAATTTCCAAGACAGTAAACCCTTTTTAGTGACATATGATGCTCTTTATGATCTGGTGGGTACTTCCATCTCTAACCTCATTTTGAGCCATGTGCTAACATGTTCACTGTACCCTGTCACAATGCCTTGCTATAGGTTAATTAAATAACCCAAATTTATTCCATGTTTGGGCTTTTGCATCTGCTGTTTCTTCTGCCTATTTTAATATGTTCTTTTACTACACTTCCTGCTACCACTTTTCTTATGTTGAGGTAGGAAAAGGAATGTAAGATTTTATCAGAGACCAACCTCTGGGGATGGAAGGAGATAAAGTCACAAAATGGATATGCATCCTCAACACACACCTTCATTAATGAATATGGGATGCCCTGGGAAGGGCATGGGTAATGTAACTGTATGAAGCTGAGGCCAACCTTGAAAATGTTGATAGTTGATCTGCCCTGAAGAAGAATATGGGCATGATATCGCCATTATCTGCCTAGATCACAATAGTTTATTTAAAATGAAGTACTCTAAGACCAAATAATATCTTTAGTATTATTGAAATGGTTGTCTGGGCAATTTGAAAATGTGTCCAGTTTAATATCTTATTGAAATGGCTCTAAATACACATGAAAAAATTAGAAGATTTTGTTAGACATGATAGGAGGTACTAGGGATGCAATCATAAAATAACAAATCCTGTCTTTCTTTGCATAAATTTTAAATTCAGATGGTGGGTGGAGGGAATAGATACTAAAAATAAAACAAAATATGGATAAATAAGATATATTTAAATAATTATAATTGTTATAAATAAAATAGAGGTATATGAAATAACTTTGGGGAGGTTTACTAAATGAAGTGGTCAAAAAGGGGTTTTTTGAATGAGAGTCAGCCATGCAAAATTAGAACACAAGGCTGTTCCAGGCAAAAGATCTATGTAGGGAACAGTATGTGTGTATACAACATACTTTTTTCACCTCCCGCCCAGAGTAAGAATGTACATATATTCACAAGAGGGAATTCATAATTTTAATTCAATTGCCAAAGTGATACACAACTAAGTTTGACTGCCATATATGCTAAAAAGCATAGTTATTATTTTTTTTAATGATCTGGATAACTAACCACTTCAAAATTGTCAAGATAATAATTTAAACAGTTGAACATATTATTCAAATTAATTAATAATATATTTATTAATAAATCCTATGTACAAATATGGAGTTGAGGATGAAATGGTCATGGGGTGAGGCAAATGTAGGATGAAAGATGAATATGCCTCTTTTAGGAACATCCAATATGGATGTTTACTACATGAATATTTATGTTATTTTTATTCATGGAAATACTTAGGATTTTATTTAATGAGTAAAGGAAATATATTTTGTAGCATGGGCATGAAGCATTTTGAAAGCATTTTCTGGCTTATCACATTAAAACCAAGTTTGCTTTCAAATGTTTGAGAATACCAATTTTTTTATAATTTTATTAACAAGTCACAGAAAAAAAGTATGCAAATTTAAGACATTATGCTATTGAGGTTATTCCAGAATATACCAAGATCTGACAGTTACCTTAATGCCCTATAGTCTCTAGACTCACTAATTAATCAACTATGACTGACTTTGAAGAAGAATCCCAAGAAAAGATTACATACATGCAGATACAGTAATTGTTTTGTAGCACTGCTTTTAAGATTTTAATGAGCCTATTCAGAATCTTTTTTTAAAAATAACATATACGTATATATTTTTATATATAAGGATAAAATTTATATAAGAATTAGAGTATCTTTGTCCAGTCCACTATTTTCATATAAAAGAAGTAATAGTTATTCTATATTAACATGAATTGAGTTTTTAATCAACATGCAAAAAATGTTACTTTATTTAGAATTTATTTCAGTGATGCAGTACTGTGATGACATAACATTAAAGGTTGGAGAGATATATCTTCTGATTATTCTACCTTATCCTTCCATTTATCTGAAATATTATTAATCCTGTGTATAAGAATGACATGTGCTTCATGAGATTCAAATGTGCAAAATTATGTTTAAATTGAAGAAATTTCTAGGTATATTGTCAAGAGCACTGACATAAGAAAATGCTTAAATATAACTCAAATATAATTGACATTGATTTGAGGGAAGTCCAGGCTTCCAAAAATAGGGAAACTTTTCTAGTGAGAGAGTTCCTGGCATGTGTTTATCCTCTGCCTTTCTCATAAAGAGTCAAGTAAAAAGAATTCAGAAAAGTCATCTTAGTAGCACTAAAATAAGTCATCAGTAACAAGGTATTCTAACTAAAGAAAAATGAGTTTGAAGGGCTGACATGACACTCTCACACTATAAGCTGTCTCACATGATGTGTCACATACAGGCTGTCATGGGGAATCATTGGCTACCGCAGGGAACAGGATGCCTTCTCCTAAGGCAAGTAAAAGCACAGTGTATCTGTATGTGCTGGGATGGTCTCATTTGATCTTTGTAGTATTTTCAGTTGGAGGTATTAGGAAGGAGGCACTGATAGAAAGTAATGGCTAACCCATGTAAGCATCAGTTTAAGGATGGGGAACCTGAGGCAACTTGAGCAGATGGGCAGATCCGGTGTGGTATTTTTATGTTGCAATCATGCAAGAAAGTAGTCCAGCTCCCAGGCACTCGGTCTTGACCTCTCTCCATGATCAACCTCCAACACTACTTAACTTTTCAGTTTTTAAAACTTATTTTATGCTGTGAAATGTTTACTTCTATATCGTGAAATATTAGATGGTTTCACATTATATTTAATTATTATAATATCCTAGTACGAAAAGAATTATTGTCTCCATATTATAGTTAAGAAACAAAAATGAGATTTACCAAGGCTAGTAATTGCACAGGTATGAGAATGATATCCAGGTATGATGTGGTTCTCTGCTCTCAATTATGAAAATCTGCCACTTTGCTAACCATTTAGATTTACAAATTTAGAAACACCCATTTAGAACTGCTTTTTTTCCCTGATATATTCAATTTTTTAAATATTATAAATGTTCTCCTATCTCTAGCAATGATTTCTATAAGAAAGTCTACTTTATCTTATATCTCTAGTATCTTATATTACCACTTTATCTTAATTAGTACAGTATTAATATAAACATTTACATGGTATGTAATTGTTCATCGTTTATCTGTCTTTCTCTGTCCTTATATTTTAGCTGGCTGGCTGTGTTTCTGTTGATCTACATTGTATTTTTATTTATTTTTATTTGTATTATTTTTTAAGTTTATTGGGGTAACATTAGTTAATATAATTATATAATTTTCAGGTGTACATTATAATTTGACATCTATACATTCTTTTTTTGTGATTACCACCCAGATTCTACTTTCCTTCAGTTACCCTATATTTGATCCCCTTTTCCCACTTCACCGTCCTCCAACCTCTCTATATTTGACCCTCTTTACCCTGTCTACCTCTTTCCTCCTCCCACACCCCTTACCCTCGGTTAACCACTAGTCCATTGTCCATGTCCCTGAGTCTAATAGATGATTGGCTAAAGAAACTGTGGTACATATATATAATGGAATATTACTCAGCCATAAGAAGAGATGAAATACTGTCATTTGCGACAATATGTATGGACCTCGAGATAATCGCTGAGCGAAATGAGCCAGAGTGAAAAAGTTGAAAATCATATGATATCACTTATATGTGAGATATGAACCTAAATATATGGTATTTTTTAAGAATCTTCATTTTTAATTGGAATATTTAGGTGATTTAGCTAAATTTAATCACTCATATATTCAGGTTTAAATCTTACGATATTTTTTCTATTTGCCCTACCTTTCTCTCTTTACTTGCATCCTTTTTGATTTACTACTTAAAATTGAAATATATATATACACACACACACATATTTTTTTTCTGTATTTGTTTGGATGGTAATACTCATTTACTAATTTGTATAATGATTTCTTAAAATTAAGATTTATTTTCAATAATAAAAAAATACTATTGCATTATCTGCAGGAATCTGATTATGTCATAAAGCCATCTACCACTATATTTGTTGTTTCTTTGAAAAAATTCTCTATTTTCTGATTGCTTTTAAGAATTTTTTTCTTCGTCATTGTAATTACTTAAGTATCACTATAATGTGTTTTAATGGAATTTGTGTTGGATTTATTTTTATTAATAATTTTCATTGGTTATCTTTATCTGTGGATTCCCATCTTATATCAGATTCTGAAGATTTTCAGCAAATCTAACCTGCAATATTTCCTAGGCCCATGATCACTTTCCTCTTTTATTCAAATCGCTTATGTTAGGTGCATTCATTGCATATGACACTTCTCTCCTCTCTTCTATGTGTATGAGGGCTGAAGTTTTCTTTCAAATTCTGTTGAGTCTGTTGTGTTATTCACAGTTCTTTTTATATGCCATTTGTGCAGAGATAATTTCTTTTTTATGTAAATAAAACTTTTAATGATCAAACAATTATATACACTTTAAAATGTCTCTCTCTCTCTCTCTCTCTATATATATATATATATACACACACACAATATATGTGTATATATTATATGTTTATTTAAATGATTCCAACAATCAAGTAAATTAACACATCCATAACTCACATAGTTCCTTTTTTTTTGTTAGAACACTTAGCAAATTTTAATTACACAACACAGTATAATTAACTATAGTCACCATGTTATACATTAGATCATCAGAAGTTATTCATCTTATAACTGAAGGTTTATATACTTTTATCATCCTCTCTCCATCCCCTCAGTCCTTTTCAACCACTGTTCTGCTCTCTGTTTCTATTAGTTGTTTTAAATTCCACATGTAAGTGATACCATGTGGTATTTATCTTTCTCTGTTGAACTTATTTCTTAATGATCTTATTTTAGAAATGCTATTACTACTTACTTTATCAAAAGTTTTGAAAACAATGTAATTCCTCCAACATTTTTCTTTTTTTAAGTTGTTTTATTATAAGTCCTTTGCAGTTCACATTTTATAATCAGGTAATAAATTTCTAATTCAAAACTTCTGAGATTTTGAAATTGTCTTGAACTATGATGTGTGAATTAATAGTTTTAGTTAGGGTTGGAAAATTTTTAAACCAATATTTCTTAAAATGTTTTCTTCTATTACCTTTCTCCCTCCCCTATTTTGGATACTCTCTGCTGTGCTGCATATGACAATAATTACAAAACAAACCCTTATTACTGCAGTATCTAAAACCCTCAATAAAATACACAACCCACATGTTCTTTGTTATAATGACATTTGCAGTCATTAAGGAAAATATACATTTGAGTTGGTATCAGTCAGACAATTGCAAATCCACAATTGTCAAGATAGAATAATTTCCAAAGTAAAAAGTAAAAGGAAACTGAACATAAATTTTGTGAGGTCTAAATTTTCTATAGAATGTAGGAATAATTCTCAAGAAGTTTATAGTAAATGAAATGGTTATCCACAATGGCTTGTGAACTTGAGAGTATGAAAACTGGAGGCATTAACATTAGAATTTTAGATATTAGGAGACGATCTATTAAAAACCTTGGCACAAACTATGATGAACCATATATATACTTTTATAATATAAACTTTTGGAATCACTACATGATTTAGGAAATTTTTAAATCTCCAAATCTATAAAAGTAGTATGTCTAACTTGTCATCCTACTCTAAAATGTTAGAACTATAAACACCACAAAATAGATACCAAATATGGAGTAGGAGAGCCCTGAAAAAAATTCAGTATTAATTCTTTCTTTTATCATTAAATTATAAATTTTTTTCCAGGCCTGGTCTAAGTTTTTATGAATCCAGTTGTAGAAAAGCAATAATCCTAGAGTTAGGTATTAAAACATTTTTAAAGTGATTCAAATTAAATAACAATTGTGATCACTTATTGAGCACCTACTAAGTACTGTTACATAATAAATTCTTATTCAATTGATCATTAATATACTATCTTAGAGTAGTTTTTGTAAATATGTTTGAAATATGAGAAAAAGTTAGATGTGTGAAAGGTTATGATCAAAGAGAATAGCCATTTAGTGAAAGAATTAAAAAGAATTGAAGCATATGCTTAAACTTTATAATTTCATCCATGGATTGTAGTGAAAACAAAAGGAAAACTAAAAGACTAATATTGCCCAAAGAGTCATTTGGTACTCTCTGAACTCTGCTAAGCTGAGAAAAAGTTCTGTTCCCAGGAGCTCTTTTCACATATCACATGGCAGCATTTTTATTCCCTAGGAACAGCTTGAAACAAAGTGACAGCAACCCTTAAGAGAATTGCTTGCATGTTTTGCTAAATTCTTAAATGTAATGCCGCTTAGATTTTCAGATGTCCTGGGAATATTTCCAACTGTTTCTCTATATTTCTGCTTGCTTCAATCGATACTCCATTAGGCACAATAGTTTTGTAGAACTCAGCCATGAAGTTTTATGACTATATTTTCCACTCTCTTGCATCATTAAAATACAAAGGATTTCTTTGCACAATTTACTAGAAAAGTTCAGAAAACAATTTTTTGATTATAGTTAATTAAGCCAAATTTGCTAGATATTGTCTGATATTAACTTTAATGAAAAACAGTCCTTACTATTACTACAGATGACCAAGGATCTCTTATGGGTTTAAGTTGAACTTTTTCAAAGAGAGGTTCTTGGCAAATTTACATAAATTTGAATACAGTTTGCCTGGATTACATCTAGAAAGCCAGATGAAATATTATTCAAAGTAGCTGAGTGAGAGATTTATGAAATTTGTTCTTGGTTTTGTGAAAAAATAATTCATTTGGATTTTATGTGATTCAGAAAGTTTTGAAGATAGCTAATATTTTGATTTCAAAATAATATCTTCAATATACTAAAAGTTACAAATGACCTAAGAAATAGTAATGTCATATGCAATATTTCTTTACTAAAAATTTAAACTGAATCTTTTCTGTAAAGGGGTTGAGAAAATTTACAGGACATATGTAGTAGGACTTATAAAATAGAAAGTAAACAAAATGCACAGAGAATATGTGACTTTTTATCTCTGAAAACTAGGCCTATGTGTTTATTGCATTTGATTATTAACTTTATTTCAGAGACTTTTTCAAGCCTAGGTTAAATAAAGGATTCGCATTCACACATAATATTATATATTCTATATTTCATCTTATGCATGGTTGTGTATATAAAAGTTTCTTATAATAATTGGAATGTATTTGTTATGTTAGTATTTGCTGAGCCCAGTCAGATCATCACTACCTCATTTTAATTTTCACAACAAATCTGTGAACTAGATATACTCATTTTTCCTATTTTATAGGCAAGGAAATACAGCTTTAAAGAGGTTAAAGTAATTTATCCAAAGTAATACAGCATTGTATACGTCAGAAACAGTTTACAAATGTGTCTGACTCCATAACCTGTGTATTATTTTGTCAGATGGTGAGCCCTAGATCCCTGGTGGTTAATCTTGTGATGAATTTAATTTGTATTAGGTTATTGAATTCCATAATAGGCTATGTTAACAACAATTCTATTTCTATTACTGTATTTTGGGGCAAGAGGGTTTGAGACATCTAATGGTATAAATTTCAAATATTTAAATGTTGCCCTTACTATCTAATCTTGCAATGACAAATATACAATTTGTCATTGTAGATCATCTAAGCCTCAGTTTCCAAATATCTAGAAAGAGGGTCATAGTAACTAAATGTATGTGTTTTCAGAAAGTTTAAAGGAGACCCTTTGCTATTTCTCCCACTGTTTATATGAGTGAATAAATCCCTATGTGAACATAGACTGTAAATATTTAACCACAATTCACTAATTTTTCTGACCTTATTAACAGTGTTGATTTTGTCCATCATTAATTTATAACAAACAAATATTGTGCTGGGTAGTGTTAGATCAACTTATGTTGGGAAATACATTTTCTTGGACCACTTTCCTGGTATATTTCCAGATTATAGCTGTTGAAAGGAAACCAGCATTGGATTGGGAAGGCAGGAGAAAAATAGCAGTCATCACTATTGGAAGTTTATCACAGGAAGATACAGTAACAGTCTTAGTGATTCTCATTGGATTCTAGCTTTTCTTCTCCACACTGTATCAGATCTTCTCAACTCCTGAAATAGCAGTGAAAATTTTTTACTTTTATTTTTTCACATAAATATATATATTTTTTCTGCTAAAGGAAGCTAATTATTTGTGGGACCATATGGTAGGTTTAGTGGCATTTATTAAATACCAATTATATCTCGACATTTGCCCTGTTTAATGCCATTTTACAGACACCTACTCAAACTCATTAAATAAAAGGGAAATCTATTGGAGAGAGAATGCATAGTCATTAGAGCACAGGTAGAGTTGGGTTTGCTTAGTACTACCATCTCAAACTGGAAAGTAGACAGGGACCTGGCACAGCTATCTCTTCTATTCTACTCTGCATTTCTCAGTAAGATATTTCTTTTCTGCAGTCCTTCATTACAGAAAGATATTTTCTGTTTCTCTATATTTAAAACACTTGGTTTACATTTCATCAATTCTACTCAAAGTTATTTCTGAAGCTCTGATTCAAATTTCTTAAATACTTGTCCCTGTGTCCTACAGTCATCCAGTGGTGTAGAGAATAGAATAACGGCTGCCAAGTTACTTTCCAAAAGGAAAAACCCAGAGAAAGAATATCATCATGTCCTATGGAGAGATGCTCCTAGGATGTCCTCTACAGCATTATGCTAGAAGGCTTAAATATTAATCTAAGCAATATTGTTAATAACCTTGCAGATTAAGCCAGCTATGAAGCTAAAAAAAAAATAGTCACTCAATGGATGACACATTTTAATAATTTGAATCGAGTCTGTTGTAACTTTTAAGACCAAAAACTTAGAATCACTATAAAACAAATCCAGAGACATAGAGAATATGTAGAGAAAGAGATTTATTTTTCTCAGATATGAGCTAATATGAATACTGCACTCAGATATCGAGTTTGCTCTGAGAGAGAGTGCGAGAGTGTGCTAAAGAAAAAAAAAAAAGTGTGCATGTGTTATACCCGACTTCGAGTCTCCACACGCACCAAGGAGCCGACACCGATGTAAGAACAAGAGGGAGTTTATTTGCAGGCTCGAGCCCAGATCGAACACCGATATACTGACGCAGCAGTGGAAGTATCGGTCCCGACTTACAGTTTCATAGGGTTTTTAAAGGGTAAAACCATAAGCAGTGGTGTTACAGATTTGGGGAGTTTATTTTAACCTTTAAGGGGATTGGTTAAGTTTCAAACTTGGCAGGTGGGACTTATAGATCTCTGATTGGCCAATTGTTGGGTGGGGTGACTCTTAGTCAGTTGGTGGTTTTTCTTGTTATTCCACTTACGTTCAAAATGGAGGGTTTGTATCTAAGATGGAGTCACTCTGGTTCTACACATGTAGGAACTTTCTAAAAGTTGAACCATACATCAAATTGCTACACTTAATATGTATCATTCAACACTTATTCATAAGTACCTTAATTCACATTTTTAAATTATTTCTGTGTAATGATGGACATTTTAAGAAAACTAATAAAACATTTATTACCAGGGTAGAAAATTTTAAACTTAATTCCAAGGAGCAAGGGGGAAAAGAAATGACTGTGTTCTAGAATGAATTTTGTTTACTTTTGGCTTATTTGTACATTAGGTTTGATAGAATTGTGTATGGATAAATGGCATTATGATAGAATTGGTCTGTAGGGCTGAGAATTATAAATGCATAGTCATTTAAAGTGCTGTATTCCTATGCATTAGGGATCCACGTTAGCTATAGTGTAATCTTAAAACGTAACCTGAATGACTCAACAAAGGATGGGGGGTACCTGATATTTGAAAGGTTGACTTCAGGGAAAAAGGCAATTCGTTATGTCTGTGTAACTTCAAGGATAACATAAATCATTCATCTCCATATTTTATCCCTCGCCCCTACTCTAATTTATATATAACTTGAAATGTCAGGTGAAGTTTCAGATGTGACAGGAAGTAGGGGGGAGGAGAAAATACATAATTAATTTTTAAATTAGTATAAGGATGCTGTGCATGTGATTAGCAAAGAATTCATAGTAGTGATATTTGAAATGTATTTATATGTCCTGAAATACATAGTAAATTTAAGTAGTCATGATTATCTACAACAGTAAAATAATGCAGTTTTATGATTTAAAGTTTTAAATCATTTAAGCTAGTCATGACCTTAGATTATCAAGTTCAACCTATTTCTTGTTGCAAATGAAAGTAAAGTTTGTGAAACAGTTCAGCCAGTCTACAGGGTAGATACTCTCTTGAAATAATAAGGTCAGAACATGAATTTACCGAAATAAAGTAAAACTTTCTTCAGTAAGATGATGGGATTTTCTTGAATGTACTTCATGCATTCCTCCTGTTAGACTTGATGTGAGGTCAGGGAGGACTTTAGAAAATAGAGCTGCTTTGTTTTAGACAAAAATAAGCACAGCTAGAGTGAAGTGAAGGACCCTTATAATCTTTTTTCAAAAGTTGACCTTTATGTCCCAAACTCCACCAAGTTCCACTAGCTCTCAACTCCCGTCTGAGGAGTCCAAGACACTGATAGACAAACACTATTTTAATAGCAATATATGGGAAAA
This sequence comes from Macroglossus sobrinus, assembly GCA_004027375.1. Taxonomy (NCBI): domain Eukaryota; kingdom Metazoa; phylum Chordata; class Mammalia; order Chiroptera; family Pteropodidae; genus Macroglossus; species Macroglossus sobrinus. The sequence goes on along the minus strand of PVKZ01001824.1, from coordinate 62,128 downwards.
GATGAAGACTAAGACATGGAGACAGAGACTGACACCTAGTTACTCTTCAGGAAGGGTTAGAGAATCCTGCGGTACAAACGGTTGGGGGTAGAATTCCAACAAGACAAAAAAAGAAAAAAGAAAATTAGTGTGACCAGTTCATCTTGGTTAGCCTGGGACTGAAACTTTTTCTGGGACTGGGGACTTTCAGTATTAACAGAAAATTCTTGGGCAAATCAGGGTTATTGGTTACCCTAGAAGAGAGACATAGAGAAAGAGTTAAACATGTAAAAGGTTCGTTGAAAACAGCTGCTGAAATCCTAAATGATTTTGACTTGGGTCTTTTCCAAGTTCACCAGCATTCTTATGCAATAAGGCCCAGTCTGTTATGTTTAAGAGCTAAAGATTGAGACAAGGGACACAATTGCTTCTACTCTCTCTCCAGATTCTAAAACATACATGTATTGTGTAGAGCTTTGATAAGTTAAATCAAAACCTTTAGTAACTATCTCTTTAATCTTTTTAGATGTTCCCTCACTGTGCATTTGCTTTGGGAAAACGTGTGTGCACATGTGATAATTATGCAATTTAAAATATGTTTTCTGATTTATGTAGCATTACAAAAGTTGCTTTGCTCCATAGTTCTCCTGTCTTTATATAAATATTTATCTTATGGGTATGTAAACATTAATGGTATTAATATACCAATTCAGTATGAATTTGAATTTCATTTATATGAGGTCTTCTTTTTTATGATAAAAAATCATTAATAAACATCTTTTTGAAACATAACATGTAAAAGATTGTTGAGCTATAACCTCAGAATAAATTCCCGAGGTCAGATCACAAGGTCTTTAGATATATATGTCTTTATAAGCATTGTGAACGTTTACCTTGTTACTTTTACATTTATACCAATTTGAATGCTAATGATACTAAATGTATGTTTAGTTTTACTGAAACTATGTTAGCAATGTACTTTACTTTTTCTAATTATTTTGCTAGTATAAAAATAGTAATTATGGATTATTTTAATAAACATTTCTTTAATTATTCACAAGGGTGAATATTTTTCCATGTGTATGTTTACTCTTTTTTTTGGTATGAATTGTCTCTTTGATTTATATAACTTTTACAATTACACTCTTATATGTGGATGTTTACATTTAAGCATTTTCTTCTTTTGAGAGTTGTAAATTTCTTGCAAAGCTAAAAGAGGAAAAAAAGTTTTATTTGGCATTTCCATTTGCAATGCTGTTACATCCATTAGGATGAATGACATATTATGTCAAAGTGAGTGATATTTGATAGATGACTGGGACAGTTGGAGAACAAAACTCCTTAGATCATGTTTAGAGCTTCAATGATGCCAGATGCTCTTTTCCTAAAGCTGCCTTATTGAGTGAATTTAAAATGGCTAACGGGCAAAATAAAATTAAAGAGAAAAAGTATGATAAATGGGTATTTAGAAGGCAATGTCAAGAATATAAACAGGTAACCTTTCCCTTGAAACCACGTTTTTAAAGATAAGACTATAATTCTTCTGAACTACATAATGTAAATAACATAAAAGTTGGCTTTAAAATGTAATTGATTGCACTGTTTACAGGAAAACATAAATCAGGAGACAAGCAAAACAAGGGAGGACATATAAAAAGAAGCAGAATATGTAATTATGGCGTGAGAATGATGAAGAGAGATCCCGAGTTCTTAAGGAAATCATAAGACACTTGTTTTCACCTTTCAATTGTTTTTCTAGATAGTGTCAGTTAAAGTGATTAACACTATATGGTAATTGAATAATAGCATGCCTGGGCTAGGAATTCTCATGAATAGGCTATAGTCTGCAGTATAATTTCATTTGAACATAATTAAGCACTCTCTCTCTTGCTTGTAAATGAAGACAATGGATAAATGCTGAAGAAAAGTTCAGAAGCAGTGGAAAGTTCCCCGACAGTTGTCGTCTGCTTTGATGAAACAACCTCTGCAAAATCTGATTCTTTCATGGAGGCTGACCCATGCTACTTGGGACTTTAGGACCAGCTCCACCTGTGCTGTATTTACCATCCATCTAACATGGATAAGAGTATTTATTCTTTCTGTCTCTAGGCCTGTCAAAATAGTGCCTTTAATACCTTTTTTGGGGGTGGGGGAGGAGACAGTTTTGAGTATAAATGGTGGTGTGTCCCGGAATTTTTTTTTTTTTTTTTTTTTTTTTGCTAGTGATGATTCTTGAGGCAAGGAGACTGATGTTGTGAGAATTTGTTTGAACTTTCAGATGATCTAGACATTCAATGTACCAGGTTCAAACTCCAAACATACCTCCTTCCCAGGTGGTGTGGATCCTGACAAATGAATATTTCTGGGTCTCATTTTTCCCCCATGTACACAATTTAGACAAAATGCTATGTAACATCATTGGGAGGATTCAAAACAGTTCTCTTTTAGAAATATTCTGATAAAAAAGAATCCCAACAACAAATACACTTGGCCCCTGGGAGGAAAGTAGCCCTTTAAATGTAGTATTTCCTTTTCTTTTATTTATATTTTAGCTGATGGTAATTTAGTTGATCAACATTTAATGTCAATATATTTCATTCAGTCTCACTATTTTTCTGTGTTTTCTGAATAATTGCAGAAATGTCCAGTAGACTTACATTATGCAAATATCCTACATTTGGATAATGATTCTAACAGAATCTGAACAATGGGCCAGTCTGCTGAAGGCCAGACCTGGCTAAATATAATGCAGAGACTGACAGTATATATTTATGCTTATGTGTATACACCCTCAAATAAACATAGTCAGAAAATGAGTTCACCATATACACATACAGTACCATATCTGATTTCCTCTTTGTAACACTGATTCCTGAAAAACATCTCATTCTTTTTTTAAGTATTCTTTAAAAACACCTTTTAATGGCTATAGAATGTTGCATGTTTGAATGTATGAAATCCTTATTAATTCCTTTATTGAAAGACATTTTAATTACCCTGGATTTCATAATTAAAATTTGGAGGAAGATTATCTTTAAGAAATTGCATTTCTATTGTTTCTTTAGGATAGATTTGTAGAAGATAGTTTTGTTCATTATTATTTCTACAGATAGAAATGTGTTAAATTATAAGGATAAACATTGCCAAATTACCTTATAGTGGACTACATTTTAAATGCAGCAGCCACAAAGATAGTTATAAAAGGTAAATCACATTTTGAAACTTTCTAGCTTAAATCTCTCAGTGGATTTCCATTGCTCTCAATAAAATGCACAATCTTAAATATCATCCAGGCTGCTGTGCAATCTGGCTTTTGCTCACCACCTTAACCTTATCTCAAACTATACTCCTACCTATTTACTATTCTCCAGCCCCCCTGGATTACATTTGGTTTCTCAACAAATCAAGGCATTTCTTGTCTCAAGAAACTGTATTTGCTCTTGCCTGGATATTACACTCTTATCTTGATCTCTCTCTTCAGATCTCAATTTAAACATCACTGCTATAAGACTTTCCTAAACCACCTTTCTTAAAGGTAACTTTATCTAATTGCTCTTTATTTCATCAGGGTTTATTTGTTTTGTAGCTCTTACACCAGTAGAAGACAGGCTCCATTAGGATAGGTACAATCTAGGCACAAAGTGGAGCATATTGCAGGTGCTCACTGCTTTTCAAATAGATATTGACCATTAAGGATAGATACAAGTTAGCTGTCATATGTGCTGCAGCTATTTCCTCTATTATTACAGATGTTTTATATATTTGTATATTCAAATATTGCAGTTATTCACTTACCATTTTTAATTTAATCATTGTGCTTTCAAAGTCCTAGATTACCTAAAATGAGTTACTGATATATTTTTTTCCAAATGCTTATGACTTCAATTTTTACATTAAACTATTTTATCATTCTAAAATTTATTTTGGTATGCAGTATGAAGTAGTGACTCATTTTCTATAAGTAACATTTTTTTGGAATATTCTTATTGTTAAATGATTCATTATTGTTAAATGATTCATACATTTAACAATAATGTTGGTATAAAATGTGTGGAAGACAGAGTACCATCTCCACCCCAAATGTCCATGTCCTTATCCTCAAAAGTTATGACTACTACCTTGCCTTACAAAAGGGACTTTGCATCTGTGATTATATTAGGGGTATTGACATGAGGAGATCATCTTGAATTGTTTGGTGGAACTAACATGATCACAAATGTTCTTAGAAGACAGAGGAAGAAGGGTCAGAGTCAGAGAAGGAGGTGTGAGAATAGATGCAGAGGTCAGAGAGTTTTTTAAATGGTATACTGATGCTGGCTTTGAGAATTGAAGATGGGGCCATGAGCAGAGAAATGCAGGTGACCTCTAAAACTAAAAAAATGCAAGTAAACAGATTCTCTCTTGGAGTAGGCAAAGCAGACCTGTTGACACCTTGATTTTAGCCCTGACTCATTTAAGACTTCTGATTTCAATAATCTTTTTCCTAGTAAATTTATATTATTTTAAGTCACTAAGTTTATGGGTTTTTTGTCACAGCATCACTACAAAATATAAAATAGTTATTTAAATATCTTATATTCTAATATATAGTATAATTATCATCTGTCTATCTATCTTTGATCTTTCTCCTTGGGAAGAATGTATAAATGAGGTCTTCTGCAGACTTTTAACTTTTTGTGACTTCTTAGAGAAATAATACCTTTTTAGTTATTGTAAATGTAAAATATTGACATGTAGAAAAGCATTAATAGATATATACATATATACACATACATACGTACATATATATGAATATGAATAAGGATTTTCCTAATGAAACTCCATTTTTATTTCGAATGGCCTTGTGCCCAATTGATAGCATATACTTTCTATTTATCTTTACTAGTAAGTGTAATGTACAGTATAGACTATGGAATGAAGAGAGTTTCCAGGATAGCTGTGGATTTCCTGAAAAACTGGGATGGACTCAGCTGGCAGTACTTTTAATCTTTATGCCCCCATCTAGAACAGAGATGGGATTTCTCCCATAGAATATCAGTCAGTTTGTGTATGAAGCAGAGACATGGAAAGATGGCAGAGCCTTTTTTGTTTAAGATCTTATAATTTGAGTATGAATAGTTCTGCTAAAGCCAATCTTAACTGATTGTTCCCTCAATCCTCCAACGTTCTCTTAACTTCCAGGCATTTTAAAAAAAGAAAAAAATATATATTTTTTTTTTCTAGATAAACTTTCAAAACAAATCATCTTTTTATTTCCAAAACCATTTCACTGGCATTTTGTCAAGAATTATAGTAAACCAAACAATAAATTAATTTGAGGAGACTTGATCAGTTTATAGTGTCTGGTCTCCACATCTAGAATCACACACGGTATACTTATTCATTCATTCATATATTTTGTTTTCTGTATCTCAGGATAATTATTTTATTTCTTCTCACAAGAGTCCTTAGATTATTGGTTTACCAGTTCTCCAGTGATATTGATTTTGATTGAATTGGTGGAAAAGAAGGGATTAGTATGATAATCATTTAAAAATGTGTACCAAGGAAACCAAATTGAATAAACTATAATTATTCATACTAAGGGAAATTATTATCATTCAAAAATTAAACATTAAAAATAGATATATATTTTTATGCATAATTAGGAATCAAATGATGATATGAAAGACAGTTATATTCTCTATGCGTAATCATCACATAGTCATTCAAAACTTACATATTTAAGAAAAGAAATTTCCTAATGCTTTGGCTATAATATTATGTGGTCAGTTTTGAACAATGATATTGATAACTTCTGTTGTGCTGGGGATTGTAATGAAAAAAAGTTTGCATATAACTAAACAAAATCAAATTTATTTAATAGTAAACATAAAATTCAAATATTTTCTAGCTCTTCAAACTAATCACTAGACTGATAAAAGCTTGTATGGTAGCACCTTGAATCTTGCATGTATGTTGTACTTTTATACAAAAATGTGGTCCTGCTTTTTTTTTTTAATTTCAAAATTGTTCAAGATGTGACCATGCAGTTTCTAGAATGTTGTGTGTTAGTCTTAGCCCATCAATAACCAATTTTTTGACTGGTTCAACCCTGTGATTTTTATTATGACTGTAAGACCTCAGCAATAACCATCAGGAAACTTTGGTTAAAAAAATAGTTTATTACTCACAGGTCTTAGAAAGCACATGGCACACCTGGGGCCACACATTGAGATCATGGATAGAGACAGAGGGCATGAGCCTGGGATTCTGTTTTTATTGGGGGACAAAAGAGGAGGCTTAGCATTTTACAGGATCACTCTTCATTGGTAAATTTAAAATATATAAGCAAGAATTTAAAGTGCTGGAAGAGAATAAAACATGGGACCAAAAGGTCAGTTATAAAAATCAATGAAGATCAGGGAGGTGACACCTGGCCTGGCTCTTTATCTACTTGTGTGACAGGCCATGTGTTTGTTGAGATAGACATCTTTGAAGTGGATGCCTCTGCAATCAAAGCTTAAGTCAGGCATTTGTATTATAAAAAAGAGAAAACCCAACTGTCAGGGCTTACACTACACCAAACTGAATTTATTTCCTAAAAGTGGGAACTCAGACAGCATTATAAGGAGCCACATTGCAAAGGTTTGGGTTCCACACATAATGCATTCATCTAGCAGTGGAACACAGCATATTCTGCTGTGTAATTGTCTTTTGAGACCATTCTATACTGCCTTTCATTCTTCTCTATATCAAGAAACACTTTTTATCAGTGTGTAAACTCTGGCTGCAAAGTTCCAGTAAAGCTCAAACAAAGTATATTATTTAGACCTTCTTTCATTGACTTTTCCTTTGTTTTCTTAGCATAAGGACTGCAAACACTGATATAATATCACACACTTTAAAATTCAAATAAAAATATTCTTTGATATTTTTTATTTAGAGCAATCTCTAATATTATTAGAATACTTTTTTAAACATTAATGTATACATTAACAAAATCTGTGCAAAATGAAAAAAAATCTCTTCTGATTCCATTTTTAAACATAAAACTGAGAATTAGTTTTTGTAGAGTATGAATTTCAGAACGCTACATAATGAGGTTCTCTAGGGAAAGTCCCTTTCCAACTCGCAACTACTAATTCAGACACTGGTTACAAACCAGTACAAAGCAATATACATATAAATTAATTCTCAAAAAAATGTTTTGGAAAAGCACATTAATATCCTTCTTCCACAATAAAAGAGGCTAAGAAAAAGCTTGTGAAAGAATAGAGGTAATAAGAAAGAATATATGTAAGAACAATACCCCTATAATTTTTTTCCATTAATAATAAAATGGAAGAGGTTGCTCAGAGAGACTGCTCAGAGGGATAAGCAAAATCTACCAACTCCTAACCTAGGTCTGTTTATTAGTTGGGGATGATCACTTCTGTCTATATCTCAGCAGGAAAAATGTGGGTTGGTTTTGGGGAATGAAGAACATGGGTCTCATTTTGTGAAAAAATAATAATTCAATACTGTAGCAAACCAAGCATGAATTTCTTTTCCAAGAAAAATAACAGATGAGGTGTTCTCTAACATGAGTAACTAGCATAAATCACAAGATGTTGTTAGTATTTAGGTAGGCATGAGCAATGGGGGAACAAAAGAACAAAAGCCCAACCCAAAGACCTCTTTTAAGACCTTTCCCTAACTCCCATTTTATAGTTATAAATTGCATTGTAAGTCACAAAGAAGTAAGAAGCAGCTGGTGTAATCCAACCACAAGTGCATGCACAATCAATGCTACACTAACCTCCCCATGACCTAGCCTCTTTATACTATTATTATAATATGCTTATGCCCGGAGTTCATGAACTAATTATAACAGACAGAACTCTGGGTAACCACATGTGCAGTAGGCAAAGGGTTATATAACAGTCAAATATCAATCAAAATGAGCTCATGTGACAATCATTTAGCACCACTCTTGTAACTTCTCATCACAGCCCTAATATAACACAGACCTCTCCACTTCTGCTATTACAGCCCTCTTTGCTGTAACTTGTCCCTCCCTTGGAGTGTACTTTAATCATATATTTTGTTTCTGCATCGTTATAGCCCTCTTGGGCACAACCTGCTTCTTAAATGTACTTTTATAAATTGTACTTTTTCTAAATCTGGATGATCTGTTATTTTTTACTGAGTTAGTGGGGGAAGAACAGATTCCAGGGCAGTGGCAAATTTCACATTGCCCCATGTGGTGACAATGTTTAAGCATGATTTTAATCTAAGAATAACAGCAAATGACAACTTTATGTCTTGTGTTAATGGTAAGTTGTAAGCATATCATTCTCTCAAGTATGGAAATTGTGTAGAATATGTTTTAGGTACTTAATATATAATGTGCATTATACATTACATCGTTTCCTTCTGAAGAAAAAGATTTATTCACAGAAGGATTGGTAATATCTTTCACAGGACTACATATCTCAGTTTCTAGCACAAAAGAGAGAATCTGGGAAACAGTGACACCTATTCCAGCCAACAAATCTTATCTTGCAGAGCTATCCTTAAAATTTGGTATTATCAATTATAATTGTGTTTTTGAATGATGACTCTGCCCTCTTGGCTTTTATGTTGCAAAACTTCATTCTCTCTGTGCTGTTAAAACATCTGTGCCCTTTGTTTTTAATAAACAATGAAGAATTCATTTGGGTTCACCACAATGCTCAGTGACTCATTTGGTTTTCCGTTCAAGGATGAGGATGTGCATGTACTATGTGCTCACAACAATATGATTTTGACCTTAATTGAATAAATCTTTAGTGGTGGATAAGGGTTATTAGGATTCAAAACTCATCCCTTGAGCTCCAACCCTCAACTACAAGGAGCTCAGGAAATTTTTCAAATCAAAGCATACCTCCCTTGTGAAAAGCCTCAAAGCCTTTCTGAAGCATTTTATCTATATAATAAATTCTAGATTAGATTATGTTCCAGTTATTTTATCTATCTTAGAAATTTAAGTATGCTTAGAAAGAATAACAAAATAGATGTACAAAGAATAACAACAAAAATATCGAGGTAAGTATATGAATGGCAAAATTCTATAGGTAGATGTTTTATAATGTGCTTTGATAGAAATAAAAGAAGCTGAGCAAACAAACTTAGGCAATGGCTCTGTATCTATACATTGAAAAATAGGGGACTGAGACATGTTTAAGAGAGGTTAATTAAATTCATTTGTTCATTCATTTTTTTATTCATTTAACAAATGCTTATTGTCCAATTATGAGTCATGCACTACTAAATACTGAAGATAGGTAAATAAGTCCAAGTACTATAACCCCTAACCTTATAGAATTCAGTCTAGTTGGAAAACACAGCCATTGAATTAAGAATTCAATTATAACTGAGTGATTCAGTCTGGAGCATTTTCAGCATGCTGTGTTGCATTTTGAAATAGTCATCATGGATAGAGCCGACATAACACTATGTATTGTGGACATTGATTGGGAGAGTTGCCTTGTAGTCTTGTAGTGTAACTATCCTGACAACTTACTATATATTTCTACCTTGAACATTCATATTTCCTCATATCTCTTTTGAACAACATAAAGAAAAAGGTGTGATATATTCCCTCAAACAAAGAAATCAACATCATACTAAAAAACTAGAGCTAAATTGCATACTTTATTGTTTTCACTATGGCTAACACATTTCTTGTCATTTTGTGATATTATAAAAAATTTAGTATTAGTGACTTTTTCCTCAGATGTATATTGATGTAATAAACTGAAGAGCCCAATATTTGAATGTCTTTAATCCAACTTCAATTATTCTGAGAGTCAGAAATTTATCACAAAATTAAAATTTTATGCATGGAAACAAATCAGGATTAGATAAATTAGTAAAACATTAAATATTAAATATTCTGATTTAAAGGTGAAATTCTATCAGTGACAAAATTATAATTAAAGGGGCCTCTCTAGGTGATGTGAGAATCCCACATGTAAGTCAACATCTGTTTTTAAATGAAGAAGAGTGATTAATGAAGCTGAGCTCTGTCTTGGAGGACCTTATTTGGAAGTCCTCATGTGTAAGTGGTTCGATGTCCAGAATGTCCACCAGTGAAATGTTGTCAGTAACACTCAGATGTCTAAACTAGCCTGTAAACTGCTAGAGCAGAAGATCTGAAGCAAAACTGAACTCTTCTTTTTCTCATTGTCAAACAGCTGTAGAGAGATGACATGCATCACATTTAAAAATGACTGCACTTACAGTGCTATTTAGCTATTGGTTTTCTCTTAGGAAATTATGTTACAAAGTTTATTGTGTTATGTTTTAACAAAATAGTAACTTTAATAGGAATGAAAACAATAATGTACACCAAAACGAGAAAGGATTCCCTAAATATTATAAATCTTTTTTTTTTTTTTTGGCCACAATTGATGTATTAAATTGGCGGGGGGAAAATCTGCCCTGGTAGAAGTTTCATGTTTCTTCACTACTGTAATTCTCCCTCTTCCTCCAGACACGATAATGACTTTTCTTGAGGCCTTACTATGTACAACATCATTTCTAAGTGCTCCACACATTGATTCCTTAAATACTTATATCATTCCTAAACTGTATGTACTACTACTATCTCTATTTTACAAATGAGATGACTGCATCATAGAAAGAGAAATAATTTGAGCAAAGTTGGACAATAAGTAAGCCAACACAAAGTTATGCACCTGTGTTTTATGGCTCCAGTGTTTATGCTCTTTTTTTTTTTTTTAATTTGAGTATACAGTACATTGGTTAGACATCTATATGGTTCATAAAACGATTCCCCCAATTGCTCTCTCCCTCCCCTGGCCATCCACCTAACCATCATATTAATGCTAAGTGCATTCCCTCTGCTGTGCTCCCCATCCCTATAACCAACTATCAGCTACTAATTTGTACTTCTTTAATCCTTCACCCCATTCTCTCAGTCTCCCAAACCTCCTTCCCTCTGTCTGTCACCAAACTGTCCTCTGTATTTGTGTCTGTTTTTGATTAGTTCTTTTTGCTCCTTAGATTCCTCATGTAAGTTAAAGCATATAGTATTTATCGTTCTCTGTCTGACTTATTTCATTCAGCATAATAACCTCTAGGTTCATCCATGTCATTGCAAATGGTCAGATTTAATTTTTTTAATGGCTGAGTAATATTCTATTGTATATATGAACCATAACTTCTTTATTCAGTCATCTGTTGATGGGCATTTAGGTTGCTTTGGTATCTTGGCTATTGTACATTGTACTGTCATGAATACTGGAGTGCATAGATCTTTATGAATTATTGTTTTGGTTTTCTTTGGGTAAATACCCAGAAGTGTCATTGCTGGCTCAAAAAGTATCCATTTTTAATTTTTTGAGGTGCTTCCAGACTGTTTTCCATAGAAGCTGTACCAATTTTCAATCCCACCAACAATGTATGAGGGTTCCCTTTTCTCCGCATCCTCACCAATACTTGTTCTTTGAATTATTGATGATAGCCATTATGACAGGTGTCAGGTTATATCTCTTAATTATTCTTCTATACTACCTACCTTATCACATCCATGCCTTTGCCATGGTTCTGTTCCTGCCTGAGATATTTCCCCTGTAACTTTCTTTAAGTAAAACCTAATCACATTTTCAACCAAATATGATCTCAAAGAAACCCATTTTTTTTCCTACTCCTAGCTGGATAAGAAGATGCTTATATTTGTTATTAAAGAACTCAGTGTTAACAGCACTCATCACACTATATTTTAATTATCTTTTAATTTCTCTGTCTTCTCTGCTAACTTGACATTCTTAAGGGCAGGCATATTACAACTTCCATAAATAGTTGCTGAATCTATACATGAGAGTAAAGGAATCATACAAGATCATTTGGTAAAACGGCTTTGAAAGTGGTACATAAATATAGATTATTATTCCTCTTCACCATAATAAATGTATCCATGTCAATAAGCATCTCAGGGAAGTTTTTTTTAAAGGTATATAAATTATAAAAAGAAAAAGAAGGTAAATGATTAAAAATGGTGATCACTGTCAGAAGAAACCACTGTCAAACCTTCCTTATAAAAGCTGAAAGTATTATGCTTTTATATCAAAAGGTCTGAGCAGTAATTTATTATTCTGACTTGCTAAGAAATAATTGCCAGAATCATGGAGAATCACAAGTTAACTCTTTTTTTCCATTGAAATCAAGAATGCTATAAGTGACTTTTAATTTTGATGTATTCAGATAAAATAAGGATATGATATAAAATACTGGTAGTGTAGAAAATAAGCATCAAATAAAGACGTTTTTATAGCAAAGAATGTCATGTAATATATAGCAAAAGTTGAAGAATGGTTATATACAGCCCAGCTTAATAAAACTTGTATATGTAAGGAAGATGACCAATGGCCAATTTAGTGCTTAGATGTATGCAGTAAGATATAAATACCTGTATAATCAGAAGTCCACAGGGTATACAAGAGAGCTGATAAGGACCTGTTTCCAAAAACAGATGGATTAAAAAGTACTTTCTACTTTTTAATTACCACTAAGAATCTAGAGATCCTGAAGAGATGCTTAGCATAAGTAAAGGTGTTTTTTTTTAATAAGCCAGTCTTAATAAAGATGCACCTTCTTAATAACAGAATATCATAAAACAAGTATTGCACAGCTTCCTAATCTTTATTTTGAAGGTAGTTACAGCCTTCTAATCTGATTCTTAGGGAGACTGAACAAGATAATATATTATCAGGTTTGAAATAGACATGTGTAGTAGGCATTCTAAGCAGATTTATTGCAACTATTGTTATTAACTTCATATAGATGATGATGGTCCCAGTTGTTAGAAAGCCAAAGTGTCAGTTATTTCAATTTCCAAAATAGGTAAATAAAGACTGTTATTTAGTATGAATGTGTGTATACGCATATATATACATATATGTATATGTGATTTTATTATAAAGAATTGGGTCACACAATTATGAAGGCTGGTAAGTCCGAAGATCTGTAGGGTGAATTGGCAAGGCAGGGCCCCAGGAAAGCAAATGCTTTGGTTCTAATCTGAGTATAAACTCCTTAGGATCAAAAGAACTGATGTTCACCTCAACTCTAAAGGCAGAAAAAAAGCTGATGTCCTAGTTTGAAGAGTATCAAGGAGGAAGAATTCTTTCTTACTGGAGTTAGGGTCAGTCTATGTTCTAATCAGGCCTTCAGTTGATTGGATGAGGCCCACCCACATTAGGAAGGGCTGTTTTACTCATCCTGCAGATTTAAATGTTAACTCATTTAAAACACCCCCACAGAGTAATGTTAGACCAAATATCTGACCACCTCATGACCCATTCAGCTGATGTGTAAAATTAACCATCAGAGTACATTTCCTGATTTTCTTTATTACCATATTTGTTAGCTTTTAATTCATAAGAACAATAAACATATTATAAAACAATTACTCTTAAGGCTAGTACTTATACCATGTGTCTTTTCATATGTTTATCTTTTCCTCATAATAAGATTATTATGACACATTTCTCGTAAAAAAAAATTAGAAAGAAGAAATTTCTAATGCTGTTATTTTGACCAACATATTTGTATGGAACACATTTATATTTATATGTATCAGTCATCACAAATGGCAGTTCATCTAAGAAATATTCTTTCAGTTTTTAAATCATATGCTTTACTATATTCAGCATCAATAATAAAAAATGACTACCATTTATTGTGCCAAAACTTGTGCTAGGCTCTCTTGCAATGATATCTCAGATAATCTTCAACACACCCCTATTATCGTGGTTGGTAAATGAGGCTACGAGGATTCAAGATTTATAAACTCAGAAGAGTCCTACTTCTTTATACTACATCTAGCTCCTTTCTTAAGTATAATTATCATTTCATTTTTTACTGATTATGAATTGTACATATTATGAAACAAGATTAACTTTCCAGTATTTCTTAATCAATTCTGTTTCTTTGTATACACTGGTGCAATCACTATGATAGTTACCTAAGACAAGATTATAATTGCTCTCAGTAGGTGATTATATCTGCAGTTATTTTATTCAGCCTTGATTCTCATTGGTAATCTTTGTATCATCAAATAGTTCACTAACAACAGAATATCAACTATTCACTACAAAAAATAGAATCCTATTTTCTAACAATAAGCTTTAATATGGACTAGGTGGAAAATAAAAGGACAGAGTTGACATAGACTGTGGCGGATAATATGACTCTATTTGTAGCAACGTACACTCCCACTTTAACAGGTGATTTATAATTTTAATAAGATTAGCACTTTCCCTAAAAATTGCTTGGTGCCCATGGTGAAAATCATCCTAGTTACTGAGAGAAATGAATTAGATAATAGATAGTAGGTCTAGAGCTATGAATGCTTTGGTTTAATTAAAGGGCCATGGTATTCAGAGTGCCACTGAGAAAGCTGAAATATGCAAAGTGAAACTTTTATTATTCATTCACTGTTATAGATATCAACACAGATATCAAAGTAAGATAATTTTTCTCTTTTTTGTAGGGAAGATTTATTGCCTTGACAAAAGTAATATAGAATGAAGAAAACTTTTAAAGTTTCTAATGCCTGTCAAACCAAGAAGAGAGAATAAATTATTTATGATAGCAACATTGAATGTCTAAAATTGCCTGGCACTGCCCTAATTGCTGGAGATACAGAGTGAACAAGACAGATTCCTTGATTTTACAGAGCTTATATTTTGGTGAGGAAGATAGGAAATGAAGAAGACAACACATATATAACTATTATGCTTCAGAGTATGATATCTGTGAAATAAAGCCGCAAAACAGAATAGAATGTGATGAGGAAAGTACTTGTATTTTAGATTGTTAGGTCATAAGTTTCACAGGTGAAATTTGACAATTACGTGAGTGATATTAAGGAACAAAGTTATACAAAGGCCCAAAGCAGGTCTTTTAGTTCAAGACACTGTGTTGGACATGAGTGTGAGTTGTTCCAGGAATTGCAAGAAAATCAGTATTGGCTAGACCAGGATGAGCAAAGGGAAGAGCAGTAGGATGTGAAGTCAGAGAAAAAGGCAGCAGTCTGATCACACCTGGCCTTGCTGGCACTTCACATGGTGTGAGCAGGGTATTGACATAATACAATTTTAGTTGTTAAAGCATTACTCCTAATATAATGTGAAGAATAGACTTAGGTGGTAGTTAAGAGAAGCTAAAGGTAATGCGAAGTGGTTGTATTTATAAAATATTTCTTTAAGGATGAAGCAACAAGTCCTGTTGATGAAATAGATTAGGCAAAGAGGAAAAGAAAGGAATCAAAGTTTCTAGATTGACTACCTCCTTGTATATTATAATGAAATAGGATAGGAAGACTAGGATAATTTTTTAAATTATTTCTTTGGTTGAGCTAACAAGTTCTATTTTAGATAATTAATCTTACATAATTCATAGGGTTTATATACTTTTATACATTCATGTTTAACTAATTATAATATCTTAGCATGCAGAATTAAGAACCAAAGGACCACTCACTCAGACCAGTAGGACTGCTTTTCCTGCAACTTAGGTTCGCAGCAAATGTGTGGAACATCACATTAGTATTTTCTTCCATGGAAATATTTCTGCTTAGAGTGCTAGATAGTCCAGATTCAACAAGCTTAAGCTTAAAAGTACAAGAAACAGAATTACTTAAATGAGTTACTGAGTGAGTGATGATAGTGCCACTCTCTTCTCTACTTCTTTTGCCTTTCTTTTCAAAAATTAAGTTTATTGGGGTCACATTGGTTAATACAATTGTATAATTATTAGGTGTACATTATAATTTGAGATCTATATATTCTATTGTGTATTTACCACCCAAAGTTCAGTTTCCTTCAGCTACCATATATTTGATCCCCTTTACCCACTTTACCCTCCCCTCCCTTATATTTGACCCCTTTACCCCAAACACCTCCCCGCTACACCCCACCTCCTACCCTCTGGTAACCACTAGCTCATTGTCCATGTCCATGAGTTTCTGTTTGTCCTGTTCATTTGTTGCTTTTAGGTTTATATCCCACATATAAGTGATATCATGTGATTTTCAGCTTTTTTGTCTGGCTTATTTGCTTAGCATGATTATCTCGAGGTCTGTTATGTTGTTGCAAATGGTAGTATTTCATCTTTTCTTATGGCTTAGTAATATTCCATTGCATATATGTACCACAGCTTCTTTAGCCAATCATCTATTGTAGGACACTTTGATTGCTTCCATGTCCTGGCCACTGTGAATAATGCTGCTATGATCATCAGTGTGCAAGTATCTTTTTGAATATGTGTTTTTAAGTCTTTGGGGTAAATATCCAGTAGAGGGATTGCTGGATCATATGGTACATAAATTTTTAGTTTTTTGAGGAGCCTCCATACTGTTTTTCACAGTGGCTGTACCAATTTGCAGTCCCACCAGAAGTATATGAAGGTTCCTTTTTTTTTTGCATCCTCTCCAACATTTGTTATTACTTGTCCTGTTGATTACAACTATTCTAACAAGTGTGAGTTGGTATCTTATTGTGGTTTTGATTTACATTTCCCCATTAGTTAGTGATGTTGAACATCTTTTTAAAGATCTGTTGGCCATTTGTATGTCCTCTAGGGAGAAGTGTCTGTTCAAGTCCTTGGCCCATTTTTTTATCGGATCATTTGTTTTTTTGTTATTATTGAGTTGCAAGACTTCGTGTATATTTTGGATATTAGGCCTTTATCGGAAGTATTTCTTGCAAATATATTTTCCCATTTAGATGATTGTCTCTTTACTTTGTTGATTTCTTTTGATGAGCAGAAGCTTTTAGTTTGATGTAGTCCCATTCATTTATTTTAGCTTTTACTTCCCTTGCTTTTGATATCAGATTTATAAAATCCTCTTTAAGTCCAAGGTTTTTAAATTTAGTTCCTGTTTTCTTTAATACATTTTATTGTTTCAGGTCTTATATTTCAGATCCTTTATCTATTTCAAGTTAATTTTGGAGTGTGGTAAAAGACACCAGTCTAGTTTTATTCTTTTGCAGGTAGTTTTTCAGTTTTCCCAGAACCATTTATTGAAGAGGCTTTGCTTTCTCTATTGTATGTTTCTGCCTTTTCTGTTGAAAATGATTTGCCCATATAAATATGGGTTTATGTCCGGACTCTCAATTCTATTCCACTGATCCATGTGTCTGTTTTTCTGCCAATACGATGCTGTTTTGATTACCGTCACTTTGTAGTATAATTTGAAGCCAGGCAGAATGATGCCCCTAGCATCATTCTTTTTTTCTCAAGGTGGCTTTGGTAATTCAGGATCTTTTGTTCTTACATACAAATCTGATGGTTTTTTGTTCTATTTCTTAAAAAAAAAATGCCGATAGGATTTTGATGGGGATTGCATTAAATTTGTATAATGCTTTCGGTAATTTGGTCATTTTAACTATGTTGATTCTTCCAATCCAAAAACATGTAATATTTTTCCATTTATTTGTATCTTCTTTGATTTCTTCTAATAGGGTTTTATAGTTTTCAGTGTATAGGTCCTTCACATATTTCATTAAATTTATTACTAGGTATTTCTTTTTGTTGCAACTGCAAAAGGAATTATTTTTTCTACTTCTTTTTCTGACACTTTATTATTAGAGTATAGGAACACTATGAAATTTTGAACGTTGGTTTTGTATTCAGAAACTTTACTGTATTTGCGTATTGTTTCTAGTAGTGTTTTTGTGGAGCCTTTAGGGTTTTCTCTATATAAATCATGTCATCCATAAATAGTGACAGTTTGACTTCGTTTTTTATTTGGATGCCTTTTATATCTTTCTCTTGTCTGATTGCACTTGCTCGGATCTCCAATATTCTATTGAATAAGAGTGGCAGTAGTTGACAGCCTTGCCTTCTTCCTGATCTTAGAGGGAAGGTTTTTAGTTTTTCACCATTAAGTATGTTAGTTGAGGGTCTGTCATATGTGGCCTTTATTAAGTTAAGGTACTTTCCTTCTATACCAGCTTTGTTAAGTGTTTCGATCATAAATGAGTGCTATATCTTGTCAAAGGCTTTTTCTGCATCTCTTGGTATGATTAAATGATTCTTATTTTTTAGTTTGTTAATGTGGTGTATTATATTAATCGATTTGCATATGTTGAACCATCTCTGTGCCCCTAGGATGAAGCCCACTTGATCGTGGTGTATAATCTTTTTAATATGTTGCTGTGTTTGGTTCGCTAGTATCTTATTTAGGATTTTTGCATTTGTGTTCATGAGAGATATTGGTCTGTAGCTTTTTTTGTGTGTATTATCTTTACCAGGTTTTGGTATCATTGTAATATTGGCCTCATAAAATGAGTTGGGAAGTATCATCTCCTCTTTGATTTTTTGGAAGAGTTTGAGGAGAGTAGGTATTAAATCTTTGAATGTTTGGTAGAATTCACCATTGAAGCCGTTTGGACTTATACTTTTTGATAGGTTGTGATGACTGTTTCAATTTCCATACTGCTGATCAGTCTATTTAGATTTTTTAGATTTTCTTAATTCAGTCTAGAAAGATTATATTTTTCTAAGTACTAGTTGATTTCTTCTAGGTTATTCAATTTGGTGTTATATACTTTTTTCATAATATTCTTGTATGATCCTTTGTATTTCTGCTATGTCAATCGTAATTTCCCCTCTTTCATACCTGATTTTGTTTATTTGTGTACTTTCTCTTTTTTTTTTAGTGAGTCTAGCCAGGAATTTGTCAATTCTATTAACCTTCTCAAAGAACCAGCTCTTTGTTACATTTATTTTTCTATTGTGTTGTTGTTTGTTGTTGTTTGTTGTTTTATTTTCAATTTCATTTATTTCTGCTCTAATTTTGATGATTTCTTTCCTTCTGCTGACTTTAGGCTTCATTTGTCCTTCCTTTTCTAGTTTTTTAAGATGAAGCATTAGGTGGTTTATTAGGGCTCATGCTTGGTTTTGGAGATAGGCCTGTGATGATATGAACTTTCCTCTTATGAACACTTTTGCCATGTCCCAAAAGTTTTGATGTGCTGTACTATCGTTATCATTTGTTTCTATGTATCTATTGATCTCTCTTTTTATTTCTTCTTTGACCCAGTTATACTTCAGTAGCATGTTGTTTAATCTCTATGTATTTGTGGTTCTTCCAGATTTCTTTTGGCAGTTGATCCCTTCCTCTCTACTTCTTGAGTACTGGACATGAGTGTTAAAGATACAGGAGATACTGTGGTATATATTGCCTACATATTTAAGTTATATACTGCATTCCGTTGGACAGTGCTCCTATCCTACACAGTGTTTTCTACAAGTTGGTACTCTCAGATTTTAGAAGGCCATTTCACAGTCCCAGCAAGGCAGTTCCTCCCAAGTGATACATAAAGGCATACATAAAGACTGTTATAGCAACTTTAAGTACTTGAACCAGTTCATTAATTCTCAGGCAAGTACATTTATGTTTATACATGAGCCTAAATTAATTGTTTTGCTTTGGTTTTCTTTTTTGCTTGTTTGATTTTTTTTGTCCTATTTCCAGCACCATTAGAATTTACTCTTTCATGTATGTTCTTCAACATTTTTCATATTCAACTTGACAAAGTACTGCAACTCTTCCATTGTTAGTCTAGATCTTATTAGATAAGGCCTTCCATTTTTGATCTGAGCTTGCTGGATCCAGCCCTCATTAAGAGCTTGGTGATAATTAGGAATGATTAGAAATGTGTCTCTTTTGGCAAAGAAATTTAGGGGATTTTAGAATCCAGATTTCTTAGCCTTGTCAGTATTTGTCAAAATGCCACATTTCATTTATCAGAGTCCAACTCCTTTTCCACCATTGCTGCACTTTTAATAAGAGATCTAGCAGTGCTGAGCACTTAAGTGCTTCTGCAGTCCTAAAATTCTTTCCATTCATGCCTTGGGACTATCAGGTCATGTCTGTTTTTTACCTACCTAAAATAAGAAAATTTTAAAAACTGCTGTAGAGACTTTCTGATTTTTCTCTTGTGCCTTGATTTGGCTAGCAAACATTTTTACTTATCCTCTCCTTTGTATATATTATCTATGTTTGCTGGAAGTCACAGCTATGCCACATTTTTCTTTAATCATCATTGTCTTAATAGTGACCAGGTGCCACAGACACTTCCTTTTTAGCAACTTTCCCTCTATTCACATCACTTCCCATCTGTCCTCAGGGAAAATGTTAGTAATTGCAATATCACCACAAATATTGGATTATCAATGGCTCAATTCATCTATTATGAAAGATACACATGAGTTCATTAAATATATCATCAACCCAATTCCAGATTCTTATGTTCAGGGTCTGTTTTTCCAAGTCAATCTCTAGTGCCAATTACTATGCTAAAAATAGATTCTCAGTTACAAAAGAAGATAGTATAGAGCTTAATGAAGAGACTATTTACAAAAGTGCAAATAGGCTTAGACAATCTAAGAAGGATATTGAAACATCTTGGACCTAACAACAGTGGGAAGCAACTACCACCACTAGGTCTGAAGTGAAAAGTTGAAGGTGAAGGGACCTAATAGCAGAAATTTGTGAGGAAGCTCTGGTTGGAGATGAGGACCAGCCATCAGGAGCTGTGACCTTCAGTAAAGGGTGTCACCCACTGCCAACACGTGACCCAGAAATGACAGAACCAGGGACGTAAATACCTTTCTCTCTTTCCACCAACCTTCTAATCTTTTGCTTTGTCTTCCACTGGCTACAACACAGAGGACAAATGCAAGGAATCCCAGATGACATGTAACATAAAATCAGAAGGCAGAGAATAATGGAAAAAAGGACCTAACATAGCATACAGTAGATGTGCAAGCACTATCATCTTTCTCTCCTGTTCATACAATTGTCCACCTGGCAATATCAACAAAAATAAAGTGACTATGAATTTTAGATATACTAATCCAAACCTACTACTCCTCATTTATTCTCAAATTCTGAAACTTAAAGTTTAGATATTTCAGCCTAGAAACCGTTTAATTGATTTGCAGTTTTGCATGCATTTCTTATGAGCAGTTTTGCAGAGTAATAAGCAAGCTTTAGAATCATTTGAAAGGGACAATGTTTTGTTCTTTCTTTCTTGGAAGTCAGATAGGCCAGTTAAACACTAAAATTGCATCAAATCATTGAAATGTCATGGCTAAGATAATTACTGCATTGGAAGCAAATTGAAAATGAGCTGCGAGAGATAATGCTCTGCACGGTCTCTTATTATATCCGTCTCCTTAGTTTCCTTTGGAGGAAATAAAGGCATCGTGATAGGAAGAAAATAAAAAAAGGTATGAAGAAGAGGAATATGTAGGATAAAATACCCGGTCAAACACATTTTTAAATCTATTATAGATTTTGATAGTTTGTTAAGAAAATTTTGCATTATTCTCAAAAAACGGTCATAGCAGTCCTAACTAGTAATGTTAATATCAGTCAACTCATGCATATTTATTTATCATCTATTGCATGCCTACTACTATTATAATTTGTCTTTTAGTACACAGAAACTATTATATACCTTACTCAAATAGGAAATTTAACTGATTTTGAAAATAGTGAGGAAAATGTTGACTTCTGAATCGGGCATGAAAATCTGTTCCATGCTATGCCCCCAAACTGAATGTCTTTGTCACCACCCTTTATGCTTCTAAAGAAAACATTATAACTAAGAAGTAATAATACATATTCTATGAGAATGATAGTCTATGATTAAGTTAGGAACTCCTTGTTGAAATTTCGTCAGTCTTTTTTTTTATATATAAAAATTTCTCAGAGCCTTTAATAAGTTATGGCACAGATAGGTAGCCCAGGGCACAGAGGGCAGGGGAGAATAAGGAGAGTTGTGATAGGTATATAATTTTGCTTTTTAAAACTTGACTATATAAAATTCTTATTATTCACTCATTTGAAGGAACTGATATCCATTATAGATATTTCTGAAAAATATGTTTGACTTCATAAACATTATAGATTAACTTAAACTTTCTATATTGTACATTTATTAAATTAAATTTATATCATTAGTAATTAATAAAAGTTTTTTTTAAAGAAAAACACTCTTTGGTAGAAAAATGTAATATGCAACTGAATTATCTACTAGAACACTATTACATCTTAAGGTGAAAAAAATCTAAATAACATAAGAGAACTTCTAAAATGGAATCCTAGAAGATAAAGGATATATAGGGTAGGAAAAAGTTTTTGAAAATAATGGTTCAGCATAGATTCAAACATTAAATTGTCCCATTAAAGTGGCTGTGTTGGAAACAGGGAAGATGTTCTAGTTAGTCTTTAGGTACCCTGGCAGTCAATCCTTGGTTGGCCACAAGAGCAAGGGAGTAGTTTGAGGATTTCAAAAGAGGAAAGATTGGTCAGCATTAGAGACCAAAAGTTGGCCTTGTGTTGGGACAATATAGGAATTCATGGGATGCTTTTTAGGATCAACTGGTCAGCAAGCACCAATGGAAAGAGAGTGGTAAGATGATAAACATAATAATTCTAAAAATCAAAAGTCCTGAAGTACGTCTTGGTTTTTGTATTAGCTAATGTTTTTCAGAGAAGCAGAACCGTGTGTGTGTGTGTGTGTGTGTGTGTGTGTGATTTATTATAAAAACTGTCTCATGTGATTAAGGTGGCTTATAAGTTTCAAGACCCACAGAGTGAGCCAACAAGCTACTGTTTCAGGAAAGCCAGTGATGTAGTTCTAGTCAGAAGGCTGACAGGCTGGCGACTCATGAGCCAATAATACAGTTCGAGTCTAAATGCAAGAATAAAGTAATGTCTAATTTGAAGTCATCTAGGCAGAAAGAATTAATTTTCTCTCACTAGGGAGTCAGTTTTTGTGTTCTATTCAGGCCTTCAGCTTATTGGATGAGGCCCACCCACTTTAGGGATAACAGTCTGCTTTACTCAGTCCATCAATTTAAATGGTAATCGCATCCAAAAATATTGTCAAAGATACACCCAGAATAATGTTTGACCACGTATCTAGGTTTCTCATGGCCCAGTCAAATTGACACATAAAATTAACTGTCACAGTTTTGATAACCATTAGTTATGTAAATCTGGGCAAACATTGCAGATATCTGGGCCTAAATTTTCTAATCTGTGTAACAAAAAAGATGGAATTAATGATGACCATGTTTTCTTTCTTCAAGTTACACATTTCTATGATGTCAAAAGGGTGAAATCTTGGGTAATTTGAAGAAAGCTGAGCCAAAATCACCTATAAAATTATTGTTATGTCTTCTCCCAACTCCAGTGTTAAAAATTTATACAAATCTAGCACTATCTAGTTTTGCACAACAGTTTCACATATTTTATCCTTTCTTTCCTAGAGTATCAAATGAGTGAGATTTTCATAGCACAGATTATATTCTTTATTTTAGATAGGAAGAAACTGAGGCACCAGTTGGCTAGAAATTTCTTCAAATGACAAAATATGTAGTATAGACTCCACTTTCGGTTTATAGCATCTTGATCTAGTCCAGGCAGATTGCCATTTCCGTTAACTGTTCCAGACATTGAGTTCTCTCTTAGTGATCCTCCCTCATCTGTTACTTAAAAAAATAGAAAATAAACTTAAAAAGTTTGTCCTTCTTTGTTAGTTTTACTTTTGTCTTTTTATTTTCTTGAACTTCTCTGTGCTGACCTACAAAGGTTGTGTTGATCTGCCGATGTAAGCAATGTCCAAACTTGTAGAGAATTTTTATGAGTTTATTTGAGCCAAACTGACAAAGTATGCCAGGGAGCAAGATCTCAGGTGCTCCAGAGAGTAAGTTTTGCACCTTATTTTATGCATTTGAAATTAAGAAGAGAATTTAAGGAAGATTAAATCAAGACAGAAAAAAAGCAAGGTGGGAATTGGATTGTAGGATGGTTAACAAGATTGTGTGCTCTCTTGAGGGTGGCTACAGTTTATTTTAAAGGTGTGTTAACCTAGATGCACATTAACAATGGATGGGGCTTGCTTGAGGCAAATATAAATTCTTTACTAAAGAAGTTCTAAAGTGTGACTACCTACCAAGACCTTTTCATTTAGGAATTTATGATCAGATCACCCTATGAGGTTACTTTCATAGAACCCCGTTTCTCATCCACATTCATTATTCTCTTTTATTCCTTTTCAAGCAATATTGTTGTTCTAGGTGATATGAGTACCAACAAAAAAGTAATTACAGTTGACCCTTGAACAATGCAGGGTTAGGAGTGACAACTGCTGCATAGTCAAAAACCAATATATTACTTTTGGTTTTCCCCCAAATTTAGCTATAGTCATTCCTTGGTATCCAGTGTTGATTGGTTCCAAGATCCCTGTGGATACCAATATCCATAGACACTCAAGTCCTTTATGTAAAATAGGGTAGAACAGTGCATACACTTGGGCCTCCACATTTGTGGAATCTGAACTGCAGGTGTAAAGTACTGTCCCATTCATGACTGATTGAAAATGCAGTTGCAAAATCATGGGATATTGAAGACTGACTGTATATTTATTGAAAAAAACCTAGTTATAAATGGACCTGCAGTTTAATCCAATGTTGTTCAAGGGTCCTCTGTATAAATGTTTCAAATAACACATTGAAAACTTTGGACATTAGTAATGTATGTTTTCTTAATTTTTCCTGAATATTACTTAAATTTTCATGAATGTGAATAAACCTGTGGTTTTGAGAGATATCATTTTTTATTAGTGGTAGCAAAATCTTTTAAAAAATCTTAGTTTAATCAGGTGATAGTGCCAAGTATGTATGATAATTTTCAGCCCAAATGGTGGCCGACTGAGGAAGACAGAGCTTTTTACTCACTGTGTTCAGAGGCAGCCATCACTGGAGTATCTATTCTTATCCACATCAGAACTTGCAAAGCCTGCAGAAAAATTATGTGCAAATCTTCAACATACCCGTTAGCCAAATTGATGGATATAATAAATTTTATAAAGAATAATAAGCTCACTGACTGAAATAAAAATGAAGAGTTTGCACCTTTGAATAACAACCCTGGGTATATTTCTTCATTTCAGTTAAATCAGTTTTAACTATTCTAATTTTGGTCTAAGAAGATCATTGCTTGTGTGTTCATGCTTGGTTATTTATGAGGTAATTAGTTTCAGCTTTGATCACATAAGATAAGAAATGCCTCCCAAAGCTCAAATCAAAATTTGCCTTCTGCAGGTTAGCTGCTTTTGAGCTTAAAAGTTTTAACATGAAACTCTTTATTTCTCTTATATATTTTAATAACATTGTCAGCTAAAATACTTAAGTATTATACAATTTTAAATGTTTCACGGAAAAATAATATGTGATTGACTGTGAAATGCAATGATGCTGATTTGAAAAGCTGCATTTGGAATTTTGCTTTCAATCCGCCACCTGGGAACATGTCCTACATAAAAATCAATATGACTCAAAATCCATTAATTCTCCTGATACACTTATCTCACTTAGTATAAAAATTTTCTATTCTCAGAGTCCATCCTTGATGTTAGGGGTGAGTGAAATTCAAGAATTGTAAGTCTAGCTGTTTTTCATAGACATAGTCATACACAAAACAATAGTCTCAGTAAGCATTGCAAAGATAGCTCTCCTTGGAGAAAGAATATCATAAGAACATTTTCAAACTATGATGCAAATATTAATGTACTTGACAGAAAAATAATTTATTTAAAATTATGCAAAAAGGAAGATATTCACAAGATAAAACACATAAATCATTTGAAATATGGAGAATAATGTGGACAATAACCATATTAAAAACAATGCTAACATTCAAAGATAGATAAATACCTAACATCAAGCCTTGTTTAGCAGTTGCTTTTGTAAATGTTCAGATTGATGGAACATCATGTAAATGAGTATCTAGATATTGCAAACACTGATCATGAAGGCCAAAATCTGAATGTATTTAATTAGATAATTTTTGTCATTAATTTTCATCCATGAACATTGCTTTGAATTTACTATTGGTATTTTGTTCCTGATAATGAATACTGAACAATCTTTATGGGTTTAATCTGATAGTTTTCACATTGTATGTGCATGTATGGTAAGCTTGATGTCAAAACTCAAAAGGCTGCTGAATAAAAAATATAATAATAATGGTAGTATGCCAGCTGCTCCAATTTTGACATCTATCAATCATGTACATTTTTAGAATGCCTTCATAATTTTGCACAACTATTCATTTTGATTGTCATAAATATTGGAAAAGTTTATATCCTTGGCTTCTATTCTAGTTTTTCATCTGTAGCCTTTCTCATAAACTTAAGCAAAGTATGTTTCTTTACCATTTTAGATATATGCTGCATATGAGAGGTTTAAGATGGTCTATAGATTTTTGAGTTTGTTTTCTGGAGAATAGAAGAGACAGCTGTGCTTCAAAGACCAAAAGTCATTACTGAAAAAAATCTGAATGTTAACAACAAGAACTTTTTTCCAAACTCCATTTTTATGGAAAACTAAGGTGATGAGAAACACGAGTAAATGATAACATAGGGAAGGAGAGTATAGATATAGTTGTTTATGGCCAAATGTATGTACCTATCTAATTAAGAGAATATAGAGTTAGCAGAAAAAATTTAAAAATCCATCAAAATTTATTTTCACTGAGAAATTAAAGCTGTTGTATATTAAGAAACAGAAATTAAGTGTCATCTCCCTGCCACAATAAGCTTTTAGTAAGCATCTTTAGTTTGAATTGATTGAATCAGTAAGGAGATAGGGTCTCTTGTCTATGTATGTTAGATTTTAGTGTGGAAAAAAGGTAAATAAATATAATTTTAAATTGGCTACAACTGTCATCTTTCTGTGGTAAAAAGTATTGTCAATCATAAAGGACAATGAATAATATCCTATGAAAACAGTGTTAGTTTTTGATATATTATAATATTTTATTTAAAATATAAGTTTGAAGTGGTTGCTTTTTTGATTCCAAAGCACCTATGTTCAAATCAAGACCCTAGGATAAGGAGTTTGGATAAGGTCTTTTTCTTTGTCACTTTTAATTTAAGTAACTTGAATGCAAAATGAAAAAGTAAAAGCCGGTACTAAAATGTCCAGTCCTGAGTGTAAATTGGGCACAAAAGGAGTCACAGGTGAATAACACCTGAGTGCAAAAGAGATATTTTTGAACATTTATAAAGAAGCCTATTGCTATGAAATGCCAATAAATCATAGTCAATGTATTGACTTTAGCTGGAGAAAAAATAACTAATGATTAAAATTGGAAATATTTATAATATTAGTAGGCTCATTAGTTCAGGAAAATCTATGTCTAAAATGGTCTGTGTTTTCTATGAGTATATCACATAAGTAAAGCCTGTCAGAACTTAGAACCAAAAAGAAAAAGAGTTCTTGTTGAAAAAGTGAATGATGTTAGTGTCAAAATATACATTTCTATAGCCTTCTGCATTTAGAGAAAATGAAGTGAGAGGTAAAGCCCAATACAATCTCTGTCAGATTATTGCCTCTGCAGTTGTAGGCTCCTACTCAGAAAAGTACCTCTACCTTTGAGATATTATGGTTTTATATTATAATAACATTGACTCACAGTGATGAAGGGGCACCATTTGCAGGATGGCTAATATGTCATTTACAGGCCTTGAATTTTGTCAGTTTAGAGATCAATTTTGGTGGCAATTTTGATCCCAGTATCTCTTATCCTACTTGCTTTGCTGAAAACTGCCCTCTCCTCTCCACCAACAGCCATTGGTAAACAGGACAGGCCAAGATGCTCTCTGCTCCAGAGAATTAGCCTATTATCCTGACAGCTCTAAAAGTGGCAAGAAAACAATAAATCAGATATTTCTCTACAGTAATCTGAATTAGGAGACACTTATTGAGCATTTATTCTGCATAAAGTCCTGTGCTAATCTTCTAGGATAAAAAGTAAAAGGGCATAGTCCTGCCTTCAAAGAGCTATTTTACTGGTTTGGGTGACTTAATATGTAATTAAATAAAATAAAGCCCAATATGATCAGAGTAAAATAATAAGTAAAAACATAGAACTGAACTAAGAAGGTATAATTATTTGAAGATGGGTTGGGAGAATACATTTATGGCAGCTCGGTGGGAAGGGTTTTATCTGACTATGAGATCTTGAGGAAAAATAGAACTTTTCCAAGGAAACAGGGAGGGAAAGGACATTTCAAGATAAGGAACCACATTTATGAAGTTATATTCATTAAACTGCCGGTAGTCAGATGCTCGTTATAAGGGACAAAAGAGAGGAAGGAATCTAGGATGATTTCCAGAATTCAGCTTTTCACCTGTATAATGCTATATATATCAGGATAAGATGTATAGAACAGTGTCCATAAAAGGGTAAAACAGTGAACACTCTTTAGATTTAAACAAGCAATAACAAAAAAATGAAAATGAGTTGGACTGGTCACAGACAAGGCAAAAGCCATATGGCACACCAAAATTAAGCAATTTACTCAGAATTTATATTAAAGACATTATTATCAAAGATATGTGAAAGATAGCATTGTATCATGACTGCTCCTTTGGGTGATGGAGAGAGCAGTTAGCTGCATGAGAATTCAGATATGTATGGAGAGGGATGATCATCTTTGGCTACAGAAATGCAATTTCCTGGGAAAACCTACAAGGAAGGAAGCCATGGAAATAAATACCCTGATCTCATTATTTGCTCTTGGTTATATCTATTGTAATACATCTCCATTGGCTAAACCAAATCAAAATAGAAGCCTATAAGTGCTTAATGTCACCCACCCTGGGCACCAAGCAGAGCAGAAGAGGTTAAGAGTTTCATCTGAAGAGGCAAGGGTCTAGGGTTCCTGACCAGGACTCAACTACCAGTATTAGGTTTACTGCTTACATTGAAAGCTGGTGAAAATTGCCCAATAAACTACTTTTTCCTCTGAAAACATATAAACAACAAACATTTTAGAGATACATATTATGTATACATATTATAAAAATATCATCATACATGGGAATGTGTTTTATCTAATTATCATAGTAGCAAAACCAATTGACAGAAATTCTTGCAATATTTCATGGGCTCAACTGAAAGATCTATTCATTCTATTGCAAAAGACAATTATTGGGTTCATTCAATTTGTTACAAATTATAAAGTATCTGATTTTTTATAAACACACTATTTTCTGTGACTTAGGTAAACAGCAATCATTATTGTTATAGTTCTAAGTTTTAAAGTGGTATGAAACAAAATGACAAGATAATATTATGAAATGACATCTTTAGTAATAGTCTCAAGTAAATAACAAATACCTGCTATGGATATCAAAAACTATATAAAAATTAAACTCAAATCTTGTCAGTTACTCAGTGCTGTGAGAACCTCTGTGACTTATGATGCTGTGAGAAAGTAAAGTAATTGTTGACCAGAACATATGGTCTAGAGAGCCTTTGTGATAAAAATACATTTCCTAAGATATCTATAGGCACAAATATTAAAAATGCTCTTCTCACTTTGAATATAAATTTGATGGACCACTAAAGAATTTTATCTTTTTTTTTAAATCTAAATTATGGTAATTGCCCTAAGTTATGCATATTATCTACTAAAGTTGATTTGATTAGAAGTTGGAAAAGCAAGGAACTGTATGTGGTCCATAGTATAAGCAATTACTAAGCATTTAAATTTTTTATATTGTTAATAAAAAATGACATTTCTTATGATAAACAGAAGGATATGAAATAAATATCATTTTATTTATTTTTGATATTTAAATCAATTATCTTTTGAGCCTTAAAGTATACAATGTTGGACCATGGGTCATGGTCTAGAGAGGGCATAAAGAAGAGGAATTTAACTTTCTAGATATAAAGATGAAGCTTTTAGAATTATCACAGAATGGCTAAATTTCCAAACTTTTCTGGAGTTCTGGTTATATAATATGTGTGAAAGTTAGTATTTGAATAGAATTACTAGATTTTTGTCATCATAGACAAACTCAATAATAAATCTTGTAATTTTAGAATTTGAGAATAAACCATATGATGCAAAAGGTGTGTATTAACTTGAGAGCCAAGAGATATAATTTTATTTCTGGAAATGTCACATTATTTGAACTTGAAAATGTTAATTTCTCTGCATTTCAGATCTGCCATTTGTTAATTTGAAACTGTAGAGTGGACGTTAATTAAATGAACTATAATATTCAATATCATTGCTCTTGAAATCTGTGTGTAGCTTTGTGTTATGTTCCAATTTTACACCAAGTATATAGATTTTCTTTTTTAACTAAAAAGTCTGTTTTACTGATTTCTTAATTTGGAAACAAAGTCCAAATTAAAAACTATAAAATTGGATACAAAGTTTAAATTAAAAACATTTCATTCTTCCAGAAAATATTTTATTTTATTATAAATTTTTAAAAATCTAATAAATTCAGTAAAGACTACAAAGACAGTAGTAGAGTCCAATAAAAGTAAGAGCTAGTTCTTTGAAAAGATAAACAAAATTATCAAACCTGTAGTTAGATGCACCAATAAAAAAAATGACTCAAAATCAGAAACAAAAAGGTAGATATTACAAATGATACCACAGAAATACAAAGGATCATAGGAAACTACTATGAACAATTATATTCTGACAAACTGTACAGCCTAGAAGAAATGAATAAATTCCTAGAAACATACAGTTTGTCAAGATGAATTAATGAAGTAGGAAATCTGAACAGACCAATTACTAGTAAGACCGAATAACTAATAAAAAAAATCTCCAAACAAACTAAATTCTAGGTCCAGATGACTTCACTGCTAAATTCTAGCAACCATTCAAAGAATTAATACCAATTCTTCTCAAATTTTCTCAAAAACTGAAAGAAGAGGAAACTCTTTTAAAGTTATTTATGAGGCCAGCATTACCTTGATTCAAAAACCTGACAAGTATGCTACAAGAAAAGAGGATTTCAGGCCAATATTCCTGATAAACATAGATGCAAAAATCCTTAACAAAATATTAGCAAACTGAATTCAGTTTATTAAAAGGATCATGCACCATGATCAAGTTGGATTTAATCCAGGGATGCAAGGCTGGTTCAACATCTGCAAATCAGTGAGATACACCACATTAACAAAACGAAAGATAAAATCATATGATCATCTCAATAGATGCAGAAAAAGCATTTGACAAAATTCTACATCCATTTATGTTTTTAAAAAGTCTCAACAAAATGGATATAGAGGGAAAATACATCAACATAATAAAAACTCACATATATGACAAGCTCACAGCTAACATCATGCTTAAAAATGAATGCTTTTCCTCTAAGATCAGGAACAAGACAAGAATGCCCAGTTAGTCACTTTTATTCAACATATTATTATTCCCGTCAGAGCAATTAGGCAAAAAAAAAAAAAGATATCCAAATGGAAAAGAAGAAGTAAAATTGTCACTATTTGCAGATGACATGATATTATATATATGGAAAACCCTCAGGAATTCATAAAAAACTTTTTGGTATATTGTCTCTCATTTAATAATCCAGGTTTTTATTATTCTGAAAGTAAATATTGAATATATGGCTAAATATAGTGGGGTTTTCACAGTAGCATCAATAATGATATTAATAGAATTAAAAAACATTAATAATGAACATAATTTATACTTATAAACTATTCAGGTGGTCAGATTCATTTATGTGAAGTAAGAAGCACTTAGTGATTTGGTAGCAATCTCTCTTGCCTCACTTGGCCTATTCTTAAAATTTCTTCCCATGCAGTAATCGTCTCAGTTGAGCTTATGCAGGTTCAGGTTTTTCTTTTTTTTTTCTTTTTTCTTTTTTTTTTGGTATAAATTGACATTGAAAAAGCCAGTTTACTGTTTTGAGGCCATTTACTAAAAGCATTTGATAATTTGCATTGTTGTTCAACAAATATTTATTCATTTTCTCTGTCCAAAAAAATATCAGTCAGCATCCCAATACAACCATATATGTAATACACTAAAACAAATTATTTTGTTTTGTTTTGTTTGATGTCAGTCAATTTCTTTCCTTCAATCTTTATCCAATTGATCTATTAGCATAAATTCATTCTAAAGAGCTCAGAGTACAAACTAACTAATAAAAAAGCACCTCCTTTTATTAGATTGATATCAATCTTCTTTATACTATAGTATTGTTAATCATTGGTATTTACTAAAATTATTTTCAAATTTCAAATCAATTTAATTTCAGAACCAAGACTGCTTACAAGTTTTTCAGCTTAATTTTCATGTATATGTTAAGCACCCATTGATTGCCTATCAGATTGTATTTACCTTCACTGTAAGGAAACTATATGATTAAGTTGTAGCTACATAAGACAGAAAAAACAAACAAACAAACAAAAATACTCTGCATAATTTGATTAGAATGTCAAGGAATTACTCCAGAGCTGTCAACTGCCAAATTGCAGAAATAGACAATTTACTTATTTTTTTTCTTCCCATGAAGATAAATATAATTTTGAAAACTTGAAGGGACACTTTTTAAAATTCTAAAGTCTCATTTTACCCAATACAACATTTTTCTAGTACTAAAAACTTAATCTTATTCTTGAACAAATATTTTACCTCAGGAAATATAGTAAATTAGATAAACTTTGGAGGAGACCTATGAAAATATTCTCACCTTTTTAATCTCCCTGTTTTTTTTTAATCTAAAAATGTTTATAAAATATGTTAATAAATACCAAGTTGGAAATTCTTGCAGACCTCATCCCTTGTTTTTTGGCCCTCGTTACACCATTTTATCTATTTTAATACAATTAAACATATTGAGATCCAACTAAGGCCCTGCAGCATGCTGGATTCAGGATGAATCCATGAACATGAGCAAGCTTCTACTCCCAAGGTCTTCAAAATCTGGCAGAGAAGATCACAAAAACTGCCAGCTCCAGTAACTGAGAAAATTTCTGTAATAGAAAAAGGATCACAGAGTAATTTTGAAAGGAAAATCTTCTTTGCTAGAAAGAGTCTAACAAGACTTCTTTGAGGTTCAGGAACCTAAATTAAGCAGGATTTTATGAGCAAAAAAAAAAAAAGAAAAGAAAAGAAAACCCTAATTGTCAAGACAGCAGTATATTCACTGATGAAAATACAGCAAAGTTTTAGAAATGAGAGGGATTTAGTCCCATGGGATCACAGTTCAATACATAAAACTGAGAATCTACTGTTATTCTGAAATTCAAAAGTCACCGGAAGGCATATTATGTTGGAATGTGAAATTCCAGCCACATTTAGAATAAAAAATAGTTGACAGAGATTATTAAAAGTTTTATAAAAGGAAAACACCCAAGATATATGCTCTTGAATTTCAAAATTTTTCTTTAATTTTTATGATCTATCAGTCATTAAAATGTTTGTTTATATAGCTCAGTGATATTCTAGAAAAAAAACCTACTTCTTAAATAAGGTCTTGAAAAAACTGACATCCATACTCACCAAAAAGATATTCAAAAACAAAACAAGAGAAGACAGAATAGGCACATTTCAAAGTAAAAAGTGACCTTGTGTTTCAAGTAGATATAATGTACATCAAAAACTTGAAAATTTTAACTAGATTATATTCTTTGGGAAGTGAAATTGGGTACCATATACAAATTTTATATTTAAATATATATTCACATATATCCACAGTACATATATATAATTAAATATATATAGAATCTATAAAATTTATAAAAATATATGCATGTATTAGCATATATGTGTATAAATTGATATGCATATGTATGAATATGGATATATGAATATATATGTTTTTCACATGTGAACATGATATAAATTTTATATTTGAATATATTTTATATTAAATGTGGAACACATTCATATATCCATATCTATGCATACATATAATTTATATATATATGTACATATTTACATATGTGTATACACACATTCATTTAATTTTCAAAAGAAGCTTTTGAGATGTTTGTATATGTTTTTTTAAATGAGAAAACCTAGGCATAGAGAGATTAAAATGTTAAATTACTTGCCTGATGTAAAAGTAGGATGTAACTCTGACAACTTGACTCTAGCCAGGGTCCTAGCACTTACCTAATATAATAAAATTTAGAGTATAGGCATAGTAGAATATCTCATAGCCTGTGTAACAGCAAACCTTTTTTTCTATACAGAATATTTTGTATGCTTTGAGCCAAAAATTAACAAAATATGTGATTTGTGTGGTATCTATGGTATAGAGCGAATAAATATATAGAAAGATGGTCTAAGTTTAAGATCTAAGTTTCAAGTTTTACCACTTATTGACTGTGACATTGGGGTGATTTGCTGAATAAGAGCTAAGATTTATTGAGATTTTGCCATTTGCAAAATTCCACATAAAGTGGCTTTATCTCTGTAATACTATATACACATGCATAAGAAAATTCTGAGTTTGACAATATTGTTATTTTCATTTCTTTATTGGGAAATTGAGAAACAAAGAGTGTAAGAACTTCCTGTGGTAACTCTAGGGAGCAGAAAGATCAGGATTTTAACTTTACTCCAAAAACCCAGCTTTTAGCTACTCTGACGTACTGTTTCTTATCTTTACCTATCATCCCATTTCTCTCATTTGCTAAATGAGGATAAGTGCTCTACATGTACGATTATATGATGATCAATGAATGGGTTTAAGAAACTATGCCCTAATAGTGTGGCATGAGAGATCCCAGAGGGTAAAAGCTCTTCAGAGAAATCCACATTCTAGCTTTTCTCCAGTTCTGCTTAACTATCATTTCTTAAATTAAAGTGCTCATGGTAACAGTACAGAGAAAGACCCTGGTATGGCAGGGTTGCTTTGTGCAGAGCATTGCTATGGGACACCAAAGACTTTTGTCTGAATTTACCAGAAACCAAGTTGAGGACTAGCCACACTGTTGAGAAATTAACCAACTGAAAAAGTCACATTTTTCTATCTTTTATATTTGTCTCTCTCTTTAGAAAGCTGCACTCTAGTCTTGAAGAATAAATGGAATAAAAAATTTTATTAATGAAATTATTTAAGTGTATTCTGTTAAACTCATAAATGTTTTAAAAAGTAAAACTGTTGAGTTACATTAACTGACTTGAACTAATTCGAATCAAAAAGAAACTAAGGAATACATTGTGCAAAGTGAGTATTTTTTTCATCCAAAATATTTGCAAGGATGTGTCTAAATATTAATGTTGAGATCATGTGCCAATCAATAGGTAAGGATAACTTATCAATCATTGAAAAAATGTTAATAATATATTGCAGGTACATCTACTTATTGAAATACTTAGAAATAGTTACTAGAAAGTCTTTTCAGTTTTGGTTCTAATTTTCAATTAGAAAAATATATATATATATATATATACATATATATACATGTATATATATATATATATGTATATATACATGTATATATATATATATATATATATATATATATATAAACATTACCTAGTAATTCCTTTTAAATCAAGTAAATGTTGCAATTATTTTTCAGAGAGAACATATTATACAGTTAAGAATATTCATACTACCTTCTCTGAACTTTAAATTTTATAAAGTTGCCACATGCAAGTATCAGATGAAATCAAACTGTGTTATTACCATTTTATCCAATTTGAAGAGGGCTTTTTACTAGCTAGAAACACTATTTTTGTTAAAAGTCGGTCTATAGAGGTTTAGTGCATAGGCTCCAGAAACATCTTTAGAATGGGGATGATGCTCATAATTACTGTTTTGGCATAGAGTAAACATTCTGTAGTGTTTTACCACCCAAAGTTAAGTTTTCTTATGTCACCTTCCATTTGATTCCTTTTCCCTTATAATCCTCTCTCCTCCCCACTTTCACTCTGGTAACCACCAAACTGTTGTCTGTGTCCAGGAATCTCTGTCTTGTTTGTTTGTCAGTTTTATATTCCACATAAGAATAAAATCAATTGGTTGTCAATTTTTTCTGTCTGACTTATTTCATTTAGCATGATAATCTCAGCCATCTATGTTGTCACACATGGCAGCATTTCATCTTTTCTTATGGCTGAGTAATATTCCATCATATGTATATGTACCACATGTAGTTTTAAATATATTTTTTATCACCGAAACTATCTCACTACAGCCATGACTAATCCATGACTAATCCACCATTATTCTTCACTTTCTTTAGTGCATTAACCTTCTAACTAGTCTCCCTCCTGCTGCTCTTATCTGTAAAGCCTATTTCCACACAGTAATCATAATGGTAGTTAAATATATAAATCAGATTATGTGACTTTCCTACTCAAACTAATTCCCTTACCAAAAAATACCTACAAGAAAAATTCTAATTTTTTATGTGCAACAGCCCAGAATGATTTTCCTCTTTCTCAATTCTTTCAGTCTCACTAACCCTCACATATTTCCAGCACATCTCTCTCCATAGACTTTGCCAGTAGGGCTTGTCCCCTAATGCTTATTTGCTCACTTCCTTCTAGTCTCTGCTTAGGAACTACCTCTTGAGAACCCTTCTGTGACTCCCTTTTACATGCTATCTCCTTATCCAGTTGTCTTTTTTCTTTGAAGGGCTAATCAGTACTGATGTTTCACATTCATATTTACATATTTGTCTGCTGACCACACCAGGATACACATTCCATGAAGCTAAAATGCTTGCTGTGATAACCAATGTTTTACTTATGCCTAGAGATATTCTTGACAAATAGTGGACTATACACCTGTGTTGAATGAATGTATGGTCATAAGCCAGACACTGTGCCAGGTGCTTTGAATACATACGTTATTTATTCTTAAAAACATCCCTAAAATGATGTAACATTCATCTCATTTTTCACACCTTAAAAAACTGAGTCAGGAAGGTCATATTCTCTGGATGCACCCCATACATCACTGTAAGTCAGTCTGTAAATCCAGTAAAATCTTAATGATTTCAGAGTGCCCATTATTTCCATCTTGCTATGCTCCTTATTTCATCTTTCTGAATCAGAAGTCAGGCAAATTATGCTTTTATCTCTGCAGCAAGCCATTATTATGACACCACAGGTCAGTGCAAGATCTCCATTAAGCACAGTCTATAAATTTGAAAGAATCTCTTCTTCCATTAAAATCAAATTAAGATACTGTTTGTTTTTGAGAATATGTGTTCATCTATCTTATTAACTCTACCAAAATATGCAATAAGAATACTTTATTTTTAAAATTTGTGCATGAGTACTTTATATTTCTTCATGATTTCATGAACCTCAAGACCGACTCAGTACCTCAGGGAACTTCTTAAGATGGAATTGAGAGTTTGCTCTAATATACCCTCTTGAAACCTTGGACTCCTGTCCCACTTAATAGAAAGCTACTGTTTCCTTCTACTTTAGTTCTTGTGATTATATTTCATGAAACTTTTTAACTGTTCTCAGATAAAATCACGACACAGACCAATGCTTTTTTTATCAATAACTGGTTACTTATCACTAAAACTCATTTTTAAAATACCCAAATCCTCATTTCTTCTTTATTGAATGAGCATCTTTGATTAAAAAAAAAAACATTTATGGTAATTTGAGAAATGCAGATGTGGATTGATAAACAAGTTATATTTTTCCTAGGAGATGAGTTGTAAAACTAATGTAAATGTTTCATAAGATTTGTGCATTGAAATAAATAACTTTTCCATTATGTTTGACATTTGTGATAAACTGGCTAACTTAAATGTTTCTACTGGAGGTATAATTTTTAAACACCCAGCGAGTGTAAGATTGCTTTGTATAATTTCTGAAAACTGTTTTGAGAAGCTTAGGAAGCAGAAACTCAATATTATGGAAATATGAATCATCTATGTACATGGTGTGTGCCAGTAAGGTCAAATTACAGTTTTCTAAGTAAGTGATGATTAAATTTTGAGAAAATGCATTTGCATGCAGCATCAATTTGATTGATTATAGAATCCTGAGCAGTTGTATTTTTGAACTTTACATGTGAGAAATTGTACAAAACAAATTCTGAAAAAAGTTACTACAAGGAATAAAATGAGCAATCTTTATACTTGGAATCAAAAGACATATTGTTCGAAGGGGATAAAATTTACTGTAATTAAATGACTTTCAGTGAAATGTCTTTTTAGACTTGTCTCTGATTATTCTCTTCAAAATACACCAAAATACACTGACCCCTGGATTCAGGCTAGATATACCCTGGGCCTCTCTTTTTTTACTAACTGATCATGGGAGTTTAGCCAAATCTGCAAATTTTGGCAAATTTACTTGACAGGATAAAATTAGAATTTTAGGTTCTTTATCTCTAAGCTCCTGTAAAAATCAAAACTGAATCTGGAACTGAGAGTTTTTTATCAAAGTATTTAAAATAACTGAAACACTCTTATTTGACACAGTATTAAGAATTCTCTAAACCAGGATTATGCAGAGAGCTGTTGAAACATTCATTCCTTCCAGTATCAATCTCAGAATTTCTATTGTAGGAAGTTTGAGATGGGGCAATGGAATATGTAACTTTCAGCATGCCCTCCACAAACTTTTGATCAACTAAAATTAGAAACCACTAATCTAATTTAAACTCCATTTACTAGTTATGAGAAAACTGAAGCTCAAAAGATTTACCTATTGTCTCAATATTTTAATATCGTTTTGCATCAGTCTTTAGGAAGTAAAAATGTAATTGTGTAAAAGAGAGATTATTTGCTTGCTTGGATATTTTATACCATGAATTGTGAAGAAGCTGAAAACCTGATGGTGATGCTGGTGTGGAGAGGGAGTTAGGAGTTTTACATCTTGTCTATAAGAATAATCGGAGGTTGAAAGAAGATTTCAATGAAAGCGAGAAGAAATCTTTAGGTGACAATATACAGAGAATACTCAGGATTCTAAAACATGCAAGCCAGCATTGTGGCTACTAAGTTTGACTTATATATTAGAAAGTTTTCATGTTTTATAAGAATTAAATATCATTTGTAACAGGCTGAATGCTATGTGTTTTTTGTGTATAATATTTTAATTTATAAGATTTGATAATCATAGAAAGCTCACCAAGTCCAGGTGATTTGATGAGTTAGGAAGTGAGGTTAGCCATTTTAGAAAACCACTTAGTTTGAATTTAAACAAAATGGCAGATCTGAAAAAATAAACAACTAGAAAGCATTCTTTTACATTTAGAGGAATGTAGATTGCCCTGAAAATGTGCTTCAAAAACTCTAATATAGTATTTTTTAAGGCTTTGTGCCTCATTGGGATCTTAACCACATTTAACTCATAGATTGTTCTTTTGCACCTATGTAAATTCATAAGCACTATGAAATGAGGGAAGAAGAGACTTCCCAAATCCACTGGCAAAAATGCAAATCTAAAAAATGGAGATTGTGATGCTTAACTACACATCAGACAGAGTTTAGCCTGCAGGTCCCAGAGCACTGCTCATATGTCCTATTAAATTGATTTTCATTCAGAAACAATCACAAAAGAAAATGTACTATAATGAAGTTCAGAAAAACAGAACACTAATTTCTTCAGTGATTGAGATCATGTAGAATACTGCAAATTCCTTTTGTTCATGCTCATGTTACATTTTTCCTATACATTTTGAAATACTTTAACATAGTTCCTCCCACAATAATTATTTTAAAAAGTAAAATACAATAGAGTTTATAATGTTCAAATGGACGATATAATTTTAATGACCTTAGTGAGCAAAACAATGTATATATTTAAAATTTCTTAAAAAACAATGGTTACTTTACCCTTCTTTTCACAAGAAAGAGAAATGAGGTTCAGAGAAGTCAAATGACAAGCTAGTTCTCAGAAATTTGAGTTTGAAACTCACCTAGGTAACTACTGATCAAGAAATCAATTTTTATAGATAGTTAACTATGAGTTGGTCCTGAGGGTGTTGTTTAGGAAAAGTGTGAGTCATTACAGAAAAACAGTTCTGGGTTGGAGTCCAAGGGCCCATTTTGTAACAAAAGCTAAAGCTCAAATTTCGCGTGGCCCATATACTGTTATCAGGATTGGTTCTAATTTATGTCTATTGACCTCATTTCCTATGCTATTTTGCATTTTTGGTCTTTTTTTTTTTCATTTCTCAACAACAACCATCACCATTAATAGTTGCATTACAGCTGAATGGGGTTGGCAGATCCTATTTTACACTTGTAGATTTGCCAAGGTCTCATCTAACAGTGTGAGAACATGTGCAGCAAACAGAATTCTTTAGCACAACGTTAAAACTGAAAGAAAATCATCAGTGCATCCTTTTTCTACCACATATTTCTACATGAAAATAATTTAAAGCATCTCTTTTAAGGAGGTTGCTCTCTGATAAAACAAAGTACATTCTGAGCAAGAAGCTAAGGATGCGTAACTCCTTCCAAAGCAGGGAAGACAAGTTTGCAGGGGTGCAATGTTTTACATGACTGCACTTGCAGGCTACCTAGTTCATAAATGTTAAAGACTGCAAGAGGC
Source organism: Macroglossus sobrinus (assembly GCA_004027375.1). Classification (NCBI taxonomy): domain Eukaryota; kingdom Metazoa; phylum Chordata; class Mammalia; order Chiroptera; family Pteropodidae; genus Macroglossus; species Macroglossus sobrinus. Next base: position 21,755 of record PVKZ01001824.1, on the reverse strand, counting down.
ATCATTCAGTAAACCATGCTCAAGAGAAAAATATGGGAAATTTTATTATTATATTATGTGTTTGTAAAATATGTGTGACACAAAAGTTTAGCAGGCCTTCTATGGAGCAGTTAAGTGTCTAAATGCTTGTTACTCAGCATGCTGTTCTCAGAACTTTCATAGGCTTTCCCTTGTTGCAAATGAAAATCTCACCTTAAATATATATATTCAGCTTTTGTATATCAATTTTACTTCTTTAAAATGGCTCCAAAAAAAAAAACAATAACAAAGAAAAGCAGAATCACAGGTCTAACACTAGATCTATGCATAATATCAGTATCCCTTGGTGATTTGTACTTTTATTCCAGTCTGAGAAATGTAAGTATAAACCTTCATACTAGAGATTTCATGATTTATTGAATGGCAAATGAATAATTTCATGTATTATTTGTGTTCTTATTTTGCAGCTAACTCATTTGACAATAATTAACCAAAAAAAGTTCATGTTTAATGGAAGACTTTTCATTAATTGTAAATAGTTTTTCATGAATGTTAAATCAGAAATGGTTTTTCATTTCCCTAGTAAGTTGATAATAAAAGTGTAACTCACAAAATACTCATGTAGGTTGAACTTCTACTGAAGGAGTTATAATGACATCACTGATTACAAGCAATAGTAGTGAAAATCTATTGAAGAATCATGGATATTTATGTCAAAAGTTACTAGTTTTTTTTCAGAAGACCATGCCCAAAGAAAATAATTAAAGACAAGGAATTTGAAGAAAGTACAGTTATATATCACTCTGTGAAGTAGAACTTTTATTTAATACTTGCTGGAAGTTAATTTTACTCATGCTATATGTAATTGTGACACCTGTGTTGGTAGAGTGTTTATGTATACATTTATAAAAATATAGCAATTGTTTTTATGATGACATTAGCACAAGAGGTTTGCAAAAAGTAACTTGATAACTGCTTTATATCATCATATACTTCAAATGAAAAAATAAAATTTAATTTTTTAATTTAATAAATTTAAAATAATACTTAGAAAAATTTGCTTTGTAAAATATGAAGTACCTGACATTGTGAATTCTATTGAATATAAATTTAAAAGTTTAACATTCTAATTAAAAAATAAGTGAATTTTGGTGCAGCAGAGAGTCACTTAAAAGTAATACTCTTAATAAACTAACAGGAGAGAAATATACTTGAATTTATTTGTAGAGGACAGATAGTCTAAAATTTTATCCAAATGCACTGAGATAATATGCTTTATAAATAAATAGAAGCAATCTCATATGTCAGACATGTAACGTTTGAATATGAATTCTTTATGAGTAAACCATAAATGGGGGGGGGGGATTTGATGTTTTAAAGGTTAGCATGGCAGTTTGCAATTTTTCTTTTGCAGTTCATCATCACTATAATTTTAGAAATTGTTCTGCCTTTAAAAATGATTTTTGTATCAAATTTACATGCTTGACGGTAAATAGGTTATTTTAAGCTAGTCATACTTTATTCAAAATTAGTTAGAAATCTTTAACCGAACATAAAATAATAGAGCACCAAAAACTTTGTTTTTGAAGCATTAATAATTTTCTGTCATTGAACAATATAATAGCTTATAAAAATGATTAAAATATAATTCCTTCAAAATCAAAGAAGGAATTGAACTGCTTAAATGATGAGAGCTCCAAAGAGAACAAGATCTAGACTGAAATTTTATTATTCCATATTGGAATGTTTTGACTTGAGAAAAATAGTATTTTGAGGAGACTCAGTTTTAATTGGTTAAATTTGTTTTCTGAACTGAAATAGAATGAAGAATGAATACTCACAATTTTTGTAGTACTTGAATTATATAAAACACTTATATAGTTAGCAAATAGTTATAAATTACTTACTGAAGAAAATATTTTGAAGGGCATGTAAACAGTAGTACTTGTGAAAATATTTGAGCTAAATATTTATATGCTTGAGCATAAAATGTATGATTGAAAATTTCTTTATAGCAGAATATGCTATGTTTTTACCACTTTCATTAGTACTCATAGAATATATTCTCAGTAAAAAACATCATTTACTATAAATTCTTCTAGTAATAATGGATTAGCTTGCTGCAGACTTTTTCTAAGGACTAATTTGAAAAATCTGGAAAAATATAAAAACAAAACAAAACAAAACTTTGTTTTATTGTCCTTGCTGTTTCGGTATTGGAGAGCTCTAAGACAGCTATGTTTAATTAAAAAATGGAACACAGAAGGAAAAAGTTCATTGAGGTAAAACCAGTATTTTGTATTGCTTTTTTTCTTCAGCCATTTGTTAATTTGTCAGTGCTATGGACCTGAGACTCTACAATATCAATCCAGAAAAGACAAGTAGAATATTGGGACCGTGAGCAGAGCCTGTCCTTTCATGAACCCAGTGGGAATAAGTTTGGAATATAGAGCTAGCTACCAAGGAACCTGTAGCTGAGAGACAAAGATATTGATTGGAAGAGGAGCTCTACTTTTCTCAAAAGAAACTTTCCAAGAAGTGGCTCATATGTAAGAGGCTGGGAAGTAGATCTGAAAGGTTCAACTAGGAGAAACCAAACCAAGTCATTTTCTCTGAGCTTGGGTTGATAGCAATTAGAGTTTGTATGTTATGAAGAAGAAAGGTCCATAGTAATTACTACAGTCTTCAGTTAAGAACTGGAATGGCTATATTCTGGGAATAAATGAGAACGAGATACAGAGCACTTCTCTCAGAGATTGGGAGTATTAGTAAAGCTACATTTTCATATGAATTAAGATAATATGTTCTACGTTAAACTTTCTGTCATGAAGCACAGATAATTGACTCTGTGGAAAGATAAGAATATCCTTATCTTCAGATATCTCTTCAGGTCGATAAGAAATTATTTTCAGATTTACCAGGAAAAAAAAAAAGATAATTAAAAAAAAACACTTAAATAATAGAAACAGATGAAAAAGTGAAATTGCCAAACACGGACTTCTGAATAACTATGATTAATATGTTCACAAATAAATACTGGTGCAATAGCTGGGTTTTGGTTGAGAAATCATTAAATCTATAGTTCATTTTAGAGTGACTTGATATTGTTTAAAAAGATTTGTGTTTTATATCCAAGGCCATGGTATGTTTTTCCATTTATTTAGATATTTGATATTATCAAAATTAAATTTTATTTTATTTGATGATTTATCATTACTAGCTTTAAAATTGCAGTTAATGTTGTAATTACAACTGTTTATTATTTGATTTTTATATTGACTTTGTATTCTATGACTTTGGTAAATATAGGTAGTAGGATAAATAGCTTTTCTGTAGATTCTTAAAAATATTCTATAAACAAGAACAAGTCCTCTGCAAATTCAATAAATCTTTAGATTGATTTTTATTTTTTTCAGTATCAATGCATTGTATTTATTTTTCTTCCTGTATTGTACTGGCAACAAAATTCAATACAATGATTTAAGAAAACATGATAAGACAACTTCCTAGTTTTGTTCCTTTTCTTATAATTTGGTTAATTATTTTTAGATATCTATTATCAGGTTGAAAAAATTTATTTTCATAATTTGTTGAACATTTGTTTCATGAATTGGTGTTAAATTTTATCAGATGTTTTTACACCTAGCAAAAAATCTGTTATCTTGATACATTAATCAAAAGGGTCATATATCTCTACCTTAATCTATTAATATAATGGATTCCACTAATTGTTCTTCACATGTTAAAATAACATTGCATTTCAGGAATAGATGTGATCTGGTCATGCTATAGTACCCTTTTTATATATTTATAGTTTTAATTTGCTAAAACTTCTAAAAAATATTCAGCTTGCATTCATGAGGGATATTGACATGCAGTTTTCTTTGAATGCCTTTGTCCAATTTTTATATTTAGGTAATAGTAATTACATAAAATAAGGTGGAGATTATTCAGTCTGCTTTATTTTCTGAAAGGTAATATAAGAATTATGTACTTTATTCATAAAACATTTCATAAATTTTCCATTGAAGCCATTTCGGTCTAAAATTTGTTTTATGTGAAAGTTTTAAATTATAAATTAAACTTGTGTAATAGATACAGGTGAATTTAGCTATCTATTTCTTTGAATTGTTTAAAATTTCTCTCATTTAATAATTTTTTTCACTTTATTTAATTTGTCACATTTATCATAACATTCCATATAACCTTTTAAGTTTCTCTAGAATCTATGTTGATATTTTCTTCTCTTTTTGGAACTCCAAAAAAAGGTGTATATTAGGTTGTTAATATTTTTCCATAGATTGGGCAACTTTTTTCCTTTATAGCCTTTTCATGCTTAAATTTGTATAGTTTCTATTGCTATGTTTTAATGTCACTGACCATTTTTTCTATATTTGTTTTGCTGCTAAGCTCATGCAGTTGATTTTTTATTTGATGAATTATATTTTTCAGCTTTGATATTTCAATTTTTTGTATATATTTTGTTTATCTCTTATTTTTACTACTTTTTATGACATTTTGAGATATTTTTATATATTTTAGTGACTTTGCCTGATTTCTATCATATCTGTCATCCTGACTTATTTTTCTTTATTTTTTATCTTGGCTATTATTATATTTTCATATTTCTTCACATGTCTAGTAATAGTGATTATATGTTAGATATTATGAATTTTATATACATTCCCTTTTTTATTTCAAATGAATCTTAAAAATGTTGTGAATTAGAGCTGTTCTAAGTATATTCAAAGAGTCAAGTTCAGGTACATTTCTGGTGATTCAGAGGTCAGATATTCTTTTATCACAGTGAGAATATACATAAACAGTGGACAGAGAACTTATGCAATAGTACTGCTCCAAATATTTTAATTTTAACTGGAGTCATTTTAACTGGAGTTATTTTCATGAAATGTGGACCCTTTAATAATGCTGAGTGAACTCTGATACATAAAGGCAGATTGAATTATTGATGAGGGTTATATATCACTCTCTGAAATTAAGAAGTTCACTTAGCATTATGGTATTTATCTCTTACACTGCACTTAATGAAACTGAGCAAGTCATGTATAAGAAAGTCTTTATTAACATTGGAGAAAACATTCTTTTTATTATTGAGCAGTCATTGGACATTTGCACATGAACTATGTTTGAAAATAAAAAAAATTAGGAAGACTAAGACTTTCACTGAAAAATATAGAATCCAATAAACCTCATTACAGCGTGAACCTTTTTTTCTTTTCACCCAATGTCTTCTCTTCAAACCACACTTCACTGTCCATAACCTTAATTTAACAGCTGTTGAACATCCACTATGTCCCAGATACTATATAATTTTATTTGATACTAACAAAAAACCATAAAACATACCTTATTATTTTCATTTTACTGTTGGAAACTAGACTGAAAGAGATTAAAGAACTTGATCAAATTCAAATATGAGATAAAGATGGCAGAACCCAGGATCTAATTCCAAAGCCCGATGTATTAGTCAGCTAAAGCTGCCATAACAAAATACCATATACTGGGTGGCTTAAACAACAAAGATTAATTTTATTGCAGTTCTGAAGGGTAGAAATCTTACATTAAGATCTAGCAGAATTGCTTTCTGGTGAAAGCTTTCTTTCTGCTTTGCACCTAGCCAGCTGCTGTCTCACTGTGTGCTCACATTGCTCACATCGCCTTTCCTTGGTATGTGTGTGTGGAGAGAATGATCTCTCCCTTCTTCTTAAGTCACCAATCACATTGGATTGGACCCTACCCTTAGGGGTCCAATATATAAGGGGAACACAGTTGAGTCCATAGCACCAATCATACAAATTAGGAGTTTTTCTATTCTCTTCCACTAATAAGCAGTAAAGATGAAAGGCCCAAATTTGCATTACCTAGAACATTGTTCCTGACCCAGTTTAATTTCCATTTTTTCTTCTAATTGATCACTTTATACTTTATTCTCCTTCAGTCACTTTCAAAAGGTCTACATTTCTGAAAACTCAGAATACTCAGAGGATTAAGTTGTTCTACCAACATGTTAAATATGCCTGGTTATAAACTGAAAGCCTTAATAATTTCTAATATCTGTAATATTAGCTAAAATTTGACTTGGCCAAAGATAGGCAGTATAACTATGCTCATAATCTTTGTTTTGTTTAAACCCTGTGAAGGTTTATATTGCTTTTGGCTAAGTGAGAAACTTAGATTAGGTAACTCTACATATCAACGCTTTATCAGCCAGCCCCTGCAGCACTAAGAAATAAGAAATTTCCAAAGCCTCAGAAGCTTAGAGGGATTTGGAGATGCTCTAGCCATTATTTGCCAGTCTGTCCACCTCTCCCACGGTGCACATACTATTTACATTACCAATTCCAGACTTGGTTTTATCATTCGTAAAATAAAAACTATTCTACAAGGTAGTTGCATATGTGTTTGTTTCTCGTATTAGTCACTGAATACTAAGGATGGAAACTGGGTGCTGCTTCCTCCCAACTCTCCTCATACAGCTTGGCATGTAAATTCGGGTGATTTTAGTATTTCATTGTCTTCATTATGTAACTTTATGATTCCCTGAGACTCTTTACCAAGTAATTGCCTTCATTGTTCACTATAGAAATTTCCCCCATATTAAGATGAAACCTAAAAAGATCCATCAGTTCTTCAATAGAGAGCCTTACCAGATAGTGTATAACCTAAGGCTTTTCTGAAACTAACACCTCAAAACCATCACTTTGATGTCTCCACCAATACTAAGTCTGTTGAGAAACAGAAAAGCTGGCCCTAGAAGATATAGGATCAGTCCTGGTACATCAGCTAGATCTTGGTGTTCTGCTTAACATCAGCAACTTCACAGAATATCAATTTCAGACAAGGCCATGCTATGACCATGATACATCCAGACAAAATCAGAACAACTTGTAATGAATCCATAGAGACAAAAACATGGACATTGTCAAAGCCAGAAAATGCTATACATTTTCTTCTTTCAGCTAAAATGAATAACTACTGTTTCTTTATCAATATTTTAGTTTGAACCTCAATCTGGTCTTCCTTCCTAGATAAGATTACTTAATCATACTTAATTATACAATTTTCTGCACTTCCTGAAAGCATCCATTCCAGTGCAAAGCTGCTTTTCCATGGACTAACACAAATCCGAATCCTATAATAAATTATTTCTAACACTCTCTTACTGACAGGCCCCCTGGCTTCCCATGATGTGCATTCTGTCTCTGCAACAAGTAATTAATGATACTTGTACAATTACAGTTTGTTCTTGCTTTTCTTTGTCTAGAAGACTTTGGCATTGTCTTATCATGATCCTTACCCAGACTTAATCTAGCTCCACTTTACCTCTTACCCCCCATATTCTACCCTTCCAGCTCACATCACCATCTCCTATGTTGAAAGCCGCACCTCAGACCAAACTTTAATTTCTTAATAAATTCTGATCTAACTTTTCCATGTCAGAGAAAATACAAAAACTCTACTGAGGTGGTATTCTCCCTATAGGCAATAAATCTATTTTTGTCTTATATACAGATTATGTAGTTGATATTTGACACCTTTCTAAAATAGGCATTCTTCTAGGCTCGTAATAAGGTCCAACAAATGTAATTTAAGTAGAATAAAGTCTCTTTAACATTTTTCTGAAAAGTTTCTGCTGTGTGATCATGTTTGTTTAAGGCCATGTATAGTTATTTAATTTACTTATAATTTATAATGTTTATGAGGACACAACTCAAATTTCTAGATTAGCTTTTTTTCACATGGCAGTCTATGTGAACTAAATTGCTCATGTCATGTGCATTTTTTTTTAACCTTATAGTGACTTCCGATTGCACTTAAAATGGAATCTCATTTCTTACTTTGGCCTATAAGATTCTAAATGACATGGTACCTGCTTATCTGTTAACTCCCATCTCTTGACACATCCTCCACTTGCTCCTCAGTTCAGTTCCATTGACCTACTTTTTCTATCTAATGCATATCAAAATTAGCCCTGCCTTCGGTCCTGGCACTCATTACTTCCTCTGCATGGAAATATCTTCCTCAAAAACTGCATGGATTTTTAGCATTCAGCAGTTGTTCAGTGAACTTTTCAGACTCCCATATAGTACCACTAAGCAAACATTACTCTGGGCATTTAGCTCCATTAACATTTTTGCCACTTATTTCAGTTTTTAAAAAATCTCAAACACATTAATAAAATCTGCAAAATCATATCTTCAGGTTTTTGTTAGTCACTTATGGAAGTTGTATCAAATTTACCAAACCATGCACCCCAAAAGTGTTGATCAAAAATCAGAGTTAATATTGACTTCTATCTGTGTCATCTGCTTTTATTCTTTATTCACTTATCAAGTTTTTTTAAATTTAGAAATAATTTAGGAAAAACTAGACTTAATAGGTTTTCCTTTATTTTTTTTTTTTAATTTTTCTGTGATCAGATTGACTATTGCCATGAAAATTTATCTTAGGCCATTTCTGATTAAGGTTAATAAATGATCTAATCAAATACAATGACATAACTGAAAATTAGGTGTGGCCAGTCAATTTTTTTTCTTGCTGTTAAAATATAGTCATATGATTAATAGTTTATAAATTTTTGAAGTATCCATTTGAGCTTCTGGACTATATTAACTGACTTGTGTTTGCTTCAGGTTTGTCCATGTGATGCAATATAAAAATAGAATGAAAATGATGACTTGAAAATGCTGTCTATTCTTTTTATAATTATTCTTAATAAAATAGCTTGGGTGCTGAATTTATTGAAAGGCATTAGGTGGAGAATATAAATTATCTCATTATGGAAATAATCAAAACAGTTCTCATTGAGCTATTTGTCTAATTTAAAACTTGAAAGTTATTGTGTCATTTTATTGCTACTAATGAAGACCAATATTTGATGATAACATTTTTTTTTTTTAAGTTTGGTGTAGAGCTAGGGCATGCTCAGTATGGGACACTAGGTGACTCTTTTACTGAACCAATTTTAACCATACTGTTCTATAAAAAAAATAAGCAACATAATAAAAACCTTTTAGGACAATTGGCATATTCAACTCATGGTTTCTTTAAACCATGGTAGACAAATTCTGTTTCTAAGAAGATGCATGTATCTTAATATTCCTGAGTAAACAAAGCCACTGGTATGATGAATACTTGAGTTAAAAGTGAACATAAATTTAAATTTCAATGTTATGGTTTCATTGACCAAATTTTTGTATTTATAATTGCATATCAGAATTATACTATTTTTCTTAGTACTTTCCTTTGCTATTTTAATCTGCATTAAAACTGTTTAAGTTTGTGGAATTTCAGGTAAAATATATCAACTAAACCACTAGTGAACAAAAAACAGGAGTTGCAGAAAAATTTTTTGACTTCCTGACTTGCTATAAAGGAAGATTGAGAATAAGAGAAAAGAAATTTAGATATTTGAGTATTGCCACTAACTTGCAGAGTGAACATTAGAATATTAATTCACTTCTTGTGGTTTTAGTGTTCTAATGTGCAACTAGGCTTACACCAGTTCTGATAGTCTATTTAAATTATTATTTCAAAGTGTCAATAACAATGATAATATAGGCATTAGTTGCTTCGATGTGTTTACATTTTAAATATTTATTTACTTGTACACTAACAATTTGTACTTTACTTAGAAAATAAAAATAGCAACAATGCCTAACACTTAAACATAATGATCCAGATACTCTTTTAAGCATAATATTACAAAAGCTCTGATGGGTAGGCACTATATTATCTCCATTTTATAGGTGAAAGTCGAGACAAAGAAATGTTAATTTGGTTTAGGTTACTCAGCTGGTAAATTACAGACTTGTATTTGGAAAAGAGTCAGCTTTGTTATCTGAAGCATTATATTGTTTTATTTGTCTAGTATATGTTTATGGTTTGAACTATTATGATACATTGCATTGTACCAGGTGTACAAGGAATAAAATAGATCAGGTCATTGCCGATGAGTAGCTTACAGTCTAATAGAAAAAGAAGGAAAGGTAGATGTTTTTAATGAGTAATGATGTGCAGGCCTTCCTCCTTCCTGGCACCTGGATGGCAGTCCTGCCCAGTTAATTTTGAAGTCAAACCTAAAGTATGACTGGTTCTGACTAAGGAAATAGGCGTAAGAGAGAAATGTTTTGCATGTATCCTTAGGCAGCAAAACATTTAAAGGCTTTTGCTTTTCCTGCCACGGTGACCCAAGGGACTTTTTGTTACAGATTTTGCAGCTTTAAAATGGCAGAATTTGGATTACACTGGGTCTCTAACGCTTTTGGAACAGATCTCTAACTCCCTTAAGCTACAGTGGATATGTGAGTGAGAACTAAACCTTGGTTGTACAAACACTGACATTTGCTGGTATTAATTAGTCATATTATGTAGCAAGTTCTAACAAAAAAAAAAAAAACAGGCATTGAACAGCGATGAGTATGGTTAGTGAGTATGGTTAAGATGAGTATGGTTAAGAAACTGCAATTTGTTCTCCTGAAGATGTCACATGTAAAATGATTCCTGAATCATACATAGGAGTTAGCATGGTAAATGGGAGAAATAAGTATAAATTAATGCTCCAAGCAAAGGAGGAATAGATAGGTAAACCATGAATACATGAGTAGGGTAAAATCAAATTAAGGTTCGCATTTTAAAATATCACCCTGCTAGCAATGTGGAAAATAGATGAGAAGGCAAAAATGCATACAACATATAAATTAATAATGTTATCAGTAGTCAAGTAAAAAATGATGGTGCTAGTACAAAAGTGCTAGCAGTGAACATGGGGAAAAGTGGATAGGTTTCATAAATATTTGGTGGATGATAGGGGATTTGGTCACTGGCTCAATGGAGGAGAAATTGTTCTGTAAGTGTGTCCAAAGGTGATTTGCAAATTTCTAGTTTAACCAACTTTTTTTTTTTTAAACTGACTGAGAAAAATGAATGTTGTAGGAATCTAAGATGCTTCATGACATCCAAGTGGAGATGTGAAATAGTTGTGTTTTGTTTTGCTGTGTTTTATAAGTTGAAAGAGACTTGAATATGATTAAACTCTATGAAGATGTGTCTAATAGTGAATTTTTTGAAGAGATAAATGGACAGAAAGAAGTTATGATCCCTGATATAGTGGAAATTTAAAATGTGCTAAGCAAACTCTGTCACATCTCCAAAGTTCTCTAGCAAAGTTCTGTAATTAATTATCAGAGAAATTCTCACATTAAGTATCTTCTGTGAACAGCAGGAAAAAAAAGTCTCATCTGTCTAAAAACACATACCAATTCTTCCATCATTCCTGAATTAAAACAAATTTTTTCCCCAATCTTTTCTAATCATCTTTGACTTCATCTCAGTGTATGGTTTTAAGTATTTCAGCACACAATAGTCTCTTCTAAACTCTCATCACACTATTTTTATGCATTTAGCTATAAATTCCTGCAGTTGTTATTCAAATGTTTTTAAAGTTTTTTTTTTTCCAGTTTGATTATAAGATATTTTTTGTCTTGTACATGATTTGTTTTGGTTGATGTTGTTGCTACTTTATTTTTTCATTATTATTTTTTAAATTAATTAATTTACTTTTATGGTGACATTGGTTAATGAAATCCAATAAGTTTCAGCTGTACACTTTAATAGTAAGGCATATTTATATTTACACTACATGTTCATCCCTCATAGTTAGATTTCTTTCTGTCACCATATTTTGATCTTCTAATTTCAAAATGTTTACCGTGTAAGTCACATACTAAATGATGTTGCGCATGAAAATGCTCTCTTGAAAAGAAGTCAGCAATCTTAATTCAACCAACTGTGACGGAAACAACATATGCTTTTTCTCATACTGTTTATAAGTTAAGGATTTACATGTTTAGTTAACATAAGAATAATTCAACAATAAAACAAAACAGAGCATTCTGATTGCTACGTTATATGTAAAAGTTGCCACGGAAATAAAGGCTAGAGTGACTGGTATTTACAAACAAAAACAAAATTTGATGCCAGGAAACCAGATGCTCTTGGTCTAGGACTACTTCTTTACCAATATGGGGCAAATTGTGTGTGTGTGTGTGTGTGTGTGTGTGTGTGTGTGTGTGTATCTGAACTTCTTTTTACTTTTTCATTAGATAGGGATAATGGTAATATCTAACATATATTTCACAATGTGAATTCTGTAAAATAACACATGCAAAATAAACATTACATATATAAACTGCAAAGTGCTGTACAAATGTCAGTTATTAGTTATTATAACTGATATGTCAGAATGCATTTTATGAGAGGTAAATGAGCTTGAGTACTTAAAGAACAAGATGGCAGCCACTGGAATAATATTTTTTAGTAATTTGTAGCACCGACCCAGAATAATTTCCTAATTTCTAACTTGGTTCCTAAGTAAATACTTGTATGCACTTTTCTAACTTGGTTTTGCTACAATATAAAAAATATATATATCATTCAAATTAGCCCCTCTTTTTGGTGTCAAGAGGAATCTTAGTGTATGCTAGCATGAAAAATTGTTCTCAAGGAGAAGAAATGGAAATGCACAAAGATTATCAACATAAATACCTTTGACAAATGAATAGTTTTATATTTCTGATATAAAGCTTCTTTTCAGATTGTGAAATGTGTAGACAAATTAATCATTCTCAATTCTCAATCAAAATCATGTAACTTAAGGTTAGTAAATAATACACTGTTTTAAGGAACTATGATTTTGCATTTTTAGATGTTGTGTGTAATAAAATATTTAGGTGGGAATCAAGTAGTTGAATAAACATTTTATGAGACTGTTAACATGCAAAGTTTACTTTAAAGAGTATAAAAAGCTGTTTAATAAATTACTCCTTAGCTAATGATCTGAGGATTTTCTCCATAACTGTAGCATTTTAATAATTGAAACTCCTAGAAAGAAATAGGCAATTTTTAAAGCTATTGCTTAAATTATATTGTTTAGTAATATTTGCCTTTATTTTAAATTATAAGTGATAAAATGTTAGATTCATATACCTCTACTCTGCAGCTCAAATTTAAAATATTCCTTTGAATTATTTTAACCTGTTTCTTATTTTTATTTTAGTAAAATAGTAATAATAACAATTTTTTTGTGACAGCCACAGTTCTAATTTATTTCACTCTCATGATGATCCAATTTATATGTACTCTATAGAGATGAGAGCTGAAGTGCAGTTAACAAACTGAGGCACAGTTAATAAATTTAATAAACTGAACAACCATTGATAAAGTTTTAAATGTACAATGAGAATATATTTCTTTCCAGAAAGTTGTTGTGAACATGTTAGTTAATTGATTAAAATTTTCTAATACACTATGAAATACTAGCCATACAGTTTTTCACTATACAGACTAAGAATTGTAAAAATATAAATAAAACTAGTTCTCAACAATTAACACAAAAATATCTAATTTTCTACACAGACCTTTTGTTCTGCTTTATTTTAACGAGAATAACTTCAGTTTTACTGCCAACAGTAGATTCGTTTCATAGTTTATGGTGTAGTTGTTTCAGTTTTGACAAGGTCACAAAGCTGACTTTGAAGTTCAAGTGTGAAGTATGACAAGAAAATAGCTTTTCAGTGCTCCTCAGGAAGGATGAATTTGTGACAAAGTCCTCCTTATGGTCCAAAATAAAAGAACTTCATCAATTGAACTGACCAGGAGTTTATTATCCTCAAATACCTGCTGTGTATAAAGGTGCCTATAATCCACCTGACCTTGCCCATTGATGGCATTCATACTTCTGCACACTTGAAAAGAAAAGCACCAAGTCACTAGGGAATAAAATGCCCTTTAAGTGCAGCTGTCATGTTCATATTTCTCAATGGCTGAGCTCCCAGGTGTATGAACATTCTATTTTAATAGGATATTATCCAAGATGCCACTTAACCATAAATGGCTTGCTCATTAATCAGAGAAGGCAGAAACATAATTCTGTTCACCAAAATCTTTGCAATCATATTCAGGTAACATTGGAAAGTATCTTGAGATAGGCAGGTCTCTCAGTAACCTATTTTAAGTGGTATATAAAGGTAAACTTTTTCATTTTTTAAAATCTGTCTGTTATGAGAAGTTAACAGTGATTCTTGGAAAGAATTTTTTTTTAAATCTTGAATTACTAATTATTGAGCCTCCTTAACTTAAGGAGAAAAGGACAATACAGATTTGTTAGACCTGATTGTTTATAATGATATGTAACATAGCTAATATATTGTCTCTAGAAGTAAGGGTGATTTATTTTAGGGAAAGTAGTTTTATTTTTTTATACCATGTGTATCATTGAGAAAAGATGATTGTTACTCAGTATGATCTACCGGTTACTACTTAATCTTTTATTTGATCAAGGCTAATAGAGTTTTAGAAATGTTTTTGTGTGAACAATATTAATTTATCATGTTTCTAATGTGACAGTGAATTTTTGAATATGTGTTAGTACATTTAAATTAGGGAATTTATAAGGTAGTATCTAAGCCAAGAACTAATATTCTCCCTCAGACTAGAAACAATAAATCATTTCATCTTGGTTTGATATCTTTTCAACTCGTTGTGTCATTTTGAATTTTTCATGAAGAAGAAACCTAGGAAGTAAAGGAGATTACTTGGAGGGTAACGTATATGAAAAAGGAGGAATCAGGAGTAGGCAGAGAATGACCTTAGAAAACAGTGTAGACCTGAAAACTGTGAAAGAAACTAGGAAGGAAGGAAGGCCAGTTAGGACTATCCTCACAGTGAGTGCAGCTCACAGAAAGTTTTAAACATCCCAATAAGGGCCTCTAGAATAAACATTGCCCAGAGAGGAGTTTCTTTTTGGGCAGAATAGCCAGAATGCATCATATGTCTATGCACACTGATGGTAGGTAAAATAATGACCCTCAAATATACCCACATCCTAATTCCCCAAACATGTGCATTTGTCATGTTACATAGTAAAAGGAAATTAAAGTTGCAAATGGAATTAAGTTTCTTCCTAAACAGCTAACTCTGAAATAGGGTGAATATTTTAGATTATCCAGGAGTTCACAGTGTATTCACCATGGTCCTTAAAAAGTAGAGGTTCTGGAAGAAGAAGGGCAAGAAAGAAAAGGAAGAGGAGGAGAAGAACCTATAATTTTCAAGTATTTAAATGTTGTCAGCAGATTAGAACATAGAAATCAAGAGGTACAGATTTTTCTCCTTTTTTATCGTATATATAACATTTATAATTTAATCCTGTTGATATAAGATATGCACTGTATGATTTCAAAGCTTTTATATTTAATGTGTCTAGTTTTGTGTACCAGCATGATATATAGGTGAACCAGGTACATTTGAAAATAATGTGTACTCTGCTCTTGCTAAGTAAATACATATTTGTATTATTATCAGGCAGTTTGAGATGGTTGTCTTTACTGATACTTCATCTAATTATTTTAACTGTGCAGAACGACAGATGTAAAATCTCTATTACTGAGAAATTGTATCTCCCTATGAAGTCTAATATTTGTTTCTCCATGTGTTTCGAAGCTCTTGTATTATATATACACTTTTATGGTTTTTTTTTTTTATGAGTTGATCTTCACATTATGAAATAGCCATTTTTCTCTAGTAAAACATTTTCTCCGAGTTCTGTATCATCTGATATAAATGTACCTCTCTAGTTTTCCATTACTTTTGTTTGGTATAACTTTAATTCATATATTTTTAAATGAGTGATAATATTGCAGTTAAATTACAGTTATATAGCATTACAGTTGACTTTTACACATAAAAAAAATCTATATTGACAGTTTTCTGCCTTTATCTGGAGGGCTCTGCCCAATACCATTTACTATAATTATTATTTTTTTTATTTACTATGTCAACTTTACTAGGCTATGATGCCATTATTTAATCAAACACTAATTTCTGTTTGTGGTAAAGGTATTATTAGATGTGATTAGCATCAATAACCAGTTGACTTTAAATAAAGGAGTTAGTATGGAAAATATGGATGGCTTATCCAATTCATTAAAGGTCTTAATAATGAAAGATTTTTCATAGAAGAAGGTGTCAGCCTAAAAACTGCAGCATCAACTCCTACCTCAGTTTCCAGGCTGTGAGCCTGCCGTACGAATTTAGTATTTGCCAGACCCCACAATATAATGAGCCAATTCATTTTAAAATTCACTTTATAACTAGACCAATATTAATGTAAAGGTATAGAGATATAGAGATAGATACAGATGTAGCCATAGACAGATACAGGTAAACCCTATTTGGTTCTGTTTCTCTGCAAAACGTTGATCCATCTGTTATTTATGTAGTTGGATTTAGGTCTGCCATTTTATTATTAATTTTTTTGTATACCCCTTTTAAATTGTTCTTTAGTTTTATTTTTTCAATATTCTTTTAGATTATTTAAAAGATTTCTAAAATTTGGTTATAATTAATCTATTGGCTATTTAGCTATATTGCTTTTGCAATTTTATTTAGTTTGCTCTGGGGAGTAAAATTCATATAAACCTTAGCATTCACACTCTACTTAGAATTAATATTCCATCACTTCTTATAAAATGTAGGAACTTTGACTGCATTTGGACCCATTTACCCTCATACTATGCTGCACTGTAGTTTTCATGTGTAATGTATCGAATACATTATGTTCCTACAAATTAACAGTATGGTTTTAGCTTAAAAAGTTATATGTTTTAGAGAAAGATGAAAAAGAATATTTTATATTTACTTAGTCATATTATTTTCAATGCTCTCAATTTCTTAATGAAAATCTATATATCTATCTCTTACCAATTTTCTTAAGCCATAAAAATACCCATAATCATTTCTTATAGTACAGACTTGCTGCTAATGAATTCTCTTTGTTCTCTTTTATCTGCAAATTTCTTTATTTTACCTTTGTTCTTAAAAGCTATTTTCACTTCATAGACAATTCTGGGCTTATTGTTATTTCAGACACTTTAAAGGTGTCTTTTTACTCTCTTTTGGCCTTTTCTGATAAGGAGGGCACATTCATTTAAATTTTTCATTGGAATTGTTATATCTCTATTTAATATGTCATTTTTCTTGGTCGTCTTTTAAGATTTCCTTGATTTCTGATTTTCGGGAGTTAGACTATGTTGTACCTTGGCATTGTTTCCATTATATTTATCCTTCTTATACTTTGATGGCCATCTAGGATTTGTAAGTATATGTATTTCTTCATATTGGGGATATTTTGAGCTGTAATGTCATCAAACATGTATTAATTTTTTCCAAACTTCTTCTGGCACTTCAAATGCAGATATGTTAAAACTTTTGATATCATCTGATAGGTTCCTGAGGTTCTACTTATCATTTTCAATATTTTTATTTTGATTTCTCTCTCATAGATAAATGACAAGGCATTTTTACTAGAAGTAGCAGCATATGATATATAAGGCATAGAAACTTACATAAAATCAAGATTGTTTATACAGGGCACAGAAAAGAAATAATCCCCTAACCCTTTATACGTAGGCTATGTAATTATAGTCTATGGTATTTTTATAATAGCAGCCCAAACAGACTAAGACATACCACTTTTGCTAAAAATTATTCCATAAAAAGAAAAGGAAAGTTAGGCAACTCATAGTTTGTTGGGGTTTTTTAAAAAATTATTTTTAGTCCTTTCTTCTTCATCTACAAGCAGAAGATATAACATGTAATTAGAATACTTTTATTTTTTTAAGTCATTTTAAATTTAGAATCTGTCATTTGCAAGCAGGAGATCTGAGACCAAATAAACTCAATGAATATGATGCATCTGTTATGTTAATCTAGGTTTATAATCCTCTTAAATAGTTACTCATTAAATATTTGTTAAACCTTTACCATGCTAGCCGTTCTTATAGGTGTTAGCAATAAAAAGGTAAATACAATATTTTTAGTCTTATAGGGGGTCATTGAAAGACATTTGTAGACATGAATTATATTTTAAAGGGAACTTTCACACTACAGTTAGGAGAATAGAACATCTGAAGAATGGATGGGAGAAAGGTCAGCTTCCTGGGCATGGGACCCATGCAACTGCACAAAGCTTTACTCTCAGAAGACT
Organism: Macroglossus sobrinus; assembly: GCA_004027375.1. Taxonomy (NCBI): domain Eukaryota; kingdom Metazoa; phylum Chordata; class Mammalia; order Chiroptera; family Pteropodidae; genus Macroglossus; species Macroglossus sobrinus. The sequence goes on along the minus strand of PVKZ01001824.1, from coordinate 3,712 downwards.
TCACACTTAGTTTAATGCTTTAGTTTCATTGTCTTGAAATTCTTGATAATTTTATCTTTGACCTTGTGTAGGTCTACAGAGACAATAGACCAGTCTCATGATCAGGAAAGATATGTATGGTATATGTCTATTGTTCCTTGACTCATTCACATAAAGCATGTGCGATGCCCGTGAGTAAAGAGAGACCACAGAAGAGAGGAAAAAGCTTTATATGTTAGTCTTTTTCTTAAAAAAAAAAAAAAACTTTAAAACAAAGTATCTCACATTTTCATTTCACACTGGGATTTGCAAATTATGTAGCTAAAATGGAAACGGTGTCACTTGGAAGGCTGAAATCACTGTAACACGATGGCATTATTAATTTTATATTAATTCTAAGAAGCCACATCAACAAATGAAAAGGCTTTCAAGAAAGAACAACCTAAGAAACAGAAAGGAGGCTAGTTAATCTGGATTTTTGAAATCCAGAGACAGAAACACATAAGACGGATTCAAGAGACAGGCAATGTCCAGGTCATACATATTCTTTTAAGCAAAGTGTGCATTTTCACTTTTTTTTCTAATTATGATAATGAGCTATGATAAAATTTAAGCAGTGAGGTATGGGCAACAGAATTAGATATAAATATTTTAAATTATTTTCTGTTTGTTGCATGAAGAAGATATTAGAGAAGGGAAAGAGTGAAAATCAAATGGTCAGACCAAAAGTCTCCTGTTGAATGTTATATAGCATTCTCATTAATCTATTAACTTAGTTATAATTAATAAATTTGTATATTTAATCAGTAATGATTTTATTACCTTTGTATACTTATTCCTAATGTTAATTGATTTATATCAATTTATTTCTTTCTTTGTCTTCAGAATTCTGCTGTGCCTTTCACATGGACATGTATTCTGTTTCATATCATTTTAGTTTGTTTAACTGAATTTACCTTATTTATGATGGCTTTTTTTAATAGCTGAGCATGGTTAGCATTTCTGTTATTATATGGGTTAAATAGATATCATAGAAGTTATGATGTATTAAAAGTAACTACAATATACAGAAGATTGTGAAATACACAACAAATAAAAAGTTAAAATGATTTAGAAGTTTAGCTAAAAAGCCAGGAAGAAATACAGGTTGCCAGACTTAGAGAGCAGACAAAGTTCTAGATGTGGATTTCTGAGAGAAATGAAAATGAAATCACTTTGTGCCCAAACTGTTAGAAAAGTTAAGAAATGCCTAAAGAAGAAAGAATTTAGGTTAAATTTTAAAAAGTTAATTTTAGACTGTATATTCAGGTACAGTGTTTAGTAAGTTTTAAAGTATCTTCTGTAAGTCTGTTCTGAATGTTGATATCTGTGGGTCACTTGCATAAGAAATATAAAGGAAAATCATGACAAAAGATATATGTATATATATACACATATACATATATATACACGTATATACATATATACATGTGTGTGTGTGTGTATATATACTTATATATATATATATATATATATTTATATGTTTATTTATTGTTCATAGATGAGAAAAAGGAGGCTCAGGGTGTTAAATAATTTATTCAAGGTTATAACAGACAGAAGCAGAACTTCAGTCCATACTGTGCAAATTCCAAAAAGTCAAATGGCTTTTTACTATAATCATTTTCCACAGCATGATCACATCTGTGAGATGTTTGTTATTCCCATAAATGCAGGACAGACTGTGTATATTAGTTGCCATGCATGTATAGAAGGACCTGGTAAGGTTTTCAGTAAAGAAACCTATTTGATTTTGCCTGATGCATTTGTCTGGTCATGAACACTATTTCTTTCTGCATAACATTTGCTGTACTTAAAACAATAACAGCATATAGCTTCCTTTGGCGTTTTTAAGGAATGTATTTTCTGTTCTGGCACAGATGTTTCACAAGGGGGTCATTGTGGCCTGCCTTCTTGAGTAATAAGCATTCAGTTTTACAGAGAAAGAGAAAAATAAGGTCTCAAACAATGTTGAGTTATTCTTATTTAAGCATTGACTCTTCTGTATAGGTCAAAACGTGCTTGGCTATGTCTTATATTCTAGCTAGTATAAAATAGTTTGAAGAGCATGTCTTACCATTCACTACACCACACAAAACAGCTTTTCTTCTTGTTAGAGAAGTTGATTTGGTAATGATGGCCTAGTGTCTTTTTGCAGATAAAGAACTGAGGAGTTTGTCTGGAGTTACAGAACTGAAATAACAGCCTTTCTCTGGGTCTTCATACCGATGATAAGAACCAGGTATGTTTCTAAATAAACTCTTCTTTAAGTTATTATAGAAATCACAAAGAAGAAATTTCTACCAAAAATGTATAGCACACCTATGTTGCATGTATGTATACATTTTAGAGATTCATGGAAAGAAAAAAATACTATTTTAATAAAAAACTAAAAAATATTTAACAAAATATTTACTGAGCGTATTATATATGTATATATTTAGTGTGTTCATAAATGGATATTAATGTAAATGGTTGTGATCTATAAGCATGGATTCTTAAGGCTTAAAAGAGTTTAAGAGATGACCTGATTCAACTATAAAACTCTTTCTAAAATATTCACCTTTTCTGTTGTCCTACCACCCCCAAATATATTTGTGTATATAGAATTTTGAATTTTAAATTTGTAACCACTAAATAACACTTTAAATTCACTTCTTTATTAATCTGTTCACTTATTCATTATCTGTTAAGTGCCTACTATATATCAAGCACTTTTTTCTGGACTCTACATTACTGAATAAAACAGTTGATAATCTCTGCCTTTGTGAAGCTCATATTCTGTAGAGGGTGGAAATCTATAAATAATAATGGCAAAAATATGCAAATTTTTGTATGTTAGAAAGTAATGTTGCAAAAAATGTAAAAGTAATAAGTAGAACAGAGAAAGGAAAATTAAAATTAGATATGTCAGTTTATTTAATTTAAAATTATTTTATATATTTATATATGCATAAAAAGACTATAACTATATATAATGAAATGCTTTATAAGTGGCAAAAATCCAAAATATTTTTAAATAAGAAAAATTAACCCTGTATTGATTAGAGATAATCTCAGTTACTTTTCCAGAAGAATGTGACCTTTATATCTCTGAGCCCAGCACCACAAACTAGTGACCTCCATTTATGCTTGTTAGGAGTGGTGTCATGGCCCTGGGAAAACAAGCAGATATAATCTGTGTCCTCAATCATAAACTCATAAAATCTCCTGAAATTAATTTTGAGACTTAGGTGCAGTGCAAAGTTCTCTCAGGTTTGTTGTAAATACCAAGCAAGTTAACTCTTCGTTTGCTTGTCTCACTGCCTGGAGGACTCTTCCCCTGGGTCACTCCCCATGTTTCACTCCAAATGTAGCCTTTTGCCCCTCTAATTAAAGCAGGCACTTTGTGTCATGTTACCTCTTTTACTCTTTTAGCATTGAAGCTAAAACTAAATAACACCACATAAAATCTACAATAAATACCTTGCTATATTTGCTTTAACACATATCTGTCTTTCTAGCCATTTCTCTCTCTGTTCATCAACCTGACTTATGTGTGGATATAGTTCATCTATCCTTCATATTTTGGATACATTTGATCCTTAGATATAGGTTCAGTATACCTTGCCTCTAGACACTCTAACCTGAATATCATTAATTAGAGTTATATATATATATATATATATATATATATATATATATATATATATATATA